>OZ007573.1:43093123-43270623 GCA_963931925.1 Onchidella celtica
GTGTCTGGGTTTGATAACCGTCAAATAGGTAATTGCAAAAATACAAAAACTGCTTTAATTATCGCAAAATCATTCATACAGCATGTAGTTTAGAGTCTCCTTATCAATATGGACTAAATAACTCAAAACCCTCAAAATCTCCATCTCCGTCACTATGCGAGTGGAGCGACGAAGTGATGAATGACAGGTCGGTCACTGTTATATAGTTCTGTTAGAAAACTCAATAATCCTCGTCGCCAATATGTGGTGTCTTGCGTGGGGTTTTTAGAACAATATAAAATAATGCAAGTCCTTCTGTAGGGTACACAGAATTGATATTTAATTCGACACACATAAGTTTGTATATGGATATGATGATTAATGTCACTGTATAAATAAACCTTATACAGTGAAACCATTTCACATATACTTGAACACAGTACAGATATGCTTTGCACAGCTAGACATCTACTACAGCAACTGACAGAACTCCCAAGCATCCTACGTATATAGCTAAACAAGAACAAAGACGGACAACGAACTTGCTTTCTCGTGATGTAGCGTACAACGACCCCAGGACAGGTGGAAAGTAGACAAAAGACAAGGTTAATGGTGAACACATAAATATGTCAGTGTCACCGTGTGTGTGTGATCTTCCAGACGTGAGACCGACATAACAATATTTAAATTATTTTAAAAGTAACAGTTATTTCACTGACTGGCATACCACAGTAACTGTTCAATCAGCATCGTAATGTTTACAGGCTGCCCATGCCGTTCACACAAGGACAATTGCTCACGTGAGGACATGCCAAACGTTAGTTTCATCTATTTTCAGAAAGTCCTACGGCTTTTGCCGATCACGGCCTTGCTTGTTCTCCTTATGATATGGAGCTTGTCTGGCACCAATACAGTCAACAAGGCAGAAGTTCTTGCGTGAGTAGGATTTATACTACGGGGATGGGTGGAGTTCTGAGGAAGTTCAGTCATACGATATTTATGATTTCAAGACAGGTTTAATTTCCCATAGAGTATAGCTGTGCTTGAAATAATGTCAAATAAAAGTTAACCACCCAAAAGGCTTCGATTTTGTTTCGTTTTCGGTTCGCATTTGGCAGGTTTGCCAAAAACCGTCAGTCTCGATGAAAAGCAAAACGATATAAAGGCGGAAGTTCTATGCACTCTAAAAGGCCCCTGGAGTAATGAAATAGTACCGAAAGCGAAACGAAAGCGGAGGCACTGTGTCTGGATTCTGTCTGATGGAGGTAGGATTCCCAAAGCAGCCTGCCGATGAAAAGCGGCGGCAGTATCTATTATTAGGATGATGATGATTATATTTGTATTTGTATCGTTTGTATTTGTGTACTCCTTTAATCCAATTTGGGAAATTTGCCCCTTTGTGCCATTCCAGCCCAGTTATAACTGGTGCAGACACATCTCGGCGCTTTTTTTTTTTGGAGGGGGGTGAGGGAGGGGGGGATGGTAGAGATGAATTTTTTTTAATTTTGCCTGGGAAGCGGCCTGTTCGGCCTGCTCTTTATGATTTCCAACTGCCAAGGTGTCTTTAACGTGCGCAGCGTGCAGCATTTGTTTTCGTCCTTATCCAAGAAGACTAGGTATTCCATAGTATCCTCCCCCTAATCCCCCCCCCCCCCAATAGAATCAGGGACACGAAAATATGAGAAAAATCCAAACTTCCAACAAGCCTGCACCGGCGGGTTTTGAACCCGGGACCCTTCCCATGAGAGGCGAGCACCTTGTCTTTAGACCACCTATGTGTGTGTGTGTGTGAGTGTATGTATATATTACTGTAATAATATATATATATAAATATAATCATCATCATTATAATAATAATAGATACTGCTGGCCTCTTTTCATCGGCAGGCTGCTTTGGGAATCTTACCTCTATCAGACAGAATCCAGACATATATTATATATTATGAAGTAAGTTGGCGGGCTGACTCGAGGAATACAGAGATGTGATATTTAAAGTTGAGTTCGATCACAAAAGTGTTTAAATTGAAGAGCAGAACGAAATGTCATGTCATACTTTTTAAGTCTACGCGAAGAAAATGCGTCTTTTTTTTCCGGTTCCAAATGTCGGAGCACTTTTTTCTGTTTTACTCAGTTGTGGCTTAAAATCAATGAAAGTATTAAAAATATAGCAAATTTCAAGATCTTTTAAAACATACCCATTTACACCTTTCCATGCGCAATATGGTATTTTGTAGAATTTAAGGCTCAGTGGTTAAAAACCGTTTATAATAAGTTCGGTTTGGGGATAACAGAGGGTACATACAATTATCTATTATGTATTTCAGTAACTTGCAACCTTTGGCATGACTAACTGACCAAACTATACACTCTTCAGGCCTTAAATTTGGCAGGAAGGTGGGAATTGAGATAAGGAAGATGATGGCTATAATTAAAAGTGGTTACTTTAAGCATGTATTTTTTTAAAAATAACAGTGTTTATTGATGTGTAACATCTGTATTTTTGGATGTTTGTTTCGTTTTACATAATATATATTTCACAAAGTCTCCACCTTTGAACGCAAAAGGCTTATTTATTAGACCAACTATACTAACCCAATTTTACATGTTCATTTCAAATACCGCCGAGGGTGCGCGGAAGTTTTTATTATTTTGATTAGTTTGGTTCTTGAATTTATAGAAAATGCATTGTTTCATCGTAGCTGTCATTTTCATCCTCCATCGTGGCCCCATTCTGTTATAGTAACAAGCATGTCACAAAAAGTAAGCATACCAAGCTTGGTGCGCAGTGTGCTGGCGCGCATGAGTTCTGAAGCAAGACTGCAGATTACTACTTTTATTGTAAGAGATAGAGAGAGAGAGAGAGAGAGAGAGAGAGAGAGAGAGAGAGAGAAAGAGAGAGAGAGAGAGAGAGAAGAGAGAGAGAGAGAGAGAGAGAGAGAGAGAGAGAGCACAATCATGATTGTTTATTCCGGGCAATGCCCGGTACGTCATCTACTAGTCTATTATATTTCAGTAACTTGCAACCTTTGGCATGACTAACTGGCCAAACTATACACTCTTCAGGCCTCAAATTTGGCAGGAAGGTGGCAATTGAGATAAGGAAGATGATGGCTATAATTAAAAGTACTGTTGTTAACTTCAAGTATGTTTTTTTTTTTTAAATGACAATGATTATTGCTGTGTAACATTTTTATTTTTGCATGTTTGTTTCGTAATATATAGTACCGTACATGTCATAATAAGTAACCGTATCAAGCGTTCAGTTTGGTGTGTAGTGTTCTGGTGCGCATGCGTTCTGAAGCAAAACTGTACTTTATTACTTTTATTATGAGAGAGAGAGAGAGAGAGAGAAGGGGGGGGGGGGCACATGATTGTTTATTCCAGGCCATGCCTGGTAGGTCATCTAGTTTAGAATAAATCGGGTTAAAAGTGACAGTTGAACATTTTCTTCTTTTTTTTTTTAATGAAAAAGCAACAGAAAAATAAGTAACAACATTTTTTTGAAAACGTTTATTTTCCCCGAAACATTAAATTTTCCTCCACTGTCTGAACGCCGGGCAATAAAGTGAAGAAATAAATCAGCGGCTTTATTATGGGCCAGATGTCAGAAGATCCTTTCTAAGTTTTCAGTCTCAGAGTTTTGAGCCCTTAGCCTTCACACTAATGCGACACGTCTAAATCCCACCCAAAGCCCTCTTGAGGAGGGGCCCAAACTAACTATACTGCGAGATGTTTTCAAGATATTTTTTCTTTATTATTTATTCGTTTTGCAGCCTGTAGACAGCTCCTCTCAAAGGTAGCCTCGCTCTATGCTGAAAAAGGACATCATATACATCCACTCTCCAAAGAATGCAGTCGAACGACTGTCAGAGAAGTAGGGATGAGTATGAAAAGTTTTAAAATTATTAGTTCAAATGATTGCATCTCTGATACAGGAAACCCCTGACAGAAGAGCAACAAAGATTAGTATCAACCGAATCGCTTAAATTTCTTCGACAAAGAAATGAAGTGTCTAAATTGCTGAATGAAGCCCAAAGACTAACCGAACGGCAGAACTGTGAACAGCTGATTCTTCAAGAAAAAGTCGGAAAAAAAGTAGGAAAAGAGTTGTTGTTTTTTTTTTAAATTACACCCATGTGTTTTCAGTGATTTCCTCCCCCCAATATGCCTTTTTTTTTTTCTGTTCTTTTTTCATCCTCGCGTTTTTTCCATATTTTTCTTCCGGCTTCATTCTTGTAGTTTCTTAATTCTTGTTTCTTTTTTTTTTTTTTGACTACACGATATCATGCATTGTCTTTCTGTTCACTGGTTTCGCTCTTATTCTCTCCTTTGCATCTCTCATTCATGAGAGCAAGAGCGAAAAGAAAAGTAATTTTCACTGAGGTTGTCTTTGTGCTCTGATCCAAAGTATCTTATTCTGTCTTGAATTCTTTCAGTTGTTTCTTTCTCTTTGGTTTATTTGTATAGATTCTGTTTTTCCCTCTACCTTTCCGTTTTCTTAAGGGTTTTGGGTCTTATTGGTTTCTCAGAATTCTCAAGGTTATCCAGTCTGTGAAGGTGGTTGAGACTCGGTTCAATATGTTTTGTTGTTGTTGTTGTTGCTGCTGCTGTTGTTTTCCATATGTTCGAAAAACACAAGGAGTCTGGACATTTTACATTCATTTAGTTTCATTTCTATTTGCTCTCATTACAGGTTGACATACAGGTATCCGTGAACGGTGGGTGGTGTAAGCAGGCTAGCTCTCCCAACAGTTCACAGCACATGTTTGATGGCGTGAGTAGATTTGTTTTAGGTCCTCCATAAAGTACGTAGCTCGGGGTAGCTCGGGTGGAGGGGTGTCGAGGTGGAGACGCCGCCAACCTATGAAATACGTCTACATGGGGGGGGGGGGGGGAGGGGGGATGAAGGGAGCTTACATACGTTTTTGCAGTTAATTTTTGGCGATGGATATTTGAAATAGCTGGGGAGGAAAAAGCAAAGACAATTTTGGATTACACGAAACTCAAAACATAATTTTTTATTATTGTTCCCAATGCCTCTTGGAGCCGGTAGGCGGCAGGGCGAAAATCTTGGCTGGTCTTCAGATGAAGTCTCTTTAGGCACCTCTTGGGGAAAATTTTAATGTTTACATTGTTGAACAAAAATTAAAATGTTATCATTAGTAAATGTGCACATTCTTTGTAAAATCCTTTTTTTGTTTAATCCCCTGATATTTCACTGTTTCGTTCTAGTAAGATGTGTGTGTGTGTGTGTGTTTGCATACAAAATCCGCCCGTCTCATTGCGGGGACGAATCAAATATTCAATCCCTCGTGTCATTTACCATTATTTCCTTACAAGAGTAACCCACATTTTACACAAAAGGTGCAACAGTTAATACGACAACATCAGTTGTTTGTGAATGAAATCTATATCATAAATTGTAGGAGAAAAAAAACAACAACAGATTTTCCACTGGAGGTGGGGAACAGAATGACAAACCACAGCTTTGGTTCCTCGGTCTAAGCCTTCATACCGACTAATTTCTCCATGTGTTTTTCAAGCACACACCTCTCGGCAGTCTGTCCAGGATCTATGCCTTGTTTCCGACAAAACGTCGTGCTGAAGGAGACATAACATGTAAAATAAACACAATAAAAGCCACTGAGTATAATTTTACAGCAAATACCTATGTTTGTTCTGGCTTGAGCGATGAAGGCAGACCAGTGTGAAACATCTTCATGCATAGATTCTATCTTGTAGGAAATTGTGACCCAAGCGAAAATCCAATGCCACGCTCAGACATTTCGCTGTGGTGTTTGGGGAAATAGTGTTATTAAGTAGACAAGTGAGCATGTTTGATTTTGCCTTGTTGTATTATCTATACTAGATGACGTACCGGGCATTGCCCGGAATTAACAATCATGTGCTCTCTCTCTCTCTCTCTCTCTCTCTCTCTCTCTGTCTGTCTCTCTGTCTCTCTCTTTCTTACAATAAAAGTACTAATCTGCAGCCCTGCTTCACAACTCAAGAGCGCTTATGACATGCACGGGATTATAACAGAACATAGCAAAGGCTTCACCCAAAGATATGTTCGCGGGGATGTAGGGTCAGTTAGACACAAGCTAAACAAAACATTTCTTTCTCTACATCAGTAGATCATGTGCTGACAGTTAACATAACACATCACCCAGGGATTACATATCGCCAAAAGTAATTTTATTCACTTTCTTACAGGACTTTGTTTTGCTATCTCCTTTTCTTCTTTACTGTTCTTGTCTATTCTTTTCTTTCTTTCTTTCTTTCCTTCTTTCTATGATCCAGTTACACCTCTAAAATATTTTTTGTTTCTGTATGAAGGTGAACATTTTTCCTTGTTATATACTACTAGCATGCCCTTCTCATGATTTTCTTTTCATATGTATGCATGTTGTAATTTTCATGACTCTTACTAGTTTTACCAGTTATGAACTTGTTATTTTGAAGAATGTTGTTTGGGGGACGTAGTCTGATTACAAAACCAAACAGAGAAAATAATGAGTTGTTCACTGTTCAGCTATTGCCTTCTATGTAAAACACTATGTCTCCGCAATAACAGCCTGTGCTGCATCGTATTCGTAGTATCTATTATGACTTTGACATAATTATAGGCGGGGATGGAGTTACTATTCCGTGAGATGTCGAACAGCCAGCGCTTGCTCGCTAGCGAATCTTTCCCAAGTCAACATGGCGCGCATGGAGGCCAATCGGGGCCAAGGCGACGCTTTGCACTTGTGCATGCGTGCAGACTCTAGTGTATTATAGTATCTCTATGTAACAGAATGGAGCCAAGATGGAGGATGAAAATGACAGCATGATGAAACAATGCATTTTCTATAAATTCAAGAACCAAACTAATCAAAATAATAAAAACTTCCGTGCACCCTCCGCGAGATTTGAAATGAACATGTAAAATTGGGTTAGTATAGGTGGTCTAATAAAACAGCCTTTTGCGTTCAAAGGTGGAGATTTTGTGAAATATATAATTATGTAAAACGAAACAAACATGCAAAAAATACAGATGTTACATAGCAATAAGCATTTTTGTTTTTATTAAAATACATGCTTGAAGTAAACAACTTTTAATTATATCCATCATCTTCCTTATCTCAATTGCCACATTCCTGCCAAATATAAGGCCTGAAGAGTGTATAGTTTCGTCAGTGACTCATGCCAAAGGTTGCAATTTACTGAAATATATAAAAGATTAAGCTCGTAAATAAACGTTTTGTGTCTGCCGTCCTACAGAGCCCGTGTTTTTAGATTAATTAGCAGTTAGGCTTTCAAAGTGGGCGGCTGACACACCATCGCCTCTCTCCATAAACACGTTCTGTGAACACATCAACTGCCACATTGTTGTTGTTGTTATTGCTGCTGTTGTTGTTGTTGTTGTTCATGGGAGACACGCCAGATTTTCAATAGAAATATTCTGATGAAGTGACATTTTTGTGGATGCTTATATGTGCGTGGAGGATTAGAGCACATGTATGTAAGGTCTGCCCATTAAGTATACTACGACAGTAGACGCTTTTAGGCCACAACTAAACTTGTGCAATAACATTCTCATATTAAGTACACCACAGGACTGAGAAAAGTGTACTTCTTACCAGTGTCACGACCACGTGCGTGATGTTTACTTAATTTATTTTTCCGTTCAACCCTAGCTAACAAGCTAAGCAAGCAGACCAGCGACCAACGGACACATGGAGTGAAATTTTAAATCAAACGATATTTATTACTAAATGCGTGACATGTAACTTATGCCAAAACATTCAACTCATAATAATCAAATACACAGTCACACAAAAAAACAAAGATAATATGTGAAAATCCCTATCGGGGCCGACGACTATTCTCTACTCCCTTTTAGGCCAACTGACGCCTAACCCCTTTGTCCATAACTTAATCATTTATACTTAAAAGTCTCTGTCGACATCTGATCTCCTCGCTGATGCAATTTCACGTCTCCAGAGTTCAAACGATCCTTCCTGAGAAAAAATAACATCGGTGATCAAAGTAGTCGGGAGCTATACTTTTAAGTTATTGTGCACTAAAATTTGATAGTACACAAAGCATGTAAGAAAAACTAAGAAAAACTGTTCTTACAGAGACTGGCAGAAAAACTTAGCTCATTTCTGAAAGGCAAGTCGGTGGCAAGTTTTGGTGACGGCCCAGGAGCTTACAAACAAAGGCTTGACGAGCTACGGGAAGTGACGAGTTACACAGCATACGATGGCGCGCCCTATTGTGAAGAGGTTACCGATGGAACGGTAAGTAAACATTTTTTTTGAGGTACTTAAATATGAGTATCAGGGTGTAACTACCTTGACTAGATAAAACAGTATTTAGGAACGTTTTCTGCATCACAGATAGGAGGTTGAATCGAAGCAGTGGTCTGTGACAATCCGGGTTCATGAGACCTGATGAGTTGTCTTATGGCTTGATCGTCAGCTTTTCGGTTCAGCACTTTTCTTATTGCAGAAGTCTCCGGTTCAATACCCTGTTGGGTCCCTTTTTTATCATTGTATCTGGTCTTAATTTTTTCTTCCATTTCTTGGTAGTCCTTTGCAAAGTTTTAAAGATATTTTCAAATTATACCAATGCAATCCGTCTACCAGCTTGTTGTCATCAACCGCTGAAGAGAGAACATTTTATGTAAATCCGAAACTTCATTTTGCGACTTGATCACATAACCTGCAGGATCATACTAATATTGAATTCAACATGAGCAGCAAGTCCTCGTGAATGATTCCCTCCCTTACTATCTCCCACATCCAGCTAAAGGTATGAACTGAAGTCTCCAAAAATCAAGTAAAATATTATTTCCCATGAAAAATAACACCACAACAGCTATTAAAATTTTGACGCCCCAGTATTGTTATTCAATCTCCACTTTTTACAAAAATTTAATCAAAATTTGTGTATTCTTACCATTTCAGCTTCCACTTCTTCTGCTGGACGGCAGGTCTTCCTAATTATTACAGTGGTTGATAGCAATTGATCTGAAAAAAATATATATATATAATTATATAATTTTATCCATTTGAGCTTTAACATTTCTGGGATCAGTGCCGGATTTATAGGGGGTAAAGAGACAATCCCCCCCCCCCAAAAAAAACAACAACACCACTAGTAAATGAAATACTGAAGATCACTGAAAGGAGGATCCCCCCCCACCCCAAACCTGTGGGGGGCGCAGATGGCCTTGGGGAGTGTTTGGAGACTGAAAATGTGCGCTGTTTTTCCTTTTCTTTTCTAATTCTTTTGTGATGTATCAGAGCAGCGTTTCTTTATCGCTTATAGAGAGGGGCATTGCAACTTTTTACAACTTTTTCTCTCTCTTTTCTTTTTCCGACATTTCAGCTTTGTGTACATCTTCTACTCCTTGGAATTTGTTTATACTGTACGTGTATGTTTGTATGCGAATATCATGACTGTGTGTGCTGCAGGGACGGAGTTGATGGCCTGTTTGGTTTTTTCAAATTCTCAATCACTTCTTGATTTTTGCTCCCTCAATTTTTACCCGCTTTTCCCACAGTTTTTTGTCTGTGTACATTATTTTCTCTATGGCACAAATGAAACTCAAACAAACAAACAAACAAATAAATATGGATACTTTATACAAATTATACTTCAATACGTTTAAATGTCTCCTCTTCTACTCTATTTTAACTATTCGCATCTCTCTCTCTGCTGTTCGACACGTACCTGCATTAATTTACTTGTGATTTTTCTATTATTTCTTTCTTTCTTTTCTTTTTTTTTTCAGTTTTGAAGCATTGTCTGGTAGTGAAGTTTGACCGTTGTTCTTTACTCGAACTGTTGCAGGTAAAGTTCTTGGACCTGACAGTGCCCCAGTATGGATTGCCAGTGTTCGACTGGGTAGTCAGCCTGGAAGTGGGAGAACATATTCCGGTCAAGTATGAAGATATCTACCTGGACAATTTGGTCAGACATACCAAAACTGGTCTCATTCTCAGTTGGGCTGTGCCAGGTGGGGTTTTATCTATAGCATGTGAATTGTGGACGAAGATTGTAAAGGAATAAAGATGAATATCTAGTGCATATCATTGTCGGCATTCCCTATGTGTGTGCAGCATTATTTTCTTAGATAGTGAAATTACAACACAATTGAAATAACTTCTTTAACAACATTAGAGGTACGACTTGCTTGTCACTTGGGGCAGTGATTTAAAACGATTAAATACAATAACGCTGCATCCTCAGCGCCAACACAATCGTGGATCATGCCCACCTCTCTCCTCCCATCTCTCAGAACCCCTTCCTACATACACACACACATGGAAGTCAAAGAGAACCACTGCCCTATAACGACCAGCCGGAGTCAACCTGAAAAAATTAGCCTTGCAGAGTTCCAGTAATTAATTTCCTGTCTTTAAGACAATCGTAACACAATTCACAGTTACTTGAGTTTCCTAAGTTAATTTTAAGTCTTAATATTCCACTTCATACACATTCTGATTATTTTTGGCCTTTAAATTCAGACCATCAACTTAGTGTTACAGAATACTGTAGTTAGGTAGATATGTGAATGATGCGTGCACTTCTGGGAAGAAGCATGAAACTTTCATATATACTAGTATTGAACCTGCGAAATTCGCGGGGGGGGGGGGGGGGGTAGCTATCATGTAAAGACATGATGAAACGTGGACTTCAAGATCTAGATCTAGACTAGAGCTAGCCTAGATATCTGTTAGTAGATATAGATTTAGATCTAGATCTATTATAAAAATTGAAAATCTTCATCAACGTACCTGAACAAATGGATCATCACGAATGTTATGGATGGACTCGGCATGTTTTTGCCACACTGTCACTGCAGCAAGAACCACGAATGTTATGGATGGACTCGGAAGCACGGTTTCAAATTTGGGGAACCGGACGTTGAGATCGCACGGTGGAGCGCAAATTCAGTGACGTCATGCCACATAAAAACTCACGCCCGGATGGTATTTATTTGGAACAAATGCAAATTTGCGTAGTTCAAAAAAATACTTACGGAGAGTGTTCAGCAATGAGTGTAGCAAGGAATCAACTTCAGACCAAAAGAAATTTGTATGCAAAATTTGAGCTCGATTGGTGCACAGATAGCCGAGCTACGGCTTTTACAAAAAAAGCGAGTTTTTTTTATATAATAGATTATGTTATGTTTTTTGGTATGCCGAGTTCAAATCCACCACACATTTTCTTCTTCTTCTTCTTCCTTAAAACTGGTTTTCTCAGGTTTGAGTATCTCACCAGTGCGCAATAAAAATCGACTCGGCCCGTGTCCCTGGGAGTTAAAAATTTATATACATATAAGAGTGTAAGAAGCGGGAGTCGATTAGATTTATAAAAACTTATAAAAACACTTGATTGTGGCCATGAGCAGATCAACCAATCTTATCACTGGGTTTATAAGTATATCTCTGACGGTTCCCCCGGTAAAATCCAAAAATCCAAGATGGCCGCCATAAAATGCTCATTTTTACATAACATAACTTTTATTCATCCTATTTCAATAATTTTGGTATCTATTCCTATGTTTTTGGGGTCAACAAATTCAAATGTAACACTTATTTTATTTTAAATTATAAAAATTCAATATTTGGAATCTGTGGCACCCTTTCAAGACACTGTACCAGCTATTGATGCAAAAATAGTTGATGGAGCTGCTCTTGTGCACTCCCTTGACCCCAAAAAGTCAAATGCAAAGGAGCCTATCAGCACATTCAAAGATTATGCAGACTATGTTTTTATTCCAAGCATTAAAAAACTGTTAGAACCAGTACTTCGCCTTGATGTTGTTTGGGACACATATAGAGAGAACAGTCTGAAGGAACAAACACGTCAAAACCGTGGATCTGGAACACATATGAAAGTAGAAAAGGACACTAAACTGCCAGCAAACTGGAAAAACTGTTTGCGTTGTGATAAAAACAAAGAGAGCTTGTTCAAGCTTCTTGCAGTTGCCATTCAAGAGTTTCAATTCTCTCCACACAAACAGGTCAACTCAACCTTTGGACAGAAAGTGGTGTCATCATCTATAGCATGTACTGATGTTTCAGAACTATGTTGTACACATGAGGAAGCAGACACTCGTCTTCTATTTCATGCAAAACACCACCATGACAAAGGATATACAAGCAACAGATACTGAAGTGGTTGTTATTGCTGTCGCAGTATCAAGTGTCTTAAAAGACTGTGAAATATGGGTTGCATTTGGCCATGGTAACAAACTTCGCTATATACCATGCCATCTTCTGAGTTCTAGACTAGGTACTGATGCATCAAGGGGACTACTGTTTTTTCATGCCCTTACTGGGTGTGATGTATGTTCAGCGTTTCATGGAATAGGAAAGAAAACAGCCCGGAGTGTCCTAAATTCCATGCCACACCTGCACAAACTGTTTGCTGATTTATCACAAACTCCAAATTGTATTTCATCAGATCAATTTGACCAGATAGAAAGGTTTACTGTTCTACTTTACCAGAGAACATCAGAACTGACCAGTGTAAATGATTTGCGTAAGCAGTTGTTCTCCCAACTTCGCAGCATTGAAAATGTACTTCCTACAAAGAACGCTCTTGAGAAGCATGTGAAGAGAGCTGTATACCTGGCAGGATTCATCTGGGGACAGACCCTCACTGCTAATCCCACTGTTCCATCACCAGAAGATTGGGGGTGGAAGCGAAATGAAAGAGACTCCTCATTGACCCCACACTGGACTAACTTCCTGAAGCATCTAAAGCCTGCAGGGAGCTTATCAAATGTGGCTGCAAAACTTCCTGTATAAAGAGATGGTGTTCCTGCGTCAAAGCAAATTTGCCATGTAGCCAACGATGTTTTTGTTCCGGACAATGTTATAGAGAGTAAACTGACTTCAGAACTCTGCTGTTAATACATGTATTTTACAAATACATTACATGAAGAGGTGAAAATCAAAGGCTCCTAAGTGACTTTTTTTGGAGTGAAAATGTTACAGAACTGTTGATATTATTGTTGGAAATGTCACATTTTCCCTAAAAAAAAAAAAGTAATTTAGAAGCTTTTGATTTTCATCCCCTCACGTATAGTATGATATTTGATGTACATATCTGGTTATACAGTTCTAATTTAGTCAGTGGATGTTCTTTTTTGTATTATGTTTAATTAATTTTAAGTACAAGTAACATGTGAAAAATTGTATCTGCAACAATAGCTATGTAAAGAAACCTTTTTTGGGGGTACTAAATAAATAAATTCGCCCGTGCAGATGCGGGGCCCTCTTGCAGAAGAGGGACAGCAAAGAATACATCTGACGTGATACTGCGTGTCGTAAGAGGCGACTAAAGGTGCAAAGGTCCTGGTCTCCCGAGAAGAGCCAGTTGACGGTGGGCCAACTACCCACCCTGTAAAAATAAACCAGTTACAGAAACACAAGCAAATACTTTAAATCAGTCTTTTATCTTGGGAGAAGGGGGAGCATCTGCACCTGTAGATTCAATGAAGGACAATGGACAAAGCCGAAAGGACTCCACTGGCCCGACTGCTCCTTCATCAAACAAGTCACTCCGGATTGCGTCGTGGAATGTCCGCTCCATGTATGAAGCAGGAAAGAGTGCCCAGGTTACAACGGAGATGAGGCGATACAGACTGCACATACTTGGAGTTAATGATGTGCAACGAAGCGGAAAGACTTGGAATAATGTAAAGAGACTGGCCCATGATAGAGAGGGATGGAAAGTGTTTGTTGGTGGCCTATACCCTGATCCAGGGTGAGAAAGGCAATGATGATGATGATGAAATAAATAAATTTCTTGCAGCCATATTTCATTTCATTATCTTTTTAATGGTTTCACTTTTAAAAAAAACTTCAATTAAAGCAAAATAGGTGCCGTATTTATTGGCACCATAAATATAGGTATAGTCATCAAAATTATTCAACTAGGATGATTAGAAGTCGAGTTGTATAAACTTAGTATTTCAACACATTCAATTTAATGGCGGCCATCTTGAATTTCATTAAGCTTTTACAGTTTTTATTTTAGAAAATAATTTAAAGTGAAATAAGTGACATAGTTGAATTTGTTAACACCAAAAACATCGGTATAGACATCAATTTTTTTCAGATAGGATGACTAGAAGTCAAGTTATATAAAAAATTAGTATTTTACTGAGACCATCTTGATCATTTGTACTATTTGTATACAAATATTTTATTTAGAGCATTAAACATGTCATATTTGAATTTGTTGACCCCGAAAACATAGGAATAGACACCAAAATTATTGAAATAGGATGACTAAAAGTCATGTTATGTAAAAATGAGCATTTTATGGCGGCCATCTTGGATTTTTGGATTTTACGGGAGGAACCGTCAGAGATAGAGCCGGATGTCTGGTGGATTTGAACTCAGCATACCCAAAAACATAACATATGTAAGTTTCATGCTTCTTTCCAGAAGCGCACGCACCAAATGCACCATTCACACATCTACCTCACTACTGTTTCTAACGTCGCCATTAGATTCAGATCATCAGCTTTGTGTTGCATAAGTATGTTTTTTCTAAAGTCGGCCTTTAGATTCAGACCGTGAACATAGTGTTGCATAATGTTGTTTATAATGTCAGTCCTTAGATTCAGACCATAAACGTACTGTTACTTAAGGTTGTTTCTAATGTCGGCCTCTCGATTCAGACCATGAACTTAATGTTGTTTCTAATGTCAGTCATTAGATTCAGACCATAAACTAAATGTTGTTTCTAATGTCAGTCATTTGATTCAGACCATAACCTTAATGCTGTTTCTAGTGTCAGCCTTTAGATTCAGACCATAAACTTACTGCTGTTTCTAATGTCAGCCTTTAGATTCAGACCATAAACTTACTGCTGTTTCTAATGTCAGCCTTTAGATTCAGACCATAAACTTACTGCTGTTTCTAATGTCAGCCTTTAGATTCAGACCATAAATTTGGTGTTGTAACGTTGTTTTTAATGTCTGCCCTCAGATCAACATAGAGCTGATAATTTTGGTTTCAGACTCAGCATCTAGATCTTGATCTATGATCTGAGGGTTATATTGTTTTGTTTCTAACGCCATGGTCATTGGACTCCGTTGTATGTTTCTCCATATCCACGGGGAGCTTGTTACAGACAAATAACAAAAAGATAAAAGAAAAACAGAAGAAGTAGCTCCATGACAGTAAGATTTTAAATTCTCCTTTCTATAATATTCCTCGTAATTGGCGATAATGAAGCTGCTTTGTCAGACACATAATCCACTGTTTACACCAGCTTCCAGTATTACTACGAACTGAGAGACCACAGTATCATTTTAAAAGAATGTTTTTTGTTGCACACAATATAAGAGCAATAATAACACATAATATTTACTGCAATAATAGTGTTACGTTACCCGCCCTCAGGCATGGCAAACTCATTTTTTATTTCTGAACACAGGTCAAGGCGGGTATTCACACGTCGACAACAAGCCCCTGGAAGATGTGATCGCCCAGTTAAAGAGAAGAGGCTTCCAAATACACAAGGCAGCTGGTGAAGCAGTGAGAAAAGTTTCAAGTTTCCCCTGGTTCAAAAGGAATATCCAAATCTATTACAGGATAAATTCATCGTCACTCAATGAACTTGATGCTTAGGCCAGCGTGGGTGCCTGGGTTTTATTTTATTTTTTTGTTGTTTGTTTCTTCTTCCAGTGCATTTGAAAATGTCATGGGCAGATGTTAAATTCCTAACTTCAGACGGCCGTACAGCATAATTGCCACACTGGAGGGTATTCCTTGTTGTTGTTGTTTGCTGCTGCTGTTGTTGCTGTTGCTGTTCCTGTTGTTGTTGTTCCCTTTATTTAGACTTGCATTCCGAACTGGTTTAAATTTTTTTTTAAATATTTCACGTTCATTAAAAAAATTGTTTGAGTTAAATTTTTATATTATATTGTGAGTTCGTCCATGATGTTATTGCTGGCAACCAGGGAGTGTCACTGTCTTGCTACTCTTGAGTGGTCTAGGCACATCTCAAGTAAGACCACGGAAGACTTGCAGCTTACGAAATGGGGTATTGCGCACGAAACAGGTTTGGTCAGATCAAATAGGATCGAGGAAATGAAAAGTGGTTTTTGTTTTCTCTTTTCGAGAAGAGAACAAACGCTGAAAGTATCTGCCTCCATGTGCAAGGCCACTCCCTTGTGGACACTGCTGATAGTCCAGGAGGGCAAGTTATAATTTCACTGGTTGGTCCTTATGGTTTGAGGTTATTGTTTTATGAGGTTCTCTGCTGTTGACATTTACACCTCACTTTTCCTGTTTTCATTTGTCTTTTCTTTTGTTTCTTCTATTTTTGCGTGTGGCTTACTGTCTTCTGCTAAGTCTTCCGTTTCCTCTTCTTCTTCTCCTGCATCTTTGTCTTTCTCTCCCTCAGTAATGTTCTACGTTTTGCTTCTTCTTCTTCTTGTTAGGCCTCAGAAGGGATGTTTGGTTTAGCGCCTTGAAGGTCACATATAGGTGGAGGGACTAAAGAGTTCCTGCTGGGATTGGTTTGAGGGGCGAGGGGGGTGTGAATAGGGTGGTTTTGTCTATGTAGTGTGAATGGTTTCCGAATGGTTGGCGGGTATCTTGTGTCCAGATAATGTATTTGACTCTTCACCGGTTCGGGTTGGGGTGGGATGTTGGCATTGAGTGGCTAAGAGTAAGATGGCCGAGGCGGCGTGCCAAGGGTGCTGGGCAGAGAAGTGAGATGGGGGTATCAGAGCAGAAGTAGGTTGGGGAGGGGGAAGAGAAAAATAAGGTGTGTGTGAGGTTTCTGGTACGGGGAGGTGTATTCAGTTCCTTTCTAGGCTGCATGTGGCAGTCCTATTCTTGATTAGTAAGAACACATTGGCGGGGGAAAGGTTTTTGTGGGCGGAGGAGGTGGGGAAGGGGTGTTGATCCACTTATGACACTTAACACCCTCATAAATACTGTGTATGCCTGCCTGTGGGAAAGTCAAAAATAGCGTGGAAACAAAACTTTAAGATAAATTTCATCCATGCACTTGAAGATCACAAATTAATACAGACAATCAACATTTACTCGACAACGTAAGCTCCAGTTGGACTGTACAGGTCTTATTACACGGAAGGATTATGCAAGAACTTCAGGGTTAAACGAGCGGCTCTTAGGACCATTGCTCCCCCCATGTTCTGTTGTGCCCCACTTTTCACTACGGGCACAAACGTGAAGGACTAGCGACATACACAGATGACTCCAAAGTAGAAAACGGTACTGAGCAGGAGAATGAATAATAATATTAGAATGGAGTCACAAGAGGGGAAACCAAATTAACCAGCAATATCTAAATATTTACAGCAGATATGGTTAAAACATCACTTTCTAAAACATAAATGGAAGCCATGAAAGGCAGACTCTCCCTCCCTATTCCCCAACTCAACACCACTGACAGACCCCCTGTCATCCTCCATAGCTATGTAAGAGTAGAACAGGGACTTAAAAGAACAGCATGATTTGGGACGTGAGGACCCCTCGCTCTAGAGGCAGGTGCTCGCCTCTCATGCCGAAGGTACCCGAGTGGATTCCTGGTCGGTGCAGGCCATGTTGGAAATTTGAGGGAAGTTCTTGTCCCTGATCCTATGGTGGGTAGAATCGAGCACCCAATCTTCTTGGAGAAGGACGAAAAACTCGGATACCCCGCATGCTCGGCGTCCACGGTAAGGATATAATAATAATAATAATAATGTATAGCATTTATATAGCGCATATCCATTTAAAATGCTCTATGCGCTTTACAGAAACAACACGTCAACCACAGAGCAGAATGGAGCTGCCTGCGAAGCGCTCAACACACTGCACTGCTTCTTTCTCTCTCCCTGTCTCGCTCACTCTCTCTCTCTATCTCTCTCTCTATCTCAGAGCAAATTGTAACGCAGCCTGTTAGGCGCAGTTCACAACTCGCAACAGTTCACAACTCACAGCAGTTCACAACTCACATCAGTTCACACAACACACAACTCAAATAATATTTGAATATTTATTAATAACAATATATATATGATTTTGTTGTTGCTGGTAGGGGGGGGGGTGATATGGATAAATTTTAATCTATTAATTTCAATTTTCAATTTTGCCCGGGCAGCGGCCTTTCGGCCTGCTCTTTACGATTTCCAACTGCCAAGGTATCTTTAACGTGTGCAACGTGCACACGGGCCCTCCGAATTTTTTCGTCCTTATCCGAGAAGACTAGGTACTCGATCCTACCCCCCAATAGGACCAGGGACTTGAAAATATGAGAAAAATCCAATTTCCAACATGCCTGCACTGCCCGGGTTTAGAACCCGGGACCCTTGGCATGAGAGGCGAGCACCTTGCCTCTAGACCACCTTGTCCCCAAGCTGGCAGTTGGTAGTCGAGAAGAGCAGGCCTAACAAGGCCTTCTGCCCAGCCAAAATTTAAAAAAAACAACACAGAACAAAATAGATAAAACTAAGCCCTACCACCCACACACCCCAATGGGATCAAACAAGTGTACAAATTACAACAACAACAAAACTCAAGAACAAGAAAAATAAAAAGCAAGAAACAGAGAGGTGGCAATGCCAGGGCCAGACATCCTCCGAAATCAAAGATTTGAGAACAATAGGATGATTGACGTGCTATCAGAAATAATCCAAACCGCCGACACAGAGTTATCAAATAGAAAATTCACAGCAAAACTAGGAAAGACACCTTGAAAGCATGCAAAAGCTGTTCTAAGTGACACGGCCGTTGTTTTAGGAAAGATAAGATTCATCTTTTGAAATTTCTTCCATCATTTCTAGTTCTAGCAGATTTTCTCATGTTAAACGCACAGTTAATGGCGTAGCGTTGTATTAATTCAGCCTCCTCCACCACCCACCCCAGCCCCTAAAAGGGGCTTTAGACAATTAATTAAGTTTTCAATAGGCCATTAAATATACTTAAACAAAGTCAAATAAAACGCAGATAAAGCAGCCTAAAAGAGGATAAAGAACAGAGATAAAATCAAAGTAGGTCAATGGTGACATAAAATAACAGGTCATTTAAAATAAACGAATGGCAAAAACAATGGAGAGAAAACCGCAAAAAGACACCATGTGACCAAAATATTTAGAGATCCGACATCAAAACCACAGAACCAGGATAACAGAAACACCACAGTCAACAAGGAAATGTACTTAAACAAGAACACACGTAGTTCACGCCAGGTTGAGAAATATTCCAAGAACTGCACCACAGTGAATTATTCCCACCACTATTTTTTTTTTTTTTTTACATTTAAGGCTGTTATGAGTACGTACGCACCCCAATTGTTTTGCGCTAGGGACGCGTACGTATAAAGAATATCTCTAACCCCCTCCTTATTCTCAACCCTAAATCTTATCGAATCCCTAACCCTGCCCCTTACCCTTTGAACAACAAAAAAAAATTCTCTTAATTTTAAGACTGTTGCCAAGGAACATTCGGTAGGAGCTCTGTAGCTCTGGAGTCACAAAATGCTTTAAAATACATACCGCTGGCTAAAAAAAAAAATGGCGGACATGGGTAATTCTAACAATATCCTTTACAATATGAGAAGATAAGACAAAGCTAAAGGTTTACTCACAGCTCACGCTAAGAGCTCACATACAGTGGCTTCGGCTTCGATTCGCCTTGAACTTGCTTTTGGTAGTTTTGCCGAATGACGTCCAAAGGAGATAGAAGCGGAAGCACTGTGCGTTTTATAAGGATCTGTGAAGGTTTTTGACATCTTCCCGGCTTTTCAGCGAGCTAAACTTGGCGTCATTCGGCAAGAATGTTGAAAGCGAGACCAAAGGGAAACGAATCCGAAGCCACCGTGTCTGGGAATGTTCTGGGGAGTCCAGTAATTTCCTTACTTGAAGTGCACTCACCCCAGTAGCGGGATCTGCTAGGAAACTAATGGAGATAAAACCTCAGGGCCCCTAGTCCCACAGTGGCCCTGAAGAATTTTTTTTTGATGGGTGAATTTTGGATGTTGTCCTATTGTTGCTGGTTGCGAAGGGGCCCCATAACATTTCAAGCTCCAGGGTCCCAAATATAGGTCTGCCATTGACTCACCGTACTGACCCGGGCCCGTAGTGAAAAGTGGGGCACAACAGAACATGGGGGGAGCAATGGTCCTAAGAGCCGCTCGTTTAACCCTGAAGTTCTTGCATAATCCTTCCGTGTAATAAGACCTGTACAGTCCAACTGGAGCTTACGTTGTCGAGTAAATGTTGATTGTCTGTATTAATTTGTGATCTTCAAGTGCATGGATGAAATTTATCTTAAAGTTTTGTTTCCACGCTATTTCTGACTTTCCCACAGTCAGGCATACACAGTATTTATGAGGGTGTTAAGTGTCATAAAGTAAATGACACTAATTCATATGTCTTTATCAATGAAAGTGAATATGTATCTGTCTGGTTGTTCACAAAAAAGTACACGCCCATTCAGCTCAGATTTACATACAATTTTGAAGATGCCTTCCTTCTGGCCTGCAAAAGCTTCTTTTTTTACAATTAGAAGCTCCAAATGGTGGGGAAGTATCCAGGATTCGCATGCATACAGGAAGATGGAGATGACCAGTACATGCATGTGGTTGACCTTGGACCTGAGAGAGATGTTTTGGTCTCTCCAGATGGGCTTCAGCTTCGCCAATGCTGCTGTTGTTTGTGCAGCTCTTGCGAGGATTTCGGTCTTTGACCCTTCTTCACTAATAATGGCTCCGAGGTACTTGAAGTGGTCAACAGTCTCAAGTTCTTTTCCACTGACTGTGATTTTTGTAGTGATTGGCTAGACACTGTTTGTCATGAGCTTTGTCTTCTCGGCACTGATCTCCATGCCGTATCTGGAGGATGTTTTATCCAGGTGGTTCACCAGATTGGCTAGTTCAGTGCAAATACTTACTAATAAACTTATTTTCACACTACTGATCCTTAAAAAATACATGAATGTGATGTTTGAAGTTTATTTTCGACCAACAATGTATGAAGAAAGTTTTAGGAAAGGCTAAGAACGAATTAAATACAGGGCGGAGTAGGCACCGAGCCGAAGTTTCGATCACACTTTTTGATTCTACCGGTACTCGTCGAAAATGCGGCTCAAAAATGTTTAATAAAAATAATAGTAAAGACTGATTTTTGTTCAAAATGAATGAGTCCACGTAACTCTTCGTCAAAAATTGATGCATGACACCATAGATCGTGGAATACCTAGATGCTCCACTCCCCGAAAATAGCGTCCATGCTCGCCCCCGGCGCACCCTACGCGAATGCGCGGGCAATCAGGCACTGCCATGTTAACAATGGCGACCTCTGATACAAAGAGGCGCTCAAAAAGTCAGCACTGTGGATCTATCGGATGCACTAATTCAAGACAGCATCAGCCTAATCTTTCCTTCTTTAGATTTCCTAAAGATCACGACCGGTAAAAAGTAACAATAACATTCATTTCCTTGATCTAAGGATACTCACTTTGCTAAATCTAGTCTAGTCAAGATCTCTACTTGCGAACAGCATTTAGGTCCCATTCATGCCTCTGGTGGCCTTGACATAATGTGTCAGCCTGTAACCGAGATCTAGACTGGATGATTTTTGGTTTGTTGTTGTTTTTTTCGCCAATCCTTCACTATAGTTGGATTAAAGAGGAACAGAGAAAAACCTGAAACTCACTTCCTGCTACAGTTAAGCCTCATGTGTTTCAAAAGCTGTGTTTGAACTGTCATTGTTAAGGTTGTTTTAATTAGGTCTAATGTTTTATAGTTGACTTGCCCTTTGTATTAATTTGTCTTTTGCCCTTCTTCCTTTTGCCAATTTACCAAGTTCAAGAGTTGATTCTTCTTCTTTCGATACCAGTCTTTGCTCTTCATGCTTTTTTCTCCTCCTTCTTCTTATGGATTTTCCCCCATCTTTCATTATTCTTATTATTTTTATTTTGGCATGCTTTCATTCGATTTTTTACTGTCCTGTTTGCTCATATGCCTTACATGCTTGATCATGAAATAATTATTTAAACAACCCCTGCACTCAGATTCGTAACCTCACGCCCTTATAACAAGTCACTAATTTGTTGTCAGTGTTCTAGATCTGTAAAATCACTGCGTTAATTATTGATATTATCGCACATACAGACAGCTTCAATGTTACGTATGTGAGAGAGAGAGAGAAAGACAGAGAAAGAGAGAGAGAAAGAAGGAGAGAGAGGATGTAGAAGACAAGAAAATGATAGTGCGGTGATCGCTAACAGTACGCCTTGTGTCTCGGGTGCCAGTGGGATCGCTGTCCGCGCAAATAGGTCTCTCGCGAGCTGTGCCGCGCGGACGTTTTAACAACAAAGGCGAGGAAGGGAGTGGATCATCTAGGTATTCCACGATGGCGTAGTGGCGAAGTTTTAGCTGCTTACAGGTTCACCCTCTACCTCAATTAGAGTAAGATTAACATGTCACCCTTTTACAACCTTCATTAGCAGAACATAGAAACAATACTTTCTCCTTGAGAACGTTAACTTCTGGAAAGAAAAAACAAGTTTGTTTTGCAATCTCTAGCATTAGAAAACCACCATCACCACCACCACCACCACCACCACCACCACCACAACAACAACAACAACAAGTTCATATTTGTTCATTCTATGAAATAACACGTTACGAATATGACATCATTTGAAATAATTCTCGCAATTATTACCTATGCCTGAAATTTCACACTACGTCCACTTTGTATTCTTGTAAGGAGCAAAACGTTACTCTCAAGAGAGACAACCACATTAAAGCGAGTTAATATTCATGCCGTTCATTATTAACTAACTTTGTCTTATCTTCTCATATTAAAGCGAGTTAATATTCATGCCATTCATGATTAACTCCCTTAGGTCAAGAGCGGTGTCAGAAATACAAACCTATAGGAGTTATGAGGCAAACCAGAAGACTGAGATGAAAAGAGTGGATCCAAGAGATATTTTTTTCTGGCTGAAGTGTTTTTTCCAAATAAAATAAACTTAAACAAGGGCCCGGGTCAGTACGGTGAGTCAATGGCAGACCTATATTTGGGACCCTGGAGCTTGAAATGTTATGGGGCCCCTTCGCAACCAGCAACAATAGGACAACATCCAAAATTCACTCATCAAAAAAAAATTCTTCAGGGCCACTGTGGGCCACACATGGACAACTCACGCTAAGAGCTCACATACAATGGCTTCGGCTTCGATTCGCCTTGGACTTGCTTTTGGTAGTTTGCCGAATGACGTCCAAAGGAGATAGAAGCGGAAGCATTGTGCGCTTTATAAGGATCTGTGAAGGTTTTTGACATCTTCCCGGCTTTTCAGCGAGCTAAACTTGGCGTCATTCGGCAAAAATGTTGAGAGCGAGACGAAAGGGAAACGAATCCGAAACCACCGTGTCTGGGAATGTTCTGGGGAGTCCAGTAATTTCCTTACTTGAAGTGCACTCACCCCAGTAGCGGGATCTGCTAGGAAACTAATGGAGATAAAACCTCAGGGCCCCTAGTCCCACAGTGGCCCTGAAGAATTTTTTTTTGATGAGTGAATTTTGGATGTTGTCACAAAATGCAAATTGTGACGCTTTAAGCAGATTGCCTATTTCAGACACTTCTTTCAATGTGCCCATGCCTCAAGACATTCATGAGCTATTTTTAACATGTGATCACTCAATGGTCACATCTGATGAAATTGCTAAAGCTACACAAGAAGATCCAATGCTTTCAAAAGTGTATTCTTTTGTTAAGAATGGTTGGCCAAGTGAGTTATCGGGTGACGGAAGTGCTCACATGCGTGCATATTTCAATAGAAGGTCAGAGCTTAGTTGCGACAATCAATGTATTCTATGGGGCACCAGAATTATAATTCCTGAAATTTTCAGTTCATCGGTGCTTGAAATGTTTCATGATTCTCATCCAGGTATCTGCAGGATGAAAACTCTGTGTCGCTCCTATGTTTGGTGGCCAAATTTGGATAAAGAAATTGAACAGCATCCATGGAGTTTGCCTGCAGGCCCCTGGTTAAGATTGCACATTGATTTTGCTGGGCCTTTTATGGGTCACATGTTCTTAGTTCTTGTGGATCCATTTTCAAAATGGCTTGATGTAAAAGTGATGACAAACATTACTGCTGAAAATACAATTTTTCAGTTGCGAGGCATTTTTGCAAACTTTGGCTTGCCGGAATGCATTGTTTCTGACAATGGTCCCACATTCACAAGTGAGAAATTCCGGAACTTTCTCAAAAGGAATCGCGTGAAACATGTAACTTCTGCTCCTTTTCATCCCTCTACTAATGGGGCAGCAGAAAAGGCTGTTCAAACATTCGAAAATGCTATGAGAAAAATGTCTCATAAAGGTCCAATTGAAGAAAAAGTTTTGAGATTTCTCACACAATACAGAGTCACTCCACATACAACCACAGGTGTAACACCATCAGAATTACTCCTAGGTAGAAGAATGAAAACACACTTAGATTTGTTATTTCCTGATTTTTATCAAACTGTAAATGAGCACAAAACAAAACAAAAACTGTACTATGACAGCGACTGCAAGGACAAACAAATTGATGTCAATGATGATGTCTTTGTACGAAATTACTCTGCTCATGGGGAACCTTGGGTTCCAGGTGTTGTCACTATAAAAACTGGACCAGTTTCATTCAATGTGACAACTAAAGAACAAGGTCTTATCCGACGCCATGCTAACCAGCTAAAGCCTAGGTACTCCTCAAAATCCCAGTTTGAGTCTACTTCACCTCAAACCTTATCACATTCATCTATAGGGGAGGAAGAGAAAACAATGGTTTCAGATCAATCAGTGACATTACCAGAGCAAATTTCAAAAACTGCACCAAGTAATGTTGTGCAAGAGCCAGAAAATGTGCAGGAGAGCTCAAATTATGAGATTAGTAACAAAAAGTCAAATATTGTTCATTCTGAACCAAAACAAAGTAAAAGCAGTGAACCAGCTCCTCTCAGGAGATCTGACAGAATCAGGAAAGCTCCTGATAAATTAACCTTATAGTTGTAATACAAGATGTGATCTTAATTCATTTCATAACATCATGATATATATATGATTGAGATCTCTGGCATTATGATCTGACTTGATTTTGATTTTTGTGTGGATGTTCAGTACTTACTTCACTATTTCCAGTTTTATTGTCATTGAGTTTGTTAAAGACTTTACCTCTCAATTTTAGATTTATTCCTGTACTAATATTAGAGTTAATCTCTTGAATCATTTACTAAGATGTAGTAGATCTGAATAGATTTTCAGTCATTTATTCATTACTACCATTCTGCATATCTTAGCCTCATTAGTATTCACTTTATGTCTCATGTTTATTCGTTAGTCATTTCTAAATTATCATCGTCAATATCAACTTATTTCATTTCATGCTCATACTTTATTGATTTCTTCTTCACTGTTCAAAACTTCCAATTTCAATTCGTTCATACTTTAAAAGGCTTGGTACTTGATTGTTATTGTTAATCCAAACTTATTTCATATGAACATTCCAGTACTTCAAGTGTTATTTTTATTAGTTTTCAAATCCATAGATGTTCCTTATAATTTTGGGATAAAGTTCAACATTAGGGGGGAGGAATGTAATGTATTAGATCAGGGGACTTAACTCATTTTAGAGATGATGTATTCTTAATTGTGGAGTTATGTTCCTTTACATATTCCGTGGTGAGTATGCAAATGTTTCTGATGCAACGGGGGTTTTGGAGAAGGTGATTAAAAAGATGCCAAGTCAGGACACACGTATTTTTGAGTTCTTTCATTCTGAATTTCTGTGTCCTGCACAAGATACTACAGTAGTAAAGTTAGTCCATAGCAGTTAGTCTTTCAGAGCATCCACCCTGGCTAAACAGTAACTGAGATAGGATTAAGCACAGTGTGACAGCGTGAGAGAGAGCAGGAAACGCTACAAAGGCAACTTCACAGAAAGTTCGTGTGGGTTTAGTATGGGACGTTTCTGATTTGCCATACATATATTTGATATCTAGATCTATATACAGAGAACATTTAATCGATTACAGGTTTTTATCTTTGTAAGGCATTGCCTTTCATCTCATTCTTGCGGATGGCAGAGATACAAAGCAGACAACCTGGAAAAAAACACACGTGTCGTACATACACATTGTACATCGACTACTCCAACCTATCCCGTGATTATGTTTGGATCCTGGTGGGTTAGAAATTATGACAGACAGACAGACAATCAAAGAAAACAAAAGAACGCAGAAATAGACAGACAGACAGACAGACATGCCGAAAGATCTCAGACACAAAAAGACAGACCGAAAGAAGGCAGAAACAGACAGACCAAAGGAACGCAGAAACAGAATGCAAACAGAGAGACAGAAAAACGGACAGAAAGGTCGCAGAGACAGAAAAACAGACAGACAGATAGAATGCAGAAACAAATAGAGACCTGGAAACAACATAATTATCCTTTATAATTTTTAATACCACGCTGCACTACCGTACTCTCGTGTTTCCTTCTCCTACGAGTCCCAGCTCTTATTTTTGGATTATCTTGAAATTTTCACACTGAATCCGACAAACTACCTTGTCACGAGCTGAGTTAGTACTTTTGTAGGGAAACAGCTCTCGACTGCATGAGAGGGGCTAACTCACACTCGGACAAGCACACAATTAAATAAAGAAATAACATAGGCATAAATTTGGGTCAGGCCTGCGGGGCCGTAACAATATAATATAAATTCAACTGCATAAGAGGTTTGGATATTTCAAGTAGGTAAATTCTAATTACTGGTCCTGCTTCTTATATTAATGACGATTGCAACATGCGTGATAATACCGGATATCTCTACTTAAATCAAATAAATTACATACTTGCGCTATCAACAGTATCTATACTGGCATCACAATGTAACGGGAATACAATTGCAAGTAATTCAAACTCCCTCAAAATCATGTTTACACGTTTGCATTGCACGACTCCCAACAACACCCCGCTCATCCCTACTCTTTTCACGTTTCACGGGCCTGGAGTCCGAGAACTCGTTAATACTATTTTCCTTACCGGATCAGTCTCGGAGTGCAAGTGCAGGCTGGTTTTCCTATTACAAGAAAAAGAAACCTTACAGTTTCGGCCGTGGGACATCAATCTCTATTCTGAGACCTAAAACGTCCAGTATTCTGTGACATGTTTCAGAAAGACAACAAAACCAAAAATACATGTAGAGCAGACAAAGACCTGTGAAAATCTGCCAACGTTAACATGGAGATCTACATTACACCACATCAACAGTAAAGGCCTGCAAGTTCTCATTAATCATCAGAGTTTTACAAATTAGAACCATCAGTTATCTGTTTGCACTTGTGGTTGAGCTGTTAGCTGTTAGTGCTACTGACCTCAGTCTCAACAAATTTAAACAATGGTAGAAACACCCATACCAACAGGTTTACCTTATGATTTTACGGCAAAATTTCTATTTAAATTATAGAATAGATCAACACTGGGAAAGAGATCCTTGCTTCCCGATCACCCAGACAAAACAACCCTATCCCTAACCCTTAATCTCCAACCCTGTCCATATCCTTAATCCGAAACGTAGACATATCCCTGTCCGTTTCCTTTCAACCAGAAAACGAAAATAAAATCTGAAAGAAAAGAAAGAATGGCACGAGTCACAGAGTTGTATAGATATCTATAGAGCTCTGTGGTAAGAGTTCAAAGTGGTCAGGATTTATACAGAGCTCTTTCCCTACATTGCACTAAACAACTGTATTGAATAACATAGGCCCTATTGATACTGAGTGAGAACATGCCTAGACCTAGACCTAGCTATTTGTACCTATGGTTCAAATGGAATATAACGAAAATGGCAGGCTTAATTACATCATAATATTCGTACTAAAAAAGGATAATCACCTGAGACGAAATGCTCAGCACAAGGAAATTGATAACTGCTTCACAGTTTTCATGTCCCATGTCTTGCTTTTGGCTGGTGGTTTTCGAAACGTCAACCACAGTCGAGGCCGACATTCGGTCAATTATTTTACTTTCTCTCCTGCTTTTATGCTGGTACTGGGAAATCTGAAAAGCTTGAATACATCCTTTTCCACTCTCGCTGCTGCAACTGTCTACAATGCAGCGAGCATGCATATTATTAAAACAAAAAATCTTCACGATCTCTCGATGGTGACAGGTCCAGATCTAGAGCCCATAGAAACCGATCCGCGAGCCAAACAGCATACCGGAAGAGTAAAACAAAGACCACGCTGCGACGTTATGGGTAATCTACTTAGTGGTCTTGTCCACAGCACCCGCTCCGTTATTTTTATGGAAAATGACGTATGAAAAAGTAAATCACTCATTGCCGTTTTACACATGTCCACGACATCAGTTCCGCTCCGCGCCTCACCTCTATACAGGCAAATATATTTTTTCATACGTCATATTCCGTATGAATAGCGGAGCGGAGCGGATTCTGTGGACAAGACCACTTATATAAATGTATTACATAAATATAATAAGATGAGACACTCCCTTTTTCGGGTCTCTAAAAAACGTGCACGCAGTTTGCGTGCTGATAGGGAGCAGGGCCCATGGGGCACTGCGTGAAAAGAATGCTTAATATAAGGATAAATGAATGATGCAGATTTGATGAAATACTACTGCCACTAAGAAATACAAAAACAAAAGGAAGAGTTTTCTGACAGCGTTTGAAGTTAAAATTATAAAATAAGTGACGTCAACCAAGGCCAATAGCGATAGCTGAACAGTGAACCAAATTCAGCACTTTCCCTATGATTGATTGTGTATTATAACGTTGATCATGACTTCCGCGCTTCGCTGGTGGTTGGCGGTGCGAAAATAATTGTCCTCGATAAATTCCCCAGTGTCTTATCCTATTGTATCTAGTATCTTTGGTATCACTAAGATTTGGCCCTTAGGAAACATAGTCTCAGGTGGGGCTGGGGCAGACAGGGAAAAAATAACTTTTTACAACTAGGATGCAATTCCCTGTAATCCAAAACAGGTCTTTAAACGGTCATTTGTTCAGAATAGTTTACTTTTCTTTTTTTGTTTTGTTTTGTGGAAGGTGTTGGAATTGAAGGGCAAAAGTATTTGAAACTTTATGGGCACACTGGAATGGAATCAACTGTTTGTCAATGAACAGATCTTCACAATGTACTTAGTGTCAACGAGGTGAGTCAGCACTTTCCTAAGGGATATGGCTCTCGACTGCAAGAGAGGGGATAACTCACACTCGGACGAACACAGCAAACTCACACACACAAGCAAAATACTAAAAAAAAACAAAAGGATTTCTTTTGGTCAGGCCTGCAGGGCGGCAACAATTTTCTCTGGATTATTAAAGAATATAAAAAGAAGTATAGGTTTATGAAATTCAGAGCAACTGCAAAATAAGAATATAGTATAGATATAGATCTAACTGCTTACACAAATAAATCCCCACTGCTGTTGATAACTTCACTCCACGTAGTTTAAGTGGATAACTGTTATAAGTTCAGTTCATCAGTAAGTTACATGTCTCACTATCCAAGGACATAGACTCAATGATAATTATAGCAATACAATCTCAATGTGAAGTAGATCTAAATGGTCCTGGCACTTCACTAGTTTGAAAAAGACAATTCAATTCTAATAACTACTAAGGAAGCGCATATCCGAACAACATGTTGTAAGGGTATGGACAGTGCATATCCGTACAACGCACACAATTTGATGACGTTGAACACCGGAATACTATATTACTGACCTTGTTAATTTGCATAGTTTTCAAAAATATGAATCGGCTTAGTAGCATAGCAAAACAATCCGAATTCTGCTCGGAGATTGCGTGATCTGCGCTAATAATATACTTGAGTATACGTCGATCACCAAAGGCTACCCCAACTCCTTTTCGCCTGATTAGTCAATCTGACTACAGCCCATTGACACAAACTGACTAGACCCTCACGCCCCCAGGTCCATCTGACTATTCCATGTGTTGTCACTTTAAATTCGTGAACACCATTCCAAGTTTTGTTTCAGCAAACCTTCACCAGTCGTGCTTTTGGTAAACATGCTGTACGGAAATGCACTGTCCGTAACCATACAGCATGTTGTACGAATATACACTTCCAATGACTAATCTCTCCAAATAGATACAGGTAAGTTGCATTCACACAAAATTCACTCTAAATGTTCTGTTATGGTAAATAACCCTTCTCAGGCGGCAGCTCTTGGAAACACACGTCCTGTAACTCAGGTGGAACTCCTGGTGGTGGACACTTTTAGTTGGTAACACAATCAACTAATAAACGTACCACTGCTCCCGGTCAGTGTAATTGACCGAGATAAATCCAATTTTGGCGTGTACAAGCTTTGTCCGCCGTACAGGGGACATGAGCTAGCTTTCTCTTCCTTTAGCTCCATTGTCAAGTACAGTATAATACCATTATCTGTCTACGGACGTTTCACGTCAGGCCGAAAAGGACTAAACAGCTGAGATCACCTCACGAGTAAGATGCAGCAATCGTATGTGTCTAGCGTATCTAGCTCCCGAGCTCATTTATACTGGATCATTTCCCCAGCCAGATTAATACGCTGCCTCATCACCTACAAATTTGATTGGTCAGTTTATCACAAATTTGCAACTCGGCAACCAAGGCCAAGGTCGCCCTCGAAATAGTTTTTGAATAAAATTAAATCTGCCAATTCTATTGGTCAGATGATACTGTATAATTATGATTCCTACCCAATGCCCAGACACGCCAGGGACTGAATGGGATTGTTAGAATGCGCTGGCGACGATCACGGGGTGGGTCGCGACTCATTATTTGAGACATCGTGTTTGTAAACGGAGCAGCGTGTAGGCTTTTGTCTGTGAGAAAGTTTATCTGTCTATCTATCTATCTATCTATCTATCTATCTATCTATCTATCTATCTATCTATCTATCTATCTATCTATCTATCTATCTATCTATCTATTTATCTATCTGTCTATCTATCTATCTATCTGTCTATCTATCTATCTATCTATCTATCTATTCCGTCTATCTATTCTTTTTATTCTATCTATCTATTCTATTTATCTTATCTTTCTATTCTGATCTGATCTATTCTGATATATTCTCTGATCTGATCTATTCTGATATGATCTATTCTGATATGATCTATTCTGATATGATCTATTCTGATCTATTCCGAACTGATCTGATCTATTCTGATCTATTCTGATCTCATCTATTCTGATCTATTCTGATCTATTCTGATCTAATCTGATCCCTTCTGATCTATTCTGATCTGATCTGATCTATTCTGACCTATTCTGATCTGATCTGATCTATTCGGATCTATTCTGATCTATTCGGATCTATTCTAATCTAATCTGATCTGATCTGATCTATTCTGATCTGTTCGGATCTGATCTGATCTATTCTGATCTATTCTGATCTGATCTGATCTGATCTGATCTGATCTCTTCTGATCTGATCTGATCTCTTCTGATCTGATCTGATCCTATCTATCTATCTATCTATCTATCTATCTATCTATCTATCTATCTATCTATCTATCTATCTATCTATCTATCTCTCGTTTCTCTCTCTCTCTCTATCTCTCTTTCTCTCTATATATCTCTCTCATATCTGTTTCTATCACTGTCTCTCTCTCTCTCTGTGTCTCCCTAAGGTTTATCTATCTATCTATCTATCTATCTATCTATCTATCTATCTATCTATCTATCTATCTATCTATCTATCTATCTATCTATCTATCTATCTATCTATCTATCTATCTATCTATTCTCGTGATTCGTTGTCTTCCATCTAGGCTTACCCCACCCTCTCGCACCGTGTCATGCACATTAACACCATTGGCTTTACATTGTAGTTGTGGTGAGCTGTGTCGGTTGAATTAGTCTGGTGGTTTGTTTTTTTGTTGTTGTTTTTTCAATCGAGGAATTTTATTCAATTTTATGTCATAGTGTACGGAAATGGTATGTGAATGAATATAAAAAAATGAAAGTTACAAAATCAATCACGATCAAATTAAAGCTACAAAATCAATCACAATCACCGCTATTTTTCAACCCGTTATCTAGGGTGGGTTAGACCAGCATCGAGCGCTCAGCCCACACGGCGATGTTGAGATGGGGTTTCAATGCGGACCATTCCGCCTCACCTCGGGAAGCAGGGAAAGAGACGGCTGGCGAAGCGACGCGAGGAATCTAGTTCAGTACTGTAGTGTATATCTATGTTCCTACCCCCACTGTCCGCACTGACCCAGCCAAAGTTATTCTCGAGACGCGACGGTTCTGTCAAAACAACACCCTTTTCTCACCCTTCTCTACTGTGTTGGTCAGGGGCTGCAAAACTGCTTTGCAATAACATTGTTCTCGAGGCCTGCTTTGTACGCGACGTCTCGGTGAAATAAACAACTCCCTTGACCTAACACTGGATTTTCAAGCCTAACCTAAATCATGACACTTGGTATTACATTCCTGAATGGTCCAAGAATATGTTTGTTTCTTTCCGCCCGTCTACACCACCCTTGAAACTCGTATGACCAAATTGATGATAGAATCATTAAAATTTCTTGACATTGCGATCCTGATTAGTCGGCCAGCCAGTGGCGGAATTGGAGAATCGGGATTCGAGTCAGTCAGCAGTCTAGTAGCGACAGGGAGTGAGTCATCATTGGGCCCTAACAGGGACAAAAAGCATTGATTAGGCTTATTACTGTAGGGTAATTGGTCAAAGGCTGCTCCGGTGTGACGAAGTATTTGGTCCCCCGTAGTGGACGTTCCCCTGGAACAAACACTTCGTTGAAAAAAGTCACCCGGAACATAATAATATAATTACTTCATACTGAGATGTTCCTATCTGTATTTTGCCAGAATTGAAGATTTTCAAGAATTTCAACATTGAATCTTGAAAACCTAATGAACTGCTACTAAATACACCTTCCAATCTTGTTTTTGTATCAAAAACGATTTTTGGCATTTTTTTGAAAATAGCTTTTTGGGAGAGGAGGGGTGGGGGGGGGGTTGTACTACGTCCGTGGGGAAGGTTTATTATGAAGTAAAAGTACCGGGGGACCAAATACTTCATAGCACTTTACCCTCCGGTACTATGAAGTAAACGTTACCCCCGGACCTTATATTTCACAGTAAACGTTCTCTCTAGAATAGATGCTTGTATACTGATAAAAGATTAAAACCAAACTTAGAGAGAAATAAGACCAATCAGAACGGCAAAAGAAATTTTTTTCATTCCAATAAGACTACCGACAGCATAGATATGACAACAATAAAGACAACAACAACAGCAACAACGACGACAAAGACAACATCAATAACAATATTAACATAAAATTATGCATTTAACATGAATAGTTTTTTTATTCACGGATTTGACACAATGCATGAGTTGCCCGCCGTTCCCCTTTTGTGTCTGTGGAAGTTGGCAAAGCTCCTTCTTAAGCTTGGTTTGTGTTGTACTTTACACATGAACGGTCACCAGGGATGTGGGAGCCGTTTGTTGTCTCCTCACTCCTAGAGAAACAAATCCAGATAAGAAATTTAACATTATGCGTTGTTTTGTTATGATTGTTTTCGTTTGTTTTTCTTTCTTTTCTCTTTTTCTTTCTTTCCCCTTCTTTCTCTCTTCCTTTCCATCTTCCTCACTTGTTGTTCTAATCTAAATATAATTATATTTATGAGTAATTACATTGTGGGGGTTGTGTCAAGTTTACATTTAATTTCTTTTGATCATTCCTTCTTTTCGTATTATGTACGTGTTTATTTGTGGGTTTTAATGTAATATTCATTCTTCAATTCTCGTGTGTATCTGTGTGTGTGTTAGTTTCTGTGTGTGTGCAGGGGCGCGCATGTGAATGTGTATTTTCGAGTGTGTTATTGTGGGAGAGTGTTTGTATATAGTGTATGAGTGTGTGCCAACAGACAAACAGACAGAAAGAAAGATTTTGAATTTGTGGTTTCTCTTTTGAATATTTTTATGGTAGCATGTCACATTCGTGTATTTGTCTCTGTGCTCTTGTCGTATCGTATGAGTAATTTGTAAGTTTTGGTTCTTGTTTAGTCTACAGTCGGGACTAGCAGAGATTCCAGTCAATCTGCATCACAGGTCGACAACAGTTCGATTGGGGAATTTTGTAATGGTGTTATCCAACTACATTTTAGTTTTAATTTGTCTTTGAGGAGGGGTGTGCTGATGCCAACAGACAGTATGTCCAAAAGTGTACGTTTACGTCGATAATCCCTGTCGCTGCAATTATTTCCTATTATAGGTGGCATCTCTCTTGATTTGTCTTGACGTATTCATCTTCAGACTGTCCATCTATCTTTGCTAAAAGTTGTGGATCATGAACTGACAACAAAAGGAGAAGGATTTCTTTTACTTGCGCTCCTCGGAAGAGACAGTTCCCGTTAGGTGTTACAGGTTTGGTCCTGCCTAGCGAGCGCCTGCACCAGAAAAAGCAGAGAGTGTCTTATTGGTCACATGGCCGTCAGAGGCAGATGGTTAGATGAAGTGAATTGAAAACTGTCTGATTTGAAATTAATTTGGGAAGCAACATTCGTGGCATATTTCGAAAGATGAAATTCATGTGATCACCTTAGCAGTCCCGGTGTGAGCAGTCTTTCTCTTCTTCAAGAGCAGATGTGAACTTTAGTTTTGAAGCATTACAGATTGACTTTCGGTCCATCAAGCTAATAATGTGTTTTCGACTCGCACATTTCTACTTTTTCTTGGCTCAAACCAATTTGGAGTTAGCTTGGTCTTTTTCAGTGTCTCTTGACAACTGTTTCTGTACTATCTTCTACAGCTTATACTGACATATGACGTCTGCGGTCGAAAACTTCCTTCGCTCCTCTTGTTGTGGCTTCAATAGCCAGTCTATTGCCAGTGTCTTTATGACTTCAGTTACTTATATCTATTTTTCCCTTTCATAGGACCCAGAACGAAGAAACAAACAATTCATATATCATGCTGACCCTGGGCCCCAGTGTCGTAGACATCAAATCGACAGGCATTTTTGAAAAACACACTTGTCCATTTGGTATCTGGGCGGCAGATGCGACTTTCAGTGGTTATACAACAGCATATTATTGACGCTGAAATCATTCTCATCCTTGCCCCTGTAGGATGCCGGGGTCAACGAAACACTTGACGATCAAAACTGATTCTCTGCTGCTCAGTCACTGATCAGTGATCACATGCTTACAAAACCTAAGATTCTATTATCGCAAACACATGAACGCAGTGACTCAAGACGACTCTATTTCAGTTTTAAGGCAATGAATTAAGGCGTGGAATCTTGAAGTCTTGCTGATAAATCGCTTCTTGTCCTCGTTGTTATAGTGCAATGCCGTTTGACGATGGGAATAGCTCGGCTGTTCAGTTTTGACACCCATCAACTGAGCGTGTCACTATATTTACTGTACGAAACTCAAGAAACCAGTGTCACCAATCATTGCCATTTCTTTTTATTTTGAATAATTGAGTTGCAACAGAAAATGCCTGTTAAACTTGCATTAAGAAAGATAGACAGACAGACAGACAGAGAAGAGATCTGGATGGAACTGTTGTTGAAGTAGTATTACTTGTTGATGTTGTTGTTGTTGTTGTTGTCAGGGGAGAGGAGGGTAGTAAGAAATTATTTCTAGGAATGGCCAGATGTTTAGTGGTTAAGTTCTGTTTTATCTTAAAATGTGTGTTTTTCCTTTGGGAAACGAAGAAACTAGCAGCAATACCAACATTGTCAATTGGTAGGCAAACAACTGACCAAGATGAAAATATCGAACCTAATTACAGACAATGGTAATGTTTTATATACACACTTTAAAGGGGTAGTATTTTTCAATGGACCAGAATTTGTTTCAAAGTTAATTGTTACAACTTCTCGAAAATGTTCATTTTTTGGAAAAATTGAGGGAGGACCTTTTACTATGAAGTATTTGTTCCGGGGGCCCAACTACTATAGCACTTGTTCCGGATTGACTATCTACTATAACGCACTTGTTCCGTTGGGACCATCTACTATAAAGCACTTGTTCCGTTGGGACCATTTGCAATGGGGGAACAAATACTTCACGACGGCCACACAGCGTGAACCCCGAAGAATTTGCTCCCGGGGAACGTCTACTATGGGGGACCAAAATAAATACTTCGTCACACCGGCGGTCGGCTCGCTCGCGCAACGATTCTCAAGAACGCCCACCACTAAAGATTTATCCTATGTGTTCTGCCCGTTAGGCAGCAGGCGAGGGTGTGTGTCAGATAACTACCTTTTATAATAAGTGTCATGCCTGCAGCCGCACCCAGTCACACAAACTCGTATTACAATTAGTTATTTTCACACAGCAAAAAAAATAAAATAAAATAGTAATAATAATCGTTCCTCCTTTCACATACTATTTGGATATTTGGAGAGATTTATCAAGGAAGTCAGCTCGTAAGTATTGACTGTTTTCGAGTGTTTGTTGGGTAATTGTTAGTTAACTTGAAAAGACTGGCGATTAGATGATTAGATAATTGATTGTGGAGTGTCATATCACATTTTGTACGATATCCGAGGCCCCTGACTTCACACTGGTGAGTACATTTGAGCACACATTCATGCCTGCCGGTACACATAATTATACCCATCCAAATCATGAATATTCCTGCTATTACCTTAGAAATAATGACAGTCGACATGGCGAAATCGAGCCTAAGGTGAAAGACCAAATTCCTGTGAGAACCCCTTCAAAAGGGGGAAATGTTTCTATGGAAAATGAAATGTGCTTATAAAATGATAGATGAGCAATAGGTCTGAATTCAGCTAGAATATTTTGCTTTAAAATTTTGTATTTTGATTTTTTTCAAGAGGTATAAACATTTCACATAAAATCCGATTTCCCCACATCCACTCACATATCTTAGACTAACATTATACTTTGTCATTTTAGTTGATGGCATGTTATAGGTTAACACGACAGTCCATTGGGAAAACTGCCCCGACAGACGCACTTATTTTTCAAAATACTTTCACATGTAGAAACACAAAAAAATTATGAAAGGATCATGCTCAGGCAGGTTTCTTTAGTGCATTTTTTTTTTATTTTTTTATTTTACCATGAGAGAAATCAATGTCCATTTGCTTGGAAATTGTTCTTTAAATTTGGCTGTAGTTTGTATAGGTGCGTACTTACTGCACACTAAACCGTCTGGATCTGACAAATGTTTGTTATCTTTTAGACTGTCTATTTTGAGTTTGCTTCTTTGCACACCCTTTGTAAAACACGATAATTAGAGACTAAATTACATTTTACAAAAAAATTCTGCAGTCCTGAACAGTGTGGAACATAACGTCACGGTCACAAGAAAACTGCCTACGTCATTTTTTCGGTGTTATGAGATGGATAATGCTAATCTTAATTAGACAATCGTGTAGCACCATTCAAGTTACATTGTTTTGTTTCGTTGACGTATGGGATTTTAAACGAAAACCGCCATCCATCTAAACTAGCATTATTGTTTGGGGAGCGTAGACTAATGACAGGGCCAAATAGAGGAAATTCTGAGTTGCGTTCATTATTCAGCTGTAGCTGGGCAATTTCACTTTTGTGGAATCACCGTTTGCTTCTAGTTTTCAAACTGTTTTGGTCTCGTGCAGAAAAAGTGAAGAAACTGAGGCCACGAAACTCTGTTATTCTTAAAGCCAACATTCATGTGAAACAGGATGAGGGTGCAGTTTCAAGTAGCTGCCTTCGAAGGTCTATCAATGGCAGCCCTTGAGACTAAAATCTACCATTTTGTGCCTTGATATTGTGTAAGTATGGTGAGAGAACCAGCCCAGCAGTTTAATTCGGCTTTAATCAAAGCCGTTGCCATGGTACCATGATTATTATATCAACCGCCGCACTGGATTTTATGCAGACTTTCAAGCATACATACCTACAGTTTCCTATTGACCAAATGTCATGAAATTCCACACATTCATTCATAGATCGGGTTTAAAAATTTTTCAAGAGATTTTATCCATACACTGAAAATTGTATTTTATATAAATTTTCTAAATTTTACATGTAAGAATTATGTGCATATCTGGTGAAAAATAAATCCAACAATAAGAAAGTTATAAACGTTTTTAAAATCCTTTTTTGAAAATAAAAGGTAAAAATAAAGAACGAAGAAGCCTACCAAGTTCCGTAGAGATATTTCCAGAAGTTTTTGAGAAATGTTCTTCTGGCCTATCCATGATTTTATTGGTTTTGAATTATGACTGGCTTAGCAATACTCTACATTTTCACAATGTGACATAAGGATATCTCTAAAAGTTTGGAGTTATAGACATAAAACGCTTTTGCCATAACCAAGAATAACCGGAGTGAAACTTTGAAACGGCCCCATGTCAAATGAGAAAATTCTTGAAACACCAATACGCAGGGGCGAGGCTTCCTCATAATCAAATAATCAGTGATTACCCTTCGAATATTAATTCTAGAATTACTGTGCTTTCCAGATCGAGCCCAACTCCAAGTCCATTTAGTCAGTTCAGCATTCTATTCTACCTCGCTATTTTGGGTTTGTTGTTATAGTCTAACACCCCTCATCGAAAAACATCTTTGTAGGGACCTACACCGTATGAACTGGTCCAAAATCAGTGATTAACAAAGACGAAGAAGACTTGACTACACCCAGAAGCTAGTTTGAGCATAGCCTGTATTCGCCGAAGTGGCGCCGCAGACAGCAAAATAGTTGGGGGGGGGGGGGGGGAATAGGATTATAATAAAAGTTTGACCCGATTTTACGTACCTATTCAGGTTTTCACTATGCGGTCGTTTTCATCCCAATCGAAAGGTAAAGGGTAGAGTGAAACTGTTTGTGTGGATTTTTGTTTGTTTGTTTGAGGTAATCTAAGAATAATTTACTCTATGCACAGCAAGAGCTATCAAAGGGTAATAATGTATAGTTTAGTTCTAGATATAACTGTGATCAAAATCAGAAGAACGTATTATGAACATCAATTCACTTGATAGGTCGCTCGAACCTATACCGCAACGGCAGATAGCCACTTCTCCGAGATCGCTACACAGTGTTGCGTCACGGAGATGCCAGTTAAGCACTTTCTGCCATTTAATATTAAATAATGGGTCTTTTTCCAGAAACTTTATGAGATGATGGAATAACAAAATCTCTGCCTATGAATATGACAATGAAAACTTGCCGTTCAAATTATATTTTTAAAAATGGATGAAAAATACGAGTCTATAAATCTGTTAGTATGAATGAATGGTATTTTCAGATTAGTTTGGCTTGTAAATTGCTGCATTCCTGTCCTGTCGACAAGAATAGTCCGCTCTTCAGATTTTGCAGTGCCTAGCAACCGTTTCATTGTTTTAGTCCCTGCATTTATAATTATGTAAATATGATGTAGCGATACGTCCTATTATAAGGATCTTACTAGCTTAAACCCTGATTACCCTCTGCAGAGGACTACGCTTCGCCCCTGCCAATACGTGAGATGCATGACGATATTGTGAACGAGCGTTGACACTGTGAACGGGCGTTGACAAGACTGATTGTCTATAATTATGTGGGTGATAAAACTCTGGTCAATTCTCGTTTCCTAGAGTCTCAGTGGGTGCATTGTGTTTCACGATGAGTAATATTGCATTGTCGCATTGTCAGCAATAGGAGATGCATGACGATATTGTGAACGAGCATTGACACTGTGAACGAGCGTTGACAAGACTGATTGTCTATATGTGGCTGATAAAACTCTGGTCAATTCTCATTTCCTAGAGTCTCAATGGGTGCATTGTGTTTCACGATGAGTAATATTGCATTGTCGCATTGTCAGCAATAGAAGTGCATTATCTCTGTCTACATCTAAAGGCCCCCAGGGAGGCTTTTGAATATTCAGAGCATTTTATGATCTTTCTTAACATAGTCACTGGGATTAACATTTTGCAAAAAGTGTTTACTCCCTGTTTGCTAAGTGATAAAAAAAATATATATATCAGACCAATCTGGCTGGCAAAGGCCGCTGCTGGTGGATTGAAGCAAAGATTCTAGATACAATAAGATGAGACATTCCCTTGCTCGCGTCTGTATATTAAAATCCTGCACACAGTTTGCAATCTGATCTCGGGCAGCCCTCAAGGCGCATTTTATGAAAAAGAATGCTTGGTTTAATAATAAAGTAATAAGGCGACTAGAAGAAGAAAAAAGCCAAAGTTTTCCTACAATCAAACTTATGATTACAAAATAACTGTCGTAATCAAGGCCTGCGGCAACAGCTGAATTCAATATTTTCCCTATCTTGACTTTGTAAAATGCGGCATTGTTCATTACATCCAGGCATTCCCCACTAGGTGACGATGCAAAAAACTGCAAGCCAAATGCGCTAGATGTCTCACCTTATTGTATCAAGTACCTGCAATGGAAGTGAGCACCTGTTGGATACTGTTATATGCATCCTATATCAGTGGCGATTTGAGTAATGCTGGGAGAGAGTCCAAATTTACATTTGGATATCCAGTTAATCGCATTAATTCAGCCAGCCGGATACACCCGCTTGTGACCGGCTTTAGACTTGCTTTTAGATTAGAAGTTCGTTTCGTAACGAAGAAGTTTGTCTCTCCGCCTCATATCTGTATATACACCAACAAAAAAAAAAATATAATTAAAATCTGCCCCTCCCCCACTGACAGATGCTCCCGAAGTGTGCCTGAAAAGGAGCTCCCGGAAAAAAGATATAAAAAGAAAACGAGATCAAAGAGAGTAGAATTGGCATATCTACCGATCCCTCTTTGACGTCAAGAAACTGTACGCTGCAAGCCTCTCCTCTCCTCGGATAGAGGGTCGACACCTGATTTTCTCAACAGATTAAAAATTTATATCCAGAATGTTTCGAAGTGGGCGATCCACAAATTTAATGTGGATCACTCAAAAGCAAGTCGCTGCCCAGGACTAGTTTTCAATTATTTTTTTTTTGGTTTCTGTCCTTTTTTTTTCTTAACATTTCAACGCAACAGTTGCGTAATCTCTGTTCTTTTGTTAAGGTTCTTTTGTTTTCATACCATTTGAGCACTTAGAGAGCAAAAACAAGAAAATTGAAACACAAAGTTAGTCTGTAATGCTGCGGGAGTTGCTTGAATTTTTTTATCCTGTTCGGTAAAGTCATTAAGATACTTGCATAATTTACACAATGACTTTTTGTTGTTGCCGTTTTTCTTATTCTACAGGCAGTGATGATGTCGACATCGGCAAGACGATGTTCTGCGGCCATAACCCTGAGTGGTTGGTGTGTCGCTTTCCTGGTAGTGATGTACGGAGTGGTAACTCCAGATTTTATGGTAAAGTGGGCCGGACCATCTCTTCCATATCAACATGTGGATGTGGCTCAGGATACAGGTAAATCCATGAATACAGGGAAGGCTAGAATGAAAAGAAATGTACAGGTCATTAAAAATGTGTGAATAAATTTAATATACAACTATTCAGTGCAGTGAGAAGAATCTTATTTATACAATTCACACATTTTAGTTCCAGAGAGGTTTCTGTCCGCGGCAGCATGGGTGTAATTTTGCGTGAAACTAGCTCCATGCACTGTCTGAATCATACTTTGCTTTACTCGTGTCGGCGTTCATGTAAGCTTTGGGATGTTCACATACGCTTAAGAGGGAGTATCTGGCGTGTGTTTAAATGTCTTTGCGGTACTGGTACTTTAATTCCCGATTTGTGATCTAGTCAGAGCCCTCGATTATAAAGATATTGATTTCGATTTGTGAAATGATTCAGTATGATTAAACAAGGAGGGTGAATGTTGTAATAAAAATTTGACACAAAACTGGCAACCCTGTACTTGTTCCTTCGATTGCGATGTTTCCATCCAATATTTGGGGTGTTAAAGGAAAGGAAAAATATAACAGATTTAGATTGTGACTTAGACTGTCGAGGACGTGCGAAAATTAAGTGTCTAAGTTGTAAAGAGAAGATATTTACTGTGTAAAGTAGCGAGCAGCCTGTCAAGCATTCAAACAGCAGACAGGAATGGTGTAGATCAGTGGTTCTCAACATTTTTTCAGGCAGTCACCGCTCCCCCCCCCCACTCCCCCTTAGGCACCAAATTTTCTATCATCATCCCCTCCTTCTCTCCCTCCCAACCCCCACTCCCACCCCACAAACCAAAGTCCTCACTCAAGACCAGTAGATACATGTCACAAGAAAACAGACTACACACTAATTATGACCTTAAGTTTTTTAAAGCCTTATTGACAATAAAAGGCGTGCGGAGTATTCATAATAAAACAAAAGCATTCTTTGTCAAAGGCACAAGCCAACTAGTGCCTTTTCAGTTCACTAAACTCATCTACAAGTGCTGTTGTACAAGTGAGTGGCTGCCCTGTATTTGTGCCTCCTTTCATGTTTTCGCCCCCTTGTCGCCCATTTCTTCATCTTCGCTCCCCCCCCCCCACCTCGCCCCAATCAAAATCACTCTGGGGAAAGGGGGAGGGGCGGGGTGGGCAGATGCAGACGATATCGCCCAGGCTGAGAATCACTGGTGTAGATTCTACTATTTTGCCACATCCGGATGTCAGTCGGTGATAACGGATAGTTTGTCTTTTTCTATTTTGCTACCAGACATTTTACCATGGAGAGTTGTGCAATACGCCGAACTGTGGGTACGCAGGTTCGAATCTGTTCAATAAATGAAAAGTGATAATTAAATTGCATGTACATGTATATCAATATTACTTACACATAATCTGCCCAGTTGAAACATTTGAATTCATTTTGTTCATAAAGGAAAATATCACATGACAAGCAAACTTTTGAGTCAGGGCTGCAGCGGTTCAAGATTTTCTATTCTTGAAGAGATGGTGGCAGTTTTAGAACAGAAGCTGCTCTTACTGCAGAATGAGCCAAGGCAGAATTTTTCCCGGCCCTGCAGCGAAATGTCTCAAGCAGGTAATGATAGATCAGTTGTGCATGCATGGTGAATTTAGCTTGCTACGGCAGGCAGCTAGACAGATGGCCGGAGCGATGGGTGGAAGGAAAGAGTGACAAAAAAGGTACATAGATGGACGGATAGACGGACAAAAGGACAAATAAACTTGCTTGTGCGCGGTCAGACAGTCAAACCTAGACAGATAGACATGCGGAGAAAGAGAGACAGAGAGACAGACACATAGACAGGCAGGTGGGCAGCCAGCCAGATAGACACACAGACAGGCAGATAGATAGACAGATAGATAAATAAGATAGACAGATAGATAGATAGATAGATAGATAGATAGATAGATAGATAGATAGATAGATAGATAGATAGATAGATAGATAGATAGATAGATAGATAGATAAATAGATAGATTAGATAAATAAATTAGATAGATAGATAGATAGATAGATAGATAGATAGATAGATAGATAGATAGATAGATAGATAGATAGATAGATAGATAGATAGATTGATAGATAGATAGATAGATAGATAGATAGATAGATAGATAGATAGATAGATAGATAGATAGATAGATAGATAGATAGATTTTATGTCTGTTGATACTATCAAACTATGACTACTACTGTCACTACTTATGCAGCTTCAGCAAAACTGCAAAACTGGTAAAATTCCTTTCAAACGGTGCTTAATCCATATCATTACAAGCGTTAGTTGACTGCTTTAGTGCGTCTGTTTTAGAATGAGCGGGATCAACATTGATGTTCTCGAAAATGCGATATATTATGTGTTCACCTTGAAATGAAAGTCGATAGTTTGTATCTACTCATGCACTAAAGTGCATGTATGTTGAACACGTTTTAGTGGTTGCAGAGTTAAGGACCGCAGAAAGTTTTTTTGTTTGTTTTTCTTTTATTTTATAGTGCTTCGGTCTCCTTTTATTTTTCAGAAAGCACAAAAAAGCAAACATAAACTCAGGCTACAGTATGCTTTGAACTTAGTGTCATTTTAAAATTGGAAACAGAATAGTAATTCACTGCCAGATTTCCTATAAATTAATGTGCTTTCTTTTTTTAAGACTCATAAATGTTACTTGCGAAGCCATTGGATATGATTGTATACATCGGTGGTGCTTAATGAAGAATAATCAGATTCCTGAAAAGTTGCAATGGAAATCCACAGTTTCAAAATACTTTCTTTTCCTTGTCATTACATCTCAGAACAACCAAAAAAAGAAAAACTGGCTATGTTAACAACGTAACCTATTCTATTTCCTTTACTTCCGCAAATATCATGCACTCTACGTTCAGACATTGTTTTGTTGTTTTTTGTGTGTGTGTGTTGTTTTTGTTTTTAGAAAACTGAGAACATACAGTCCAAGTTACCAACTTATCAAAGTAGACTGTGGCCTTCCTATATCGAAACAACATGCTGGAATAAGACTAGGCCCTCATATGTGAATTGCTGTCTTGTTAGTGGTGTCTCAGTTTCGTGTTCCTATCGACTCTGAAAAAAAAAATGCAAGCGCCTCGCATGACGTGTTCACAATTTCATTCATTCGCCGAGACTTGAAGCGACTCCCACGGAATAAGGTGACAAATGCTTGCCAGGCCGAATATAAAATTGATTGAAAATCACCCTATGTATGTTTTCAGCTTGTACGTCACAATGCTCACAGCCACTGAGTCCATGCCTCGCGGACAGGCTGTACGAACCCCTTCTGTCTCCCAAATTGACACTCACAGAGGATCAACGACAGGCTGTTCTGTCAATCATGGAGTCGGTCCCCGAAAGTGACGTCATCTTCTTGTCGGCGGCATCGTCTAATCATTTTGCAGAAGTGCAGGCCATGTTTCACAATCTACATACAAAAATCTTTCCCCATATGAAAAACTTTGCAGCTGTACTGGTTGATCTAGGACTGACGGAAAACCAAAGAAGTTTGGTAAGTTTTGTTGATTTTGATTTAGTCGGCAGAGAACGTAAAAAGTGAAAACGAATAATAACAATAACATAAATATATTATAATGCCTCTTTTTTAGAATAAACTGGCTTGGCATCGACTTCCTAAAAAATCTCTGTTGGGTTTATTAGAAATTGACAAAAACTCAGAAATAATTATTTAATGACATATTTGATGCAGCAAATTCGGCTGCACATCCAATTCATTTGCTGTAAACAGCGGTGTGAAGCAGGGATGTGTTCTTGCTCCTACCTTATTTGGTATATATTTTGCTGCCCTACTCAAGAATGCCTTTGGTCAATGTTCAGGTGGAGTACTTATTAACACCAGAGTGGACGGCTCCATTTTTAATGTTGCCAGACTAAAAGCAAAATCTCGTACAGAGCATATTATGTTACAAGAGCTCCTCTTCGCAGATGATGCTGCAATCGTGGCCCACGATGAAACCACGCTCCAGGCTCTCATCAATAGCCTTGCCAAAGCCTGTGACAAATTCATGCTAAAGATCAGTGTCTCAAAAACTGTAGTTTTGACACAAGGCTTGAGAAACTCCAACCCAATCATGCTGAATGGCTCTCCTCTGGAGCAAGTGGGAAAATTCTGCTACCTAGGCTCAACCATCAGTGGTAGCACAGACATAACAACTGAAATAAATGCCAGAATAGGAAAGGCGGCCACAGCTTTTGGCAAACTCTCAAAAAGGGTGTGGAACAATAGCAAGCTGACCATCAAAACAAAGGTACTCGTGTACCAAACTTGCGTCCTAAGCACCCTGCTGTATGGCCCAGAGACATGGACCACCTACTCCAAACATGAAAGATCCCTCAACTCCTTCCACCTGCGCTGCCTACGCAAAATTCTCAAGATCAAGTGGCAAGACAGGATCTCAAATATCGAAGTTCTGAGCCGAGCCAACATTCCATCAACTCAGGCTCTCCTAGGCAAAAAAAGACTGCGGTGGCTTGGACATCTCCACCGTATGGAAAATGATCGCATCCCCAGACAAATTCTCTACGGGGAACTTGCTACTGGCAACCGACCCAGAGGTAGGCCACATCTGCGATTCAAAGACACTTGCAAGGTCACGATGAAAGCATTCAACATCGACCCCAATGAATGGGAGAACCTTGCAAGTGATCGAAGCAGATGGAGACAAAAATTGCCGAGTGGCACGCTCGCAATAGACTTCAAGGCAAAAGAAACATACCTGACAAAACGACAGAGGCGGAATGAAAACACTCGCCAAAGTGAACCCAAAAGACTGACCTGCAATCACTGCCATCGCACTCTCGGGTCAAACATTGGTAGAATAAGCCACGAGAGAAGCTGTCAGTCAAAGTGAAAGTGAATATTCTAGCTGCTAAGACCGTCTGTAAAGACGCTAAAGGCCATATATATATGATATTATTATTGGTCAATGAAAAATTAAGCTAATTTCTTTTATTATTATTATTATTTTGAAACCTTTCTTTGCTGTTTTTGACCCCTGATGAAATTTTCTTACCATTGTCAACGACACATCTCGGTATTTATGAAGAGACAAAGTGTTAGTTACAAAATAGAAGTTGACTACAGTCAAAATTTGGATAGTTCCTGCACCAGTCACCATTTAACGACCTTAGTTTTTGTTTGTTCCACATCCATTTTCTGCACAACTGGAGATCTTATAGTCTGCAGGAGACGCATAATATAACATAGCACACTCGGGCACTCCTTTAAAATGCAATGTGGCACCTATCAAGTTGTTTTACAGGTCCGATGTATTCTAACTGCGTATCATAATAATAAAGCCGCTTAACGTGGAATTTCTCAAATAAGCAAAAAGTGGAGTTTAAACAAACAAGAACAAAGGTCCTGATTTTTTTTTGGCTAAGGTGGAGATGGTGCTGACGCTGGTGATCCGCTTTCCATACATTTCTTAGGGCTATGGACAGTCTATAGTAAGGGTAGGGCTATGGTTAAGAAATAAGGCATGGGAAACTTCATAATTATATAATTATAGTATTTCAATAAATTCGTTCATCAGCCTCGAATACTCGGTGGGAATGATATTTCTGGTCACAAAGATTGGCCTTGGTAGAAATATCTAATGTTACTAGTAACACCCCTTTCCTTTAGTTTTCTTTCATTTTTCTTCTTTTGTTTGATTATTTTGATCTAACTATTGCGTTATTTATATTTCCCAGGCAGAGAAAAACTGCAAGTGTAAAGTGATCACATTTCCCACCAAAAGATTTCCGGCATACTTTGCCAAGTTGAATTGTTATGCTTGGAAATCATTAATTGTCAGGGTGAGTAGACCTGTTTTACAAGCACATTATATTATGACTGTATAACTAGAACTAACACCTGAAGAGTCCTTTGTAGACACGATGCAAGGCTGTTAGGTCAACATGGCCCATTTATCATGCAGTCTGTCAAGTTCCTCTACCTTTCCCCCATGATTTTCTGAGATTTAGCTTCCCAATTTTATTTTAGAAAAATGCACGTTCGCATTCAGGCAGATGTGAGAGTGCACATGTGATAAGAGAGAGACAGACAGGCAGATAGGCAGTAAGAGAGAGACGTACAGATGGACTAGTAAGAAAGAGGGCAAGAGAGACAGACAGACAAGCAGTGCGAGAGAGACTAACAGACAGACAGTAAGAGAGAGAGAAACATATTCAGAGAGAGGAAGAGACAGATGCAGACAAACAGACAGTAAGAGAGAGGGAAAAGAGACAGACAGACAGTAAAGACAGACAGTAAGAGCAAGAGATAGAGAAAGGGGAGGGGGGAGAAACAAAGAGAGAGAAAAACAAAAGGATTTTGGAGGGGGAGGGGGGGGGGAAGAGAAATATGCTAATCACAGGTATCAGTCTTGTTGGTGTCAGCGTCCTTGCCTCTGCACATTCTGCTCTTTTTGCTCTACCAGGGCAATTTTCTAATCTGGCAGTAATCAATATTCTCACAATATTTCCTAGGCCGCTATGGAGACGGCGAGAGACGTTCTCGTCTACATGGACTGTTCTATCAGATGGAGAGATTATAATAAATTTGCTCACGTTTTGTCTGTAGCCAAGCAGAGAGGCTTACAGTTGTTCAGATTTGACGTTTCGGCCAGGATTCCACTCCATACATACAGACAGGTAAACCACCTGCCAACAGCTAAAAAAAAACAACAAAAAAAAACTAACCCAAAGCCAACCCATTTCTTTGCTTAGATTAACATTTTTAATTTAAAAATACATGAAAACCCGTTTATAATAATGTAGTAAAAAGCAGGAACTGTAGTTGTTGAAGTAATATTATAATTATAGTCTATAATGTTGTCAGTAATAGTGCGAGAGTACACATTTAGATTTTAGGTATCCAGTTAAAGGGATCAGTCCAGTTTTTCGGGTGCATAGCAATGCAACCTGTTGCGACCCGCTTCTGGCTTGTTATTGGCGAACTGGATTAGAGGCTCGGTCTGTAATAGAGCAATAAATGTTTTTTTTTTTTTTAATTGTATATCTAACAATCCCCTTACACCACCTTTTTTGGGGGGGGGGCGGTGGGGGGGAGACACCCACATCACCCGCTTTTTGCACCCCACTTCCCCCTTTCCGCGCAGAGAGGCTCGCAAAATTATTGCGTGTCTTAAAAGGAGATCAAAGATAATAGAGTTAACCTACCGACCCCCCTTTGAAGACGGCGAACCTGTACGCTACAACCTTCTAGTCTTCTCTTCTGGAACAGGATCGTGGATCGAGACCTAAAATCTAGGCCATTATCAGGATTAGCCAGATATTTTAAAGTGGATGGTCCAAAAATCCGGATAACTCAATAAAAAGTCAATGCCCGGCACTGGTTATTACAGTCTTGTAATCCAACGTAGAACTTCAACCAAACTCAATTACACTGTTGTCCAAAGATTTTATTGATTATTTAATGCATGTTTGCAATCGAACTTTTTCATTCTGTAGAAAAGGTGAATTAAAAACAAAAGTACAAAATAAAATTGAGCTGTTTTGGTCGTTCATAGTAAACAACTTTACTTCCATCGAAAATGAGCTGTATCTGCTTTGTTTTTAAGTTCCATCCTCAGCTGCATTTCCATTTTGTTGTAATCTGATTTACGTCCTTTACTTGACGCAGGCTTTTGATTACTTTGGACTGAAACCTTGCGCCCTCGATGGCTTCCCTGAGCTGCATTCAGGCATTCTTCTGTTAAAAAGAGAGCCATTTATCATCAGAACTATCCTGGACCCTTGGGCAAAGTGTTCTTTTGTGCCGTCTTGTATATGCCCTGATGGCAAGCCTGAGAGAATGCTGTCTTGTAAAGGGCCAGCAAGGCCCCACAGATGTCACAGGTATCCAGTGTTTCAATGTCATATAAGCAGTGATCATTTTAATTGGCTAGATCTTCATTGACAGCTCGGTCAGTAGCGCATTGAGTCAGTCCAGTTTTGCGTCAGTTCTGACTCAGACCTAAACTTGCTTCGTATCAACAGTCGAGACTGACCTGCTCCAGTCTCACTCATGCGGGAGGCCCCGCGTAACACCATAGTCCACAAACCCAAAGCGCTATTTCTGGTTCTGGCCACTAAAAATAATGAAACTGTAATAAGCGCTCGTGAGCACGCACGTGCATATTTTAAGATTTTAAAACAATGGGAAGATGGGCCAATGGGCAAGAACCCAGAAAAAAAATTCCCAGACAAAATATAATTAGAAACGTTTTTAATTGCTTGTTCGTCCATTAAACCCATGACTTACGGCTTAGTTTACCTCAGTGCGCCATGGCCCTTCTCTACACGCTGGTTATGTAGCTAATGAATCTGGTCATAAAACTCTAGAGCGATATTGAGAATGGAACCCTAAACAAGCCGGTGTCACAAAGGATTCAAATGCAGGCAACTCGATGTAATAAGACATCAGTAGGTAAATTTTGTTTCGGAATTCGGTTGTTTCATCCATGTGATAACAGGAAAATATCATCAAGTTTAGGACCCAAGAGAAAAACATAAGTGGACCTTTCACTTTGTGGGATTAAATTTTAAGTTTGCGAGGAATGAAAATATCCTACCGTAATGGAGCTAGAATGTGAGCATGTGAGTGCCTAAAACTTTGTGACTGCGTCATTAAGAATTATGAATTTTTTTGTAGTTTTGACGATGTTAATTTAATAAAATGTTCACCATTTTTTGTGCCGTAAAATAAGAGACGCATGTTCGTCGAAAAAAATCGAAAAGTGTGACCAGAAATGGCATTCTACGCCGCTTTTTCCACATTGGTGGCCGAAAGTCAACTTCTTCACATTTGTGTATTCTGCGAGGAATTCTGGTGTAATCAAAAGGTCTATTAATCTTGATATCGAATCCAACAGCCATCATTAATTCCACTTAGACCTAGATCACAACTCCTTCTTGAGGTTGGCTGATGACAGATCCGAGTGGAAATTTATGATAGCCAATGCCTGTTCCAGACAAGGCAACTGATGATGATGAGACCTAGACAACTAAAGTTGCCACAAGGAAAATGTGCAAGTTTACCTTGCCTGTGTAGGCTAGTGTGTCTAATTCTGAAATGCAAAAAGTTCGAGTGATTTCAAGGAATCTTGCAGTTTATAAAATATGTCATGAAATCTTTCCTAGAAATTTCCTGTCTTTCCTGACAGAAAGTCGTTACTGCAAACTTTTGTCAAACGTCACATTCACTGGAAATGTTCCTACGATAATAGTATCATTAAGTTATTTTCCCATCCTACGAGTAATTTCTAAGCAGACTTTGAACTGTTGATTTCCTGCGTTACTTCACAAGTTAGCCTAGGCTCACACAAGTTGATTTTGATCGACCGGCTGACTAGATGGTGGAGTCAAAATAGTATCAGTTGACAGGAGTAATTAAAAGTCAATGTCATGACGTCACAATCCAACTAGTTGGCAGATCAAAATCAGCTATGCGCAGTTGGGCCAGTGTAGGAAACGCTTTGTCCAAAAACACATTCGCATGACAATGTACCATCTTGTGTCACAGCCTCAGACATTATCGTTTTCCCCATTTCTGTCTTGTGTCGTCCACAGGTTTGACCAGTCCTCTCTGGGCATCTTGACGGCCATAGCATTTAACAACGACATGCCCAAGTTTATCAGTTCTCAACAACGTGATAAGAAGCATAAAGATAATTTCATGGATGTGTACAGAGGACATACTATGCGAGGGTACTTTGCTCATACCTGATATATTCGATATGGCAACCTCATCTACAGCATTACCGTCTTCAGATCCTACTCCTCTCCCCCGCAAAGCTGATTTGTTATTTTTACATATATAAAAACATTTTATGAGAATGTTATATTTTATGATCACTATGGTTTTGTATAATCTGCACTATGTGCTTACTGCATGTCCAGTTCTGGTAGTCCATGAACTTGAACGCACACACACACACACAAATCTTGACCATCAGCGGCTACTGAGTCAAACTAAAATGGGGTGGAAGGTTTGGGTCAAGGGGAGGGCGTGGGGGTGGGAGGTCAAACTAGAAGGTACAGAACATCTAAGGAGAAGTCATTGAATTAATTAATGAAGAAAACAACGTTTGATTACATTGACGACTCAGTTAAGGCTCATCTATAAAATCCTTATGCCCTATAAGGTTATTTAACCCCCCCCCCCTCCCCCCTCCCCCCACACACACAAAAGCAATAGTACGTCTTTCATAGGCTTGAGTTTTATTTTGGTTTGAGTTTGGAGAAAGTTGGTACAAAGAAACATGTCCAGATGCTGAGAATTGTTGTCATTTGTCATCGTATGTTGGGCTGTAATCTTGCAGTGGTTTTAGTTACAGCAGTGGTAAATGTGTAGTTGTAGCAGAGTTGTGATGGTGATGGTAATAGTAGTAATCTTGGTGATGGCATAATTATTAGTACTAACAGTAGAGGATGTGGTTGCGGCGGTGGTAAAAGCGGTAGTACTTTTGTTGGTTGTAGTGATATCAGTGCCATTTGGGTACTGACGGTAATAATACATGGGATATTCCGGATCAACCACAGCTAGCAGTTTTCTTTTGGAAATGCTCCGGTACACACAGTTTGATTTGAGTCTGGAGAAGAAACACGTCGACGCGGTAACGGCCACGCTGTGACGGGAAAAAGTAAGACGGTAGAATATAACAGAAAGATAAGACAGAAGGAGACCCTACCTGAAGCGCACACCACCCACCTACTTTCATTGGCTTGGACCCATCCCATGTTTGTACGAGCGTACGGCCTTTATGAACTGAAAAGTGTACGTATATTCTTCAGACCTCACCCCCCCCCCTTTTTTTTTTTACGCATTACATACAGTAGAGGCACCCTGTCCTTTTTCCCTCAGAGCGTAATTACTTTGTGGATAACCCAGCAGCACACATTGCTCCTGTTTTCGCCGTGATCATAATGATATATCGACAAATTTACATTACCTTTCGTGTTATTTCTGTTCTATATACTGTCCATCGCATAGTGATAAGTTATTAATTCTATTTTCTTACAGAACTACTCCCACTAAAGAAAAACAAACAACAACAATGGCCCGAGTTGTCTTTCAGCGATTGAAGTTGTCATTACAAAATAAGCAACTTCAATCAAGACCCAGCGTGATAGCTGAACAGTGAACAAATTTCAGTAGTATCTCTGCCTTGGATTTGTAAAATACGCCATTGTTTGTCTGCATCGCATTCGTCGCTGGGTGGCAATACGAACCTTGTGAACGCAAATGGCTTCAATAGTTCCGTCTCATTGTAGAGTACCTTTGCTGGAAACGAATGCTTCTTGCCCAAACTCCAAGTTACCATAAATCTATGTGAAGAGAACCAGTTTACCCAGAACTCACACGCCAAATCTGGGTGACGAAAATGAATACTGTTTGCTCAGGATTCACATCCCCACAAACCTATGTGACCAAAACGAAAACTAATTTCCCAGATTTCACAGACCCACAAATCTAGGTGGAGAAAGGAATACTCATTTCCCAGAATAGTATCCTCACAAACCTACATGACGAAAAGGAATACTGGTTTAACAGAATTCACATCCCCAAAAACCTACGCGATGAAAACGGGTGCTGCTTTCCCTGACTCCAGCTCAAAAGAGGTCCAGCATGTGCTGGAAATGTCAAACAAAAAACAAATTACCAGTTTGATGAAGAGACAGAGAAATCAAGACAACAAATGTCATGTGCCATCTCCAACCTGCTCCCCCATCTTCAAGGTCTTCTCTATTCCTTTAGAAAAAAGGGAACATGAACGCAAACAGAAAACATACTTTAGTATTTCCACAACGAGCACTATCTTATAATAATATGTGATTTTTTCCAGATAGATTTTATTACTGAATGTTTAACTGGCCATTCTCAGATAATCAAGTTATAATAAAAACAAAGTAAAAAACTCAAAGTAGCCCAAAGTGGCCGCTATCATGCTCACGCCTCGTTGAACTCAAACTCATACTATAGTCCGTGATCACGGTTTAGTTGGATTTTCTCAGCTATTACGAAATACAGCGTCCTGAAGTTTTGCATGCAGTGTTACATTTATCATGACCCAACAAATCTTGAATTTGAAGTCTCTGCACAATACCGTTCTTTCAAAGCGGCGAATTCCTTTGATCTTTTCTTTGTTTTCAATTGAATAGGCCCCAAACTTATAGGTGTTTACAGTATACCTGTGTTCCAACATGATCTGTCACTTCTCGTTTCCCTGTAGTTGATCTAAATTCCTAAATATAGTAACAATCTGTGGTGAATTGAAGTGGTGTTGCATCACGCTACGGACTTGAGGTTTGCTTTACACGTTAATGCATTTGTTGTTCCTTTCCTGTAAGATAAAGCTGCTACAGATTCATTACTTTCAATTGAAAACAGCCTTCTAGTTATGGTAAACGGTAACATTCTATGAAGGATCAAGTTTGTAAAGTAGCTAGGCTTTCCAATCTGTATTAAGTTGTGAGAAATATACATATCGAGATATGACCACACTTTCCCCTCTGAGTCCGTATCATTGCAAGAGCATGGCCTTGTGGGTACAATGATCAGGCTGCGGACTTGGGACAACCTTAGGCCCATTAGAAAGGTTAGCCCTGAAAAGGTGTTTTTTTTTTTTTAGCCCCAAAAAGGTGTTGTTGTTTTTTTGTTTTATTTCAAAACAGGCATGCACTTTTCGATGTTTTTTAATGGTTTATCATCTCAGTCGCTTTCTGAGTAGGATGTCTCCATTGGATTGATGACGATATTCGGTTGAATAAAATGAAGGCCCTCGTTTTTCCAATATTCTTCCTCCAACCGCGATACATGGTCCTCTCACTTGGAGAAAAATTCTGCAACGGCTGTTTTCAATGCTGCATGAGTTAGATTTTGGATATCTGACAGTTTGAAGGTCTTGTTTCTCCAATGTTCCGCATCGTATTGATTTTGATGTTTAAATCCACGATGAAAGGAATTCTGAATTTGAAAGATCTCTGACAACGCCTCTGAATCTGTGTTGGCCTACCAGTGACCGATCACGAGAGTTTGATTTCAAACTCACTTTAATCCCGTACAGTACCACATTTTAGTGGGACTCAAAACCATGTGTTACATTATTACAGTAAACCACCTAAATGTTTACCCTTGTCGGTGCTCTCTTTATTTATATACTGCAAATAAACGAACTCGAAAACTACTTGAATAATTCGGCAAAAAATCTGGGTTATTGTCATCACAAATCTAAGATTTCACGCCAAATTACATTCAAATACCATAGACGGTTGCAACGCTACGAGCAGTTTTCTGTGATCATGCCTCGGTGAACGGACTATACTTTCCTTATCGCAATTCAAGAGGGTCATCTTTAAATCTTGACGGTCTTTTCCTCCTTTATAAGCGTCTTGTACTTGTGGTTATGTTCCTATGTGTTGTTAGTGCATCATTATCTCACACATCCACCAGTATTGGTGTTCTTTGGTTTGGGTCTTTCACCCTAGTCAGTTGGGACTGCGAGGCTGTGGAGTAGCCTACAGGCAGCCGGTCAGGCAATATGACTGTCCCTCTGGCATCCTCCTGCACCTGGATACATTTCCAGTCGTCTTGACCCTGTCTTGCCACTTGGATAAGTTGTGTCCAGGCGAGAGAGTGAGTCTGATGTTTGCGCAGCTCTTTTTCACTAAAAACAAACTCTTTGCGCCAGTCTTAACACTCACCTCGTCTTCTTTCATCTTTGCGCCAGTCTTAACACTGGAAGCTGTTAGCACAGACCTACACGTTGGTGGCTGTGGGCTATGGTCGCTTCATCGTCGATTGAAGTGGAGGCGTGGGGAGGCAGCACCCACAGTAGCTGAGCAGCCTTATTTAAGGATAGCACTGCTCACCTCAACTGAGGAAGGGGCTAGAAAAGGTGCCCAAAAGAAAGCCCACTTCACATCACCCTGACTGGTATACCGCGACCAGTGGGGATCCCTTTTTGCGGTCGAAACAAAAAGAAATTCAGCTTACTCAGGCTAGGAGCCTGGAATATACGCACACTACAGGACAACTCAAACAACCCGGAAAGACGCACTGCACTTATTGCCATTGAGCTCAGCAGGTACAACCTGGACATAGTGGCACTCAGTGAGACCAGACTCCCTGATAGTGGCCAACTCAAAGAGCTCAGTGGTGGATACACCTTCTTCTGGAAAGGCAAGGGTGCAGTCGAACCGAGACAGCATGGTGTTGGGTTTGCAATTAAAAATGACCTTGTCAGAAACTTGCAGTCCATGCCAATTGAAATAAATGACAGGCTAATGACACTCAGGATCCCAGTTGGGAAAAGCCAGTCAGCCACCCTCATTAGCGCATATGCGCCCACCATGACAAACCCAGATGAAGCCAAAGACAAGTTCTATTCTGATCTAGAATCTGTCATGCTCTGTCCCGGCAGCTGATAAGCTGATTCTCTTGGGGGACTTCAATGCTAGGGTTGGCTCAGAAATCTCAGCGTGGCCAAATGTTTTGGGCCCTCATGGAGTTGGTTCATGCAATAACAATGGGTTGCGCTTACTTACTTTGTGCGCTGAATTTGGCCTGTTCATTACCAACACAAATTTTAGTCTCCCCGTGAGAAACAGAACGTCATGGATGCATCCCCGCTCAAAGCATTGGCATCTCATAGACTATGTCATTGTGAGGAAGACTGACAGAAAGGATGTCCTTGCAACAAAGGCGATGTGTGGTGCCGAGTGTGGAACTGACCACAGACTCATTGTTTGCAAGCGCAGACTAACATTGAGGCGCAATAGACGCCCTCAAGGGAAAGCGCCACCTAAACGCCTAAATGTTTCAAAAGTCTGCTCAGCTGAGAAACAGAGCGAGCTCTCCTCAGAACTCTCCTCAAAATTGGATTGCGTGACTTTTGACCCTGAGAACATTGAACAGAGCTGGACTGACCTAAATACGACTGTACACTCTTGCGCCAGCAGCACAGTTGGTTTTCCTGTCCGCAAGCACCAGTACTGGTTCAATGATAATGATAATGAAATCAAATTGCTCATCAAAGAAAAAAAATAGTCTCATCCAAGCTTACTGCAGTGACCCCTCTTCCACAGCAAAAGCTGATGCACTGCGTGCATGTAAGGGTGTACTCCAGAAGGAGCTGAGGAAAATGAAAAATGACTGGCTTGAAGAGCGAGTAAGAGAAACTCAGAAATATGCCGACACAAACAACACTAGAAAGTTCTTTGAGAGCCTCCGAGCTGTGTTTGGACCATCCCGCTCTGGCACTACGCCACTTCTTGCGTCAGATGGTTCAACACGCATTGTTGAATTGAATGCCATAATTCAGCGTTGGGCAGAACATTTCGGAGGTGTGCTAAATCGGCCATCAAATATAAATACTGAGTCCATTGACCGCCTCCCTCAGACTCCTATTAATGCAGCTCTTGCCAAGCCATTCACAGCAAATGAGACCCGAACTGCCACAAATCAGATGTCCTTTAACAAATCACCAGGCGTGGATTCAATTCCTGCTGAGGTGTATGCCTTCGGTGAAGAAAAGCTTATTGAAAGGTTGACCGAGTTGTTCAATCATATGTTGAAAGCAGGGAAGCTGCCACAGGACTTCAAAGATGCTTCAATCATCCATCTGTACAAAAACAAAGGGGACAGCCAAGTCTGTGACAACCATCGGGGAATCTCTCTACTTTCAATTGCTGGCAAAATATTGGCAAGAATGCTTCTGAATCGCCTTCTTGATCACCTCTCGTCAAGTGACGTGCTTCCCGAGAGCCAATGTGGCTTTGGTAAAGAGAGGGGAACGGCGGATATGATCTTTGCTGCCAGACAGATTCAGGAAAAATGCATGGAACAAAATAAAGCGCTGTACATCACATTTGTTGACCTCACAAAAGCATTTGACACAGTGTGTCGTGAAGGCCTCTGGAAAATCTTGGCGAAGTTTGGGTGTCCACCCGAATTCATCACAATAGTGCGCCAGTTTCATGATGGCATGCAAGCTGCGGTCAAAAGTAACGGCAGTGTTTCAGAGCCCTTTGCTGTCACAAATGGGGTAAAACAGGGTTGTGTCTTAGCCCCAACTCTATTCAGCATCATGTTCTCTGCAATGCTACAAGAAGCCTTTAGCTCTCCTCCTCAAGGGGTAAGCACCAAGTACCGAACTGATGGCAGTCTATTCAACCTCAGGAGACTTCAGGCAAAAACCAAAACCAAAAGTACTCAAGTCTGTGACCTACTATTTGCTGATGATTGTGCACTTCTGGCACACGATGAGGATAGCATGCAAAACTGTGTTGATAAGTTCTCTAGTGCCTGTGACAACTTTGGCCTCACAATAAGCACAAAGAAGACGGAAGTGCTCCATCAGCCTACTCCAGACGACAAGTATCCTGTGACCCCAAATATCAAAGTCCATGACAGTCTTCTGAAGGTGTCGGAGAACTTCACCTATCTTGGCAGTACACTGTCTTCCACGGCTCGTGTTGATACTGAAATTCCCTCAAGAATCAGCAAAGCCAGCTCTGCATTTGGCAGGCTTCGAAAGAGAGTGTGGGATGTTGCCGGCATTCGCACAGACACTAAGCTGAAAGTGTACAATGCTGTGGTCCTTCCCACCCTACTCTATGGGGCTGAAACCTGGACAGTGTACCAATCGCATGCCAGAAAACTAAATCACTTTCATCTGGCCTGCCTTAGAAAGATCCTAAGGATCAAATGACAGGATAAAATTCCAGACACGGAGGTCCTCAATCGTGCCAAGGAATTGAGCATCTTCTGCCACCTGAAAAAAATTCAGCTACGTTGGGCAGGACATGTTGTCAGAATGCCCGATGTCACGAGTGGAGTGAGCGATAGTTAATAATTACGGGGGGAAAGGAGGAGAGTAAAATTAACCCACGTAGACAAGTAAGTTAAAGCGTGCATGTTGTGAGTGGTGGGGGGTCTGAATGAGGCGAAAGCGCTGTATTACTATCACTGCAAGTTAGAAGGTCCTACTGAACGGACGCTAGTAAGAGCCCAGCGGGCGAACATAAGGGGAGCAGTCGGAAGACGGATGAGAGTGTTTTTTCCAGTGATGACTGGTAGGTAGAACGTTGATTGATAATTATGATTGATGTATTATATTATATTCGTCTATTACCATGATGTAAATAAGTATATGTGAGGAATGTGGAACTCCTTGATATTGGATATAGCAATGTGCGCCATGAGCGATAGATGAAAGTGAGTTCATGGATTTGTAGCACGAGTGAGTATTGTGTACTCCGATGGAGGTGTGTTACCGTAAGATGTTTGGTGAGTGAAAGGTGAACTATTGTGTGTACGCTTCATGGGTTGTAAGGAGAGGTGGAGTGAATAGAAATGGTAGGGTATTATACCAATGTAATGTTATTCTTGTAGGTGTCGGGGACGGGCTAAAGAGCCGCCTCGGTGAGCACAGGGGATAGGCCAGCATAGGGCCGGAGGCCACACATAGGCCAGAAGTGAGGCTGTCGGTGCAGGACAGTAGAGGCACATAAAGTCGTGGCAGTCAGGCCACGGACAGGGACGTAGATATGAGCGTGAATGTGATAATGTACTATTGCCATGTTGATGGGCTATTGAAATGATAATGTGCTATTGCCATGTTGATGGGCTATTGAAATGATAATGTGCTATTGCCCTGCTGAGGTGCTAGTGGAATGCTAAGGTGTATGACAATAGGAAGGTGATATTGAGAGACTGCGGTGCCAGTGAATTATTAATGTGCTATTAAGACCCTGAGGGGAGAGGCTGAGGCCGAAGTGCCTTTAGGAAGTAACTACCGGGTTGTGGATCCGAGGAAGAGTGCATGTGAGAATAAGGCCGTTGTACGGCAGTTAATTTCAATAATATAATGTATGTAATTGCGCTATTATCTGTATAATTATGTTTAATAAATGTGTGAGTCTGATGGGTTGTTCTGTTAAGTGTTAAACTTGTTCGTTCGTGATTGTTGTCCTGTCATAACTTATTACATCTCCCAGTCTGGGATTTGTGACACCCGACTCCAGACTCCCTAAGCAAATCTTCTTCTCTGAGCTCTCCAATGGAACGAGGAATGTTGGGGCCCCAAAGAGACGTTATAAAGACACTCTCAAGCAATCACTGAAGGCCTTTGCCATTGATGTGAGTGAGTGGGAAAAGCTCTCGCTTGATCGTGCAAATTGGAGGGCGGCCCTTACCAGAGGCAGCAAAGCATGGGAAGCTGACAGAGTCCAGCAGGCTATCAAAAAAAGAGAACGGCGCAAGAAAAGGCCCAGTGGTACTGAACCAACGGAGCACTCTTGTCACTTGTGTGGAAGGGTCTTCAGGGCAAAAATAGGACTTATCAGTCACATGAGAAGCCATAAGTCATGAAAGAACAGTCTTTCCATTCTGTCCTCTGTGTCCTTTACTTCTCTTTATTGTCCATGTGTTGAAAATTCTCAACAATTTCTGCTCTTTATTCCTCTGGTGTTGTTAAGGTCATCATCATACCTGATGGACGAACTATTATTATTATCTCACACCAGAGGGTTTTCTTGTCAGTCTACAAATTCTGAATGTCAAAGGCGGGTTTCAAGCTCAAATAATTATCATTTTTTGCCATGCAGATCCTCAAATGATTTTCTTTCAACAGGTATATAAAATTTCATGATTGGTTTTACATTATTTGTCAACAACTTTTGGGGTATGTTTAAAAAAGCTGCCGTATTAAATTCTGCAAAAAATCATCTTGATCAACCCTATAGTTTCACAGTAAATAATGTATCTCCTATCCACAAGATAATGTTGTATTGGTACTGCTAAAGCCACCCCTTGCTTTAGGTTGTGGAACGCACAACGAGTACGACATTAAAATACGGTTTAAGCTACAACTTTTTAATGTATGAGACGGATAGTAATTAGTATTGAATGTAAACTGAGATATTTGTGTACGGTAGTAAGTAGTATGGAATGTATACTGATATATTTGTGTACGGTAGTAATTAGTACTGAATGTATACTGAGATATTTTGTGTACGGTAGTAATTAGTACTGAATGTATACTGAGATATTTTGTGTGCGACAAAAAATTAGTAGGTGTTACCCATCTTTATGAATGCAAACAATACAATGTTGACACGCTTACATTTCTAGTTCTTTTGGTATTATTTGGAATTTTGTAATTGTTGTTGTCACTTTTTTGTTCTTTTTTTTTTTGTTGTTTCTCTGTTTGTTCCTGACTCGAGATTTGCGAAGCTAGACGTTATGTTATTGTTTTTCTCTCATTTCTTACTAAGCATAACCCGTATTGCACTTACATTGATTATATTCATGACTGCCCTGTGGGACTGTTTACTGCCTTACAGTTTTCTGTGTAGAGACTTTTGCTTTTGAAGGATTGCTGCCCTTGGCATTTACACCTCATCGTGTTTATTTCGTTTTCTTGTTGTTGATTTTGTTGTTGTTTCAGTGCCGGCCATGCAACGTTTTGAATTGTCCCCTATAATGTCGTTGGTAGGATTACAGAAATGTGAAAGTTCTTTGTAAAATAATATATTTATTTTTACTATTCGAATTCACACTCGCGGCTTGAAACGACTGCAGTGATCGTATCTAAAAGTAAAAAGAAATATGAAAATCGTAACTTTTCAGCGTTGGTAAGTGAAGGGGTAAGAGCGTGGACAATTCTCTAACACAAATTTGTTTACCTGGCTCGGACAAAAATAACTCATGCAATATTGCCCGTCACTGCGATTCAGAGAAATATTTTGGTATTTGATATCCTCGGCGTATCTGTAGAATGTCGTCAACACCAGCATTTTCTTGCACAGATGGTAGATAAATTTGGAGATGGCCATGTTGAAAATTCTCGCTTTCAAAACTTCCAAGGGCGGATAATTATGTCGAATCTGCGGATACCGAAACTCCAAGTATGATAAAGAGATACAGCATAATTTAGATGTAAACAAGATTGACAGACTTTATCTTGAACTGAGTGCAGACGAAAAAATCTGTTGTTGAAATAATTTATTTTACAAAGCGCAGTGAAACGAACTCAAATCCTGGCTACACCCTGACTATAAAAAAAATAGACTTAGTTTTTACAAAATGCATGTATGAGCCTACGAAACAATTCAAACAAATTTAAAGAGGATTTCCGAGAAAATAGGAAAAACTACGGTTATTTGGGGCTTTTTTTCCTCGGCAACATTATTATGCTGGCTTACAGTAATATCCTGTACTCTCGGGGCAAGCAGCTCCTCCACATCAAGTTTTAGTTTTCACTTGTAATTAACAATCTTTTCCTTGTCTATCTCTCCAGTTTACCGTGTAGAATTTCTTCACGTGTTCACAGAGTTATAAATCAGATTTCAAAAGTAACGTGTGTCCATATAAAGCGGTGGTGGGGATGGTTTTTCTTGACGCTGCTATGAAAGGTACAACAAGTATCATAAATCCTCATTGGAATTTCAAGCCAGATGTTTCACTGAGCTGAATCTAGTCTGCACAGTTAGGGCTGCACACACTTATTGAGCCAGTTTGCAACGGGGTTGTCGATATAGCTGAAATAAACCCATAAACCCAAGCTACAACATCAGCAACGATTACGTATTAAATTACCTACTTGATTATTTAATTATTCACTTAATTATTAATGTGTTGTTGTTGTTTTCTAAAGGGTTCGCGTTTTTCACCAGCAAATTTGCCTGACCATATTTTAATTCAGTCCAGTCTCTTGGGCAATACATGACCAATATACATGTTTAACAGTGTCACCCTCTTGACCGTGCTACCACCGACACCAACGGACAGGGGAAACGTTGGTCTAGAGACCAGGTGCTCGCCGCCTATGTCGAAGGTGCCGGGTTCGATCGCAGGTCGGTGCAGGCATGCTGAAATTTCTTGTAGAGAAAAATTCCTGTCCCTGATCCTATGGTAGGGAGGCTCGAGCACCTAGTCTTCTGGGATAAAGACGAAAAACTCGGAGGACCCGTGTGCACGTTGCGCACGTTTAAGATAGCCTTGCAATTGAACATCGGGAAGAGCAGGCCGAACAAGGTGGTTGCCCGGGCAAAACTCTAAAAACAACAACAACAACAACAACAACACAAATTAATCCCTACCACAAAAACACAGAGAAACAAGAACAAGAAAAATAAAAACCAGAAAAGTGAAATGTCAACCACAAGAGCAGCGAATCTCTTTTTTTTTTTAAAATAAACCCTAAACACTCACGAACAGAGGGTTTACTGTCCCTGCAACTCACTTACTTCCTAAAATTTACATTACATCAAATTTATTACTTGGTCATCTGATTCTCTAGAAGCGGGAACCATGCAAGCAGTAAATGAGTGGATGGGTTCTAGTTTTGATCCTCTACTAGTTCACAAGAGTCATAATAATATGGAAAGGAGAAGGGCGAACAGGACGAGAAAGGGTAAGCGAGAAAGAGAGAACCATAAACTCACTGAGAGAGAGAGAGACAGAGACCCACGAAGTCACTGAGAGAGAGAGAAAAGGGGGGGGGGTGGGAGGGAGAGAGAGAGAGAGAGAGAGAGAGTCCGCGTCACAGCTGACGGTGTTGAAGGGACACAATTTTAATTTTTATTTTCTTAATGAATTATTGCATTTATCTCCCCTAGTCTGGTGACGGGGCGGACCAAATTTTTAATAACAATCGTCTTGTTGTGAGCTGAGACAGGCTAAATAAAATTTAATACAGATGACACCCGGACACAAGTCGGTCATACGTATAGTTTTCAGGGCCGGTCATTACGAAGAGAGGTGTAACTAAAACTAACTCTTGTTAACAGTTAATATTTTGAAATGTTTTGCTTTTAATCTGTTAATGCAAGACATCGCGGACGATCCTCGAACACCGGTGATAAATAATTATAGAAGTTGTTACACTGCAAATAATCGTTTTCTATGAACTTTCCTTTGTTCTAGACAGAAAAAAGAAAAGAATGTCTAGCCAGTACACTCTACGATACTCATTGTTTCATGCTTTCTTTTGTCCTTTTTTTTTTTCTTTCTTTTTAAATGTGAACTTGGCATTGGGCCTGTGAGGGGGAAACGGACAGGAGGTAATAAATTAAATGTAACCCTAAAATGTTAAGTCTTTTTTTTTTAGGAGTTTCAGTACTCTTGGCATTTGTCCCTCAACATTTTTTGTTTATTATTATTATTTTTTTTTTTTTGCTTGTTCTTGTCTCTTTGTGTTTTTGTGGTAGGGACTCGTTTCTTAGAATTTTGCCTGGGCAACTGGTCTTGTTTAGGCATGCTCTTTTCGAATTTCAACTGCTGAGGTCTCTTTAACATGCCCAACTTGCGAACGGGCCCTACAATTTCTTCGTTCTTATCCGAGAAGACTAGGTGCTCGAGCCCACCTACCATAGGATCAGAGAAAGGAATTTTTCCTCACAAGAAATTCCAACATGCCTGCATTGACCGGCGATCGAACCCGGCACCTTCGACATGAGAGGCGAGCACCTTGCCTCTAGACCAGCATGTCCTCTATAAACCTAAAGTCTGTCCTGGGAGCTATTTAATATCCTGTTACACATGGATCGGTAGTGGGAGCTATTTGAAACTTATCACTGAAGATCTGCATAGACTGTGTACCAGTGGTTCTCGACGTAGGCGATATTAGGTGCACTGGGTTTTATGTTCATTATTATTAGTTCCGGGGAGGGGGGGGGGCGAAAACGAAGTAGAGGGCGACAAGGGGCGCAAAAGATGAATGGGGTAATAACTGGGTTTAGGGGGGGGGGGTGAAAACAGGAATAAAGTATGATTTGAGAGGAAATGCAAGGCAGCCATTGACTTGCTCAAGAATACGCGTCGATTGGGTTGATGAACAGAAAAGGCCCATTTATTTTTTAGTACATTTGGCAGAGAATGCTGTCTGTTTTGTACTGAGTAATCGTTGCCGTTAATAAAGCTTTGAAAAACTTAACACCATAATTGTGCAGTCTGTCTACTTGTGAATTAATGTATATGTTGGTTTTCGGTAGGGATCCGGGGGGAGGGGGCAAAGCGGGGGGGGGGGGGGAGGGAGAGAAAGAGGACGATGACAGATCAATAAATTGGAGCTTAAAGGAGCGACTGCCTGAAAAATCTTGAAAACCAGTGTTGTATACCAAACGCAGAGAAAGGCCAGGATTAGTGGGCACCTGACTGGCAAAAGGCCATTGCCCTCTTGCATGCCATAAATCAAAGTGCCACCATGGCAGACCGATAACATCTGAACAATGCATGTAATTACAGACAAATGTTCAGATTTGAGAACTGTATGTCAGAACTGGCCTTATGGCAAACCGCCACGGTCATAATGGTTTTACTGACTTTATTAAGGCTAAACATTTTGTTATGTAAGCATTTAAGGGGGGGGGGGGGGCTAAATATGTGAAGGGTGAAAACAGACTTATTTTTAATTTATACAGTGATAAACGTATTCTAAACATTATGTTGGTCCCCTAAAAGAAACTAGCAGTTGACAAGAATCCTGGTGATGCTCGCTGAATCGACACGCACTTACCTACACTGATTTCCAAATAGTCCCATTTTCAGTTCGAGAAAGTTGGTGTGCTGGTAGTTTGTTGATTAACAACAAAAAGTCAGAAATGCTCATATCAATGTATCCTATTGCACATTTTATGTTTAACTTGAATTCATACATTTTTTTCTTCGGTTTAATCATAATATATATATCATTTTGTGTCACTTGTTGCCATGCCAGCGAATGGTTTTGCAAAATAGTTTTTTTTTTAATTGTTTAATCACATTTCAACGAAACCAACTTTGACAATAATGTACATAAATCAACACATGGTGCTTGGGAACTGGATATATCGTTACGAAAGAACTGAACGTTTTTTACTTTTAAGTGTGACTCTCTTTGCACTGTCAGTGCGGTGTCTGACACTCGCAATGCCACATACAATGATCTCACATTATTTTTGGAGTGGCACATTATGTCCTATAGAGAGACAGAAAATGAGGATTAACACTTGATCCCCGCATTGACCTTTGCCCTTTCTTTCCCTTTCTATCAGTGTCAATGGCCCTTATCTTAATTGTTCTTTTATAGGATGACCCAGCACGTTAGCTTTGTCGGAATTAAGTGCGAGTTCAATGTCTAAATTGCAGTGAAGACGTTGGTACTGGTGGCGGGGGCACCTAGAGGGGTCCGTTTTGCAACATACAATTTCTTCTTCTTCTTCTATTTTTTCTTCTCCTTTTCTTTTTATCTTTTTCTTCTCCTTCTCCTTCTTCTTCTTCTTCTTCTCTCTCTCTCTCTCTCTCTCTCTCTCTTTCTCTCCCTGTCTCTTCTCTCTCTCTTTTGCTGTCTCTCCTCTCCATCTTTCTCCCCCTCTTACTCTTTAAGGGCAGGTATCTTTGCGTGTGTGAATGATACTGTGCCCGTGTGTGTTTGTTTGTTTGTTTATTGCGTGGTCGCTGATCCTGGTACCTGCAGCATGAATGGCGTCAGGTCAATGAAAGCAAAAGAATTAAAGTAACACCAATCAAGTCTTTACCATGCAATAAAAGGACTGAGTTCCTGTTTTCTACCATGGGTAGAGCGCACTGTCAAAATCTGCTTTTCCTCTGTGTTAGATTGAGATGTGGACTATGGTTTAAACGGACTCTCACCCATTTGTCCGCACGCGAGACAAGTTGCGCAGATTCTCTCGGGCTGGGATTTGAACGGAAAGTACGCCAGGGCTTTGTCACCCGACTATTCTGTAGAGCTACATCAACAGTTGTCGCAGTCTGCATCGCTTTTCTTTGTGACCACTGAATTTACGCTTGCAATGTCAACACAATTTACCTCAACTTAAGAGATCACACACACACACAAACACACATAAAAGATCGCACCAGAAGCAATATAATTGCACTGTCAGGCATTCCTTTTACTCTGCCAACACAATGACCTCAACTTAATAGATCACACCAGAGGCAAATTGTTAGCCCCAAAGTGTTTGCAGGATGCTTATGTGGACTTTTTTTTTTTTTCAGATTTATCTCCCCTCCTTTAACTGCCTCATCACTGGGGAAGTTCTTAAGTGGAGAACAATCCAGACGTCTCTCATATAAAGTATTCTCTTTCCATATCGTTATTTTAAATATGCCCACTGCATTCTCTGAGACTAAAGAACCTGAATCATTGAATTTAATAATTATATATGATAATAGCCTCGGATATTGCATCTCACTGAAGAAGCTTTGGGGCTAGAATTTTCTGAGGGAGGCTAAGATCTTCAACATGCAATAATTTACAAAACTCTTTTCAGATCCATACGGAACAACTTTTGAGAATTTTTAATGTAATAAAACTTATATTATGGAACTATAATTCCATTGGTAAAATTTAAATCGAAGAAGCTCTGAATACGAAAGATAAATAAAGTACTCAAAATAGACAATGTCAGGCGCAAAGTGGCCGTTATCGTTCCGAAGGGCCGTAAAATCCAAATTCGGATTCAAACGCAAAAGTATTTGGCAGCACTCGTACAGTATGAAGACACATTACGTCATTTGGCGCATAAGCTAGGCAATTCCCTATACAATATTCACGCTTCATGTGCCGTGTGTTCTGTCGAATTTGCCTTTCTGCCGTTTACCAGAAAGGAGCCCATACACTGTACGCTCTACCTCTTTTGTTCCCACCTTCCAGCCAATGTGTCATGTCATTCGTGTATTCATGAGGAGGTGGATTATGAAGCAGCCGTAACTGCAATTGTTTGGTCGGCGTTTGGGAAATTTGCAAATACATAAATTGTGCAAAATTATACTGACTGGCTGTTTGATCTATTTGTACAGCATTGATAATATAATAGCAGTATGTAAATCAGTGATTCCCTGATAGGAGGCACAGGGGAGAAATTTCAAATCTAAGGCGAGGAATTAACGATTATTAATAAAATGCCTTTGGAAAACCCAATAGCCAATGTGGGCATTAATTCTATTATTGGCAAGAAGAAAAGATTGTGCCTTCCCAGGGTTCTAAGCTCCAAACGGCTGTCTTATAAATCTGCCATTTGTAGCTTAGAGATTCCTGGAAACCCCAACAGAGATTATTCAATGTGTTACTGGAAAGCCATCTTCATTGGATATGACATCACAGCCTTGAAAAATCAGTCAACTTAATTGACCAATGTCAGTTTGGAGTCTGGGGTTTCAGTTTGGAGAATGCACATGGAGAAGATAAGGTCATGTTGTTTTGGGAAGAAGCAAGAAGATAGACAGAATGTAGCAGAATAATAGGACAAAGGGGGGGGGGGGCCTACCAGAAGTCCCCGCCAACCACCCGCCTGGGTAGCGGGGGTAGAGATATTAAATCATGTGGGGATTTTGTGAACTCTTGAAATAAGCGTTTTTTGCTTTTTTTTTGTCTTCTGCTTGCAATTAATAAAGAATTTTAGTGTAATAAATACTGTTGCTGTAAGATATAAGGGCGAACTACTTCTTAGATGATTCAAAATGTGGGAGGAATGTGGCCTGGTACTCCGACAAGCACTGCTGTGCAGCGTATTTTTAAGGCCGTTCGTAGTTGTTTTCACACACTTAGATCAGGGAAAGACAAGGCAACCAATGAGGGGAACGGGAGTTAATGTTATTTTAATTTATGAAAAATGTATTTCACGTATCGGGAATGCTGGATTCTGAACAACTTGATCTACAGTTAATACAATTTACATACCTTTGTAGACTCCTAGGGTGCAAACAAAGCAAAGGAATTAAAACTGTGTCTGGGGTACGAACTTTAAAAAAAACAACAAATAACGATAAGGACAAAACAACTCTGAACTTTTTTTTTTATATATTTGTAGGTCAACGATAAGGAAAACAATTTAGGGGTTTTTTTTTGTTGTTGTTGTTATTGTTGTTGTTGTTGTTGCGTGTATTTTAGCTATGTCAGAAAGACTTGAGTATTTGGCTGTTTTATTATGTATATACTTTGGACTTTTCAACAATATAGAAAACATTTTGGGATTTGTTTCAACAATATAGAAAATAGCTCTCAGAATCGACTTCTTGTAAACCATGACTTTACCGGCAGTATTTTCTGTGAATTCTTTCCCCCACACTGAACGAGAATGCTTAACAATTTGACAAATTGCACTGTCAGGCATTCCTTTTACTCTGCCAACACAATGACCTCAACTTAATAGATCACACCAGAGGCAAATTGTTAGGCTGTCTTTCTATAAGTAGAAAGCCCTGCACGGGCATTGGCTATTGACGACAAAGAGAGCTGGCGATAAACGGTGAGAAATACGCACCAATCAGTCCATTAATGAAAGAGACACAGAGTGTCAACATGTCATTGTTTTAGCTATCCCATTATACTGACATCTATGGCAGTGTTGTCCTCTTGGCTCCTGCTGTAAATAATGATACGCCACAAACAACCCAGAGCCAGACTCCAAACTGACATAACATGTCTTTCTATAACAATGTAGATAAGGCTAATTAAAGATCACGAAATGTTGTTATTCAAAGAATGATTAATTAGTTTTAATTTTTTATCATTTATCGATCACAGATAGAAAGGCTTGTTTAATGGGTGATCTTAAAGATCAGTTGATTAATGGACTGGTTATATGTCTCCGTGTTTGTTTGATTCAGTCATTGCATATTGATTTAAACTGGCTACGAACTCCTGATACTATCAACACTAACTTGAAAATCAATCTGCGTTTGGAGCCGGAATTCGTGAACATGCGCCGATCATGTGATTGATAAGGGCTTTCGAAGGTCCTGCATAAATAATGTTGATAAATAACGTTATGAAAGGGTGGAAAGTAGGTCGGACGGTTCACGCAAGGCCGCTAGGTCGGAATGCTTTGGGCCGTGGGTTGATTGACACACGGTGCCTGATCCTCGCTGGGAACGACCTGTAGTAGATTTCTATCCAATGTGATTGCTGCGGTTGGGAACTCATCAACCTTTCTACATTTTTTACCATTGTTACAGTTACTCTCTCAACTGGCAGTCGCGCTAACACCCGTGTTTTATCTTCCAAATCAATTATTTCATAAAAAAACAAAAAACTCGCGCGACTTTTAACAAGACTTACCCAGATGGGTTGGATTTGCCTGAAATTTTACAGGTGCCTTCCCTCCCGCCAGAGGAGGTCTTTTTTTTTAACATTTGGAGGGTCCAAGTGGTGGGAAGTGTGTGTGTGTGTGTGTGTATGTGTGTGAAATCTGCTTTTTGTCGCTAATTTTTGTATCCTATCCTTATCCTTCTTTTTCATATCCTATTTCATGTGCGTTCAGTTTGGTGCAAATTTTCCGGCGCAGAAACGAGTGCAGACCCACATGATATCTATATCAAGACTAGAATATCATAGGAAATTTTCTAAATCAGAACGAGAGAGCGATAGAAAGGCGCATGCAGTTTTCTCCCGGGTATTGCCGGGCACCTCTCTACTGTTTTAGATTTTTACCGAAGTGTTTTATTACAACAGACACAGTAACATTTTGGATCAATCAGAATTCCTGCATTTTGTATAATCGCCACAACTTCTTTGCCGAGACACCCGAGCCAATATTTTTTCTAATTAAACTCTTACTTTAACGGTCAGCGTCACTGTTATGTTTTCGGTAACGCTGCATTGGAAACTTCCTTAACTTAATTTCGGCCAAAAGCGTCTTATCAGTCTCCGATTTGGGTATCTGTTGGGATTTGCACTGGCCATCCGGCCAGAATAACATTTTATTTTCATTTTCTAGAAAGGAGGGATATTATTGGTGGGGAGGGTGGGGAAGGGGGGGGGGTGCGTTGGGCCCACAGATGAAAGAAACGTTATTTGGTAAATTGCGAGAGTTGCATCATGGCGACGATCTATCCAAGGTTATAATGACTTGCAGATTTCTTTTAGAGAAGACTATTGGTTATCGGAGGGACAAAAAATGCACCACGCGTCTTGCCCCATCTTTGTCATTTGAGATCCTGAGAAAGCTTATTAAGTTCACATACTTCGATTTTATTTAAAATATTCCCAATACGTGGTTAACGGTAAGGTAAACAATTACTTTTACTTGGAGTGCCCCAATGGAGAGCTGACAGTTGTAATGTTTGACCACGCTTGTTGACTCTGGGTTGTTTGTGGCGTATCATTATTTACAGCAGGAGCCAAGAGGACAACACTGCCATAGATGTCAGTATAATGGGATAGCTAAAACAATGACATGTTGACACTCTGTGTCTCTTTCATTAATGGACTGATTGGTGCGTATTTCTCACCGTTTATCGCCAGCTCTCTTTGTCGTCAATAGCCAATGCCCGTGCAGGGCTTAAAATATCAGCTTAACATCAAGCTAGGCTACTGTTCTGATCAAATCAAATTTAGTCATGGTGGACTAAAGCGAATGAAATGACAAGCCAACTTCATTGGGTTGGAGCCCTCATGATACCTGAACTGAGAGTGAATTTATTACGCTCATTGAACACTTTTGGTCCGCTTTTGCCTGAAAACTTTACTCTTGCAGCAACTTCAAATTATGTCAGACCACCACGAGGCTAATTTGTCATATGTTTTGAGTATTTATAGATATTGGGGCATTAAGCAGACAATAATTATAAAATAGACCTTGGGCTTGAAGAAATGATCAACACTTATAGAAAGACAGGGTAAGAGGATTTGTTGATTAGGGTCGCTTGAACAGCTTGGTGACAAGAGACGCGTTGACCAGGGCAGTGAAATTGACAAAATGACTTTCAGGCTAAATGTGGAGTGCTGTGTTTCCAAATATAACCCGCCGATGTTTGTATTATAAGTGTCCCTTTTGTCCAAGGTTGCCCCTGGTTGGCTTCGGTAAACAATCTTTAGCCCTTCCTTTGCTTACAGAGGGAATAATAAAACTTGTCCATTACAGTATACGTTTGAGTTTACTAGCAGGGCGTAATTTAACCATAAGCTCTCCCGTTTCATCATATCATGTCAGCACAGCTATTGACTTTGGCTCTAACTATAAAGAGTTCAAATTGAAACAATTTAACTCTATGATTATTATCCCAGCTACAATCCTCAGTCAGTTAGTGGGAAAAAAAAGTTCCAACTATGTCTCGCAGATGACGCAGAGACCCAAAAACCTGGAAATCGTAGTCCCCAAACCAGAGAGATCTACAGGACACTGAAATGTATAAGAGACGCTTGAAATACACTTTTTTAATGGACAGAATGCAGTCACAGCTAGCTGTCACTGGGCTGTATGTTTTTGGTGTCGGGGAATTGAATGTAAGTTGAACAATGACCGTAAAGCACTTCGTGTGCTATTTATAAATCTTATTTTTCGTTGCCATGTCATTTAATCTATCTCTTCCATTTTGTTCTCATCATTTTCCCTCTCTTTCATCATACATTCTTTTTTTCCATAGTTTTAAAGGAACATGGCATTAAACTGCTAGTTTGTAAGAAAATGTTCAGTCCCTGTTTATGAGTATCACTTGCTAGCTCGGGGACGAACGATGGAGAAAGTGGACGAGCGGGAGTGGTGAAGAAAATGATGCGAAAGACGGAACGAAAGAAGAAGAGAAATTTTTGTTGTATTTGAACGAAAAAAAAAATCTATTTCCTGACGATAAAGGAAGGCCAGGGCTACTAAGGTGCTGTAGGAATTCAGAGGCGACCCAAACAAAGAAATAAATTTTCGAAGCAGAATTTAAGACAGGTTTCTTCCTGAACACATCTTTCATTTCCATCGTTTCTGGTAGGGTCTCCTCCATCCTGTCGATCTGTTATATTTTGTCGATCGTCTTTTTCATACTACAATGTGACCATTGCAGTGTTGACGTGCTTTCTCTAAACCCAGTTGAAAAGAAACTCGATTTTGTTCTGTGGAAGTTAACATCGTGGGAAAAACTACGTGAATAACCATGCCCCATCTCAGAAAAGACACAATGCGTGACCAATATGGAGTGCTCAAAACATCACCCTCACTTGAAAGCTGAAACTATTGCATGCGTTGGTCCTGTCAGTCTTTCTATACGCATGCGAGCCATGGACACAAACTGCTGGACCAAAAAGGAAGATCCAAACAGTAGGGATGAGATGTCTCAAAAGAGTACTTGGCGTCTCGTACACAGATCACATCACAAAATGAAGAAGCAGGCAAAGCCATCACCCAACATGTAAGTCAATACTAAAACCTTCTGAATGCAGTAAATATAAGATAGCTGAAATGATATGGACATGGGCTAAGAGCCAGTGGACCATCAAGGACCATCCTCCATTGTACAGTTCAGGAAACGAAGAGACGGGGCAGATAGACAGAAATGGACGGACTATATTAATGGAAGGACATGGGCAAATGTTGCCACATCCCAGAGCATTGCCCATGACCGCCAGAGCTGGAGACAGTTGGTGCAACGCTAAATACTGCAGTGCTCCCACCACTCGGGATGGAATTAAGGAGCCAGACGTTAGGATCTCAGAAAATGTGAGTGGATCTGGCGAAATCGGGGTTGGGGTGAATGTTTTTTAATTCTTTAAAAAATCAAAACGAAACATATCCGAGACAAGACATTTTATCTGAATCCAGAAAATGGCTAATCTTTTATAACATACGCAAATCTCAATTTCCATAGAAAACATTTCCCCACTGGGGGTGTTTTCTCGGATTGGTCTTAGACTTTAAGCGCCATTTCGCCAGATCCTTTCACAAGTATCTAAGCCGCCGGCTGATGTCAGTCTTTGCCGCAGACCTGTGTCGAGACTACAAACCTCTCCTTACACGCCTCCCTCTCGGGAGGTTGGAAGGGATCGAGACTCAGCATACCTTTCTTGCCAGACTAGTCCATCTAGATGGTGGTTTAAACCGGGTGTGAGGTATGCTTTGCCTTGAATAGTTCTGTAGGGACCTGTTATTCGTATAGATTGTTAGCGTTCTATCTTCCTCGTACTTTTAGGAAGACGTCTCTCCTGTTCTTTTTCTTACCTTTCTGTACATAGTTCAGGTTAGTCAGGTCTGTTGTCGTTCGTGATTTCTGTTAGTCTAGCGTCTTATTGTAATTTATCGTTCGTTCTGTTCCTCTTGCGTCTTGTTTGTAATGTATTACCTTTTTATATATTCGTTATATAGTATTTATCTTTCTTGGTTACACTTATTTTTTTATTTTTTTTGATTACATACTTCCATTGATTCACGTGTTTTGACACGTTGAGCGGTTTTTAGAGGTAACTTGGCTTGGTGAGAGGGAAAAGTTTTTAAGAATTAACCCTCCTGTGCTGTAGAGTGACAACACTGTTTAAGTGACAACTATTATTGAATTGTTGGAATCCGTGCAGTGAGTACACTGCCAGTTCTTGCTAATTATTAATTTATACCGATCTCGTCTTTAAATTGACGGGCCCCCGAGAGGACAGTATTAGACTGTTTAGGGAGGTGACCTTTTTTTTGTGTAGTGATGAATAGTGAGTATTGGTTTTATTGTCGGCTGGTGCCGCCGCCCGAAGGAGCAATAAATTGTCTCAGGGGAAGAGTCTGTATCAGTGTCGAGGTGATATCAATATAAGAGCTATGTGAATTATATATATTGAGTATACTTTTTTTTAGTCGTCTGCATATGACGTCGACCCGAGGAGAGCAATAATGAGATTGCCTCGTGGGATGGATGATATTGGTATTTTTCGATTATTTGAGAGATGTTTGGCAGTGCTAACGTAGTACACTGCGTATTCGTGTTTTGAGAGATATTTTGCAGTGGTAACAGAGGACACTGCGTGTTCGCGTTTTGAGATATTTGGCAGTGGTAACAGAGGACACTGCGTGGTCGCGTTTAGAGATATTTTGCAGTGGTAACAGAGGACACTGCGTGGTCGCGTTTTAAGAAGTTTTGGAGAAGTGTGGAGTTGTTTTTTATACAACCGATTAGGACTATGGTTTTCCGCGTTTCGTGGACCATCTAACGTAATACTATATATGACAAGTAAGAATAACCGATTATGATTGTGACTATCCATGTGGCCAGTGGATGAGTTACCTAAGAACATACCCGATATGGATATTGAATTGAACCGATTATGACTATATTACCGAGATGACTGTGACACTTGACGTGTGCATGGCTTGCGTACGGAAACGGCGCATTAAATTAACTACTATCGCCTGGTGGCACCTCATCTATACCGGATTGGATGTTGGAAAGATTTAATTGTAATGTTATTTGAGATCTAGATTAGTGTTAAATGCGAGAAGCGCTACATGAAATTTGAACGAGAACATCAGATTAATTTACCTTAAGGACGCTTCTGTTAGTGTTAATTAAGCTTAACTATGCCGAAATTTCTAGTTGTGATGCACCAGAAATTTTGTTCTCCTATTTAGGTCTGTCATATGTATTGGCGTTGGATGGGATTGACACCTCATTCAGAGACCGAGGGATGGTATCACATATTGTTCACCCATTGTGAACACTTTTCACCTACCCCTGTGCTTTCCTTTGTTCCAACAGCTATTTTACTGACGTCGACCCGTATTTTGGCCACACCAGACGTTGTTGCCCAGGGTCGAGGACGAAAAGTCATGGCAGACCAGGAGTCCAGATCCACTAATGCCATCGATGCTACTATAGTTATCTTTTCTTGAGTATTATTCATTGTATGTATGCATTCCTGATGACATTCGCACAGGATCAATGTTGTACTCTAAAATTTTCGAGTTATGATTGTTAATGTCTACGTATTTAGAGGTAAGATTTAATCATCAGAGAGATATATACTTTTGGACGGAGCCTTAAGATTTTCATGAAGTTTTGTCCATCAAGGATACCCGTCCTGTAGGTTTTTTTCAACTTTTGTAGTAGTCTTAGTGATTATCTAGTTAAGTTCACCTTTCGAGCAATTTCTCGACTCATGCCTTCCCCTTACGATAATCAGTTATATCGTTAAAATTGCAAACTTTAACTGGGGTGGGGGATGTGTCGTGATTCAGATGTTGTTAAAACTCACGCAGAGAGTGAGTTGTTGTTGTTTTACCAGGGCCATGAGAAATTGGCTGGTGGCCTTGAACGGCCCTCGCGAATTATAGTTGGTGAGTAAATAAATGTAAAGTTAAACTATTGGATTCACGCTTGTCGGTTTTAATGTTCGTGATTAATAAGTAATGGAGTAGGGGTGAAACAAGGTGGGGATAGTTGACATTGTTAAGTATGACTAGACAAGTTTTTGTACGTTAACTGGCTGGTAGAATAGTGCAGACGTATTACTACAATTAAAATGGTGGGAGGTTTCGACCTATGAGATAGCTGAACTAATTGGGCCAGCGGACTAGCACTGCTGGGTAGCCAGATAGTATATAACATCGTGTAACGTTCAGATTTGGTGAATACAGACGAGCAGAAGCATCGTGTCGTGAAGTATCTCCGGTTGGCCAGTACCTGAACTGTGTGGTTTGAAGACTAGAAGTCCTTGCTAACGGACTGACTGAGCTCTAGAAAGAAAGGTCTGAGTGGGCTGACCTTTGAAAGCCCACGCTGCGCTATTTTGATGTTCGCGCCTACCAGTAGGCGTGACCAATGGTAATATATCTTATTAGTTCAAGCATAATAGAAGATCAGAGATAGAGAGAGAACCACAGCCTCATAGGAAGTCTAAGGAAACCCCAGCTGGCACTCGACGACGAGTGGCCTGTGTTATAGAATTATTTCCATAGTATGATTGAAGTAATATGGCACATTGTTGATGAATTGAATAATGATTGTGCATATATATAAATAGTTTTTTTTGCAACTGCGTAATTACCTACAAGCCGACGTGTGCTTCAGTAGGCTTTGAACGTACTGGGCTCTCCTAACATTCAGGCCCATATGATTTAGGGAGAGTTTGCCTGGCGACTGGCCAGTGGCGACTCAACTGTCACATTAAATTGATATCTAGTTTCGTATAATATACCTATTTGCTATTGATTGCAGTACATCCAATAAGGAACCATAATTACATGAATATCATAGATTAAGTTAGTAATTAGAATTTATTGCTTTGAATATACCTCTATTGTCTTTTGTTTTGTTTATTAATATTTATGTAAAACATGGCCTGACCGGCCTGACATATATAGATCCTCTAGTTGTTTAATACTTTTCTTGTGTGGTTGTGTCCGAGTGTGAGTTAGCTGCCTCTCGTGCAGTCGAATGCTCCCCAAGACCCTAACTCTGCTCGTGACACTGTTCCCCTAAGAACAGAGGAATAAACTAGTTGCAGTTTTCTATTCTTTTTCACAGTATTTTCTTTTTCTATTCTCGCACCCTCCCCCCCCCCCCCCAGTCCCTACTTTCTCCATAGCGAATGAAAATGGCATTCATAGAAGTTCACGCACATTATCTTTTAAGATCAGACAGCCTTATCAATGTCCGTGTCGTTCCAAATAGCTACCCCCCTTCACACACACACACATACACCATTTCAGCCACAGCTCACTGACGTTTCCCTATACAATGCATTAACATTAAATTAGAGCCAGTGTTGCTAACAGTGGGCGTCCTAGGCCTCTCACGCACTATCAAGTTAAATGACCAATCAGTTGACGTTGATGAATAGAAAATGGCCAATCAAATTACGATATCGAATTTCTCAGTGGCATGGCTTATGGATGCGGTTTGTATTTTCCTTTCTTATGCATTCTTTTTGTTTCATAATTCTCTCTGCTCTCTCTCTCTCCCTCTCCCAGCCCCTCTCTCTTTCTCTCTCCCTCTTTCTTTTTCTTAACAGAATAAAATGGAACATCTGTATAAGATATGTCTGTCTCCACATTTCTCCCGTCTACGCAGAGTGTGTAATAATTTATTACCCAATAGACGAAGTACCTCCACTACAGTTGTTCTGTCCTCAACATTTAATGATAGAGTACATTATAGCGCCTGTTTCCACAAAGGGGACCAAAACATTTTACAATGAAATACATGTAGTAACATCTCTCACTCTCTCTCTCTCTCTCTCTCTCTCTCTCTCTCTCTCTCTCTCTCTCTCTCTCTCTCTCTCTCTCTCTCTCTCTCTCTCTCTCTCTCTCTCTCTCTCTCTCTCTCTCTCTCTCGACTGCCCACCCATCGTTTTTTACTTTCTTTTCTTTGTCAAGGTAGCCACACCCGTTTAAATAACGTTTTGTGTATTGTTGTTGTAATGAAATGTGATCTCTTTTCTGCCATTTTTCACTTGGGTTCTATTCTCTCCTTGCGCTCATTAAATGTTCTGCAAAGCTATTGACATGTTTTGTCACTTTACACAGTCAGTACATTATGAGACGATGATTAGCTTTCTTATAAGCTAACTTCTCTTAGCCCATTTCATTTAGCATGTTGTCTCCAAAATGGATAAATAACTAATGAATGGACGAATTTGTATCCCACGTGAGCATCCATTACTAATGACAACGCGATTATGAGCAGTCGCTTAAAATTTGGTCACTGAAAGACAATCTGAATCCCCACTGAAAGCCAGACGTGCGTGTAGGTGATAACTTCACATAATCTGCAAATCATCAAGTAAGTAACACCATAATAATATACAGACTGCAACAAGAAAGAATTGAAAAAAAACAAACAAAAAAACATCTGGATTTTTATTACTGGCACCAGCCATCCTCATCTACTTAAATCAAAAGCCTGAAATGGTATTTTAATTCAAATTTACTGCCTTGATTTTTACCTATTCAGAACAGAAAAAAAATGGTGCATTTCCAAAGATACCGACAGCACGAAAAGTGCATACTAATATAGATACAGCTGGAGCAACTTTTTTTTAATGGTTACAGAAACATGAACCAGTGAATGACTGCCCGATAGTCTCAGCAAACGCAAAGAGCTGCATTATCTTCAGCCAATCTTAAGAACATAATGAGGGCCGTTGACCTGTGCTCCTTGACCTATGTTGTTGCTTGCGATTATAGCAAATCAGAGATCAATACCAGCATTATTTCGAAGTTCCATGTTCAGCTCTTGTATGATTTCACGACATGAATACATGTTGTTGTTTTGTTTTTTTGTATTAATTTTGAATTTTGTATATTTCGTTAATCCCATTTGGAAAATTACCTTACTTCTATAACTGCAGCCCAGTTACAACTGAAGCAGACATGTCGTCACAGTGCAGCGCTGGTTGGCGGGTTTTTTCTTGTTATTGTTGTTGTTGTTTTGGTGGGGGGGGGGGGTGATGGTAAGGATAACTTTTTGTTTGATTTATCCGGGGCAGCGGCCTGTTCGGCCTGATCTTCTTGAATTCCAATTGCTAACATGCATACAGGCCCTCATACAGGTGCTCGATCCCACCTAACATAGGATCAAGGACAGGAAGAAATAATTTTGACAAAACTCCCAAAATTCCAACATGTCTGCACCAAATGGACAGAAAATTTTCTTGGGCGAACAGGAAAAGTGTCGTATAATATCGAAATTATTACATGTACTTTCCAGGAGAAGCAAAAAACTGTTGTTGTTTCCCTGTTGTGCGTGCCATACACAAGAACTGCATGTATTCATTCCAAACTGATTTCTGGAAAGGGGACATAGCTATCGTTTTGTAGCCCAGCTAGTTAGATCGGCGGGGCAAAAAACTGAACATATCAGATTTTCATTTGTTTAATTATTTGACACACACAATCTTCTTGGACGGCGACGATATGACTTACAATTAGAATAATAATATTCGTTCACGGCCAAGCACTTGCATCACCACGGCTTCGATAAATAATCTACTCCTTGGGCCGACCTAATAGATGCTGGAGTTCGTTTTTGCCCTCGGCCATTCGCCTGAACAAGACACGTTAACGAGATAATTACATGTGTGTATGGTATTTCGGTAAGGTTCCTTTCCATGTCACTTCATGAATGCCTGTTAATGAGTTCATTGAGTTGTGACGTATGTCTATGTAAGGATCCGTAAGACGTGTGTACCACATGTACCCTTAAACGCTCTGTAAAAAGTAGCTCCCTCTTGGAATAATAATAGTGGTTCTTATCTTTAAAAACAGTGCAATCAAACATGATAGGCTCGGGGGTTGATTGGGCCTACCTCTTTGAAGTAAATTCTAAGTAACCACTGTTTACGCCTTTTTTAGCTTCTGTTTGTTACAATTTCGCCTATTGTTATGATGCCTCATAAATATCTGCATAATACAACAATCTAACTGGTGTCACTTCCAATCTTTCCTTCGCACAGTTTCAGTCCTTTTGCGTTTAGTCCCTTCAGCAGGTGTCTAAATGTTCCTACAACAAAATGGTGACCGACATTTCCCTGCGCCATAACACCTTGCACTTTTAGTGTCATTCTGTTATGCCAAGAGGGGCTTAGTGCAAACAGGAATTCTACGGGTGCAAAAACTGCCCAGTCTAGTAATAGCAGTGCTGTCGTGAAGATATTTATAGCTTGAGTGGGGACTCCCCTGTCGTCACAACAAAGATTTTGTGTTGGAGCCCAATGAGAAAGTAGGTTGTCATTTGTAAGGGGCTCTTCTATATCTTCTCCATATCTCTCTATCTTTGCTTTTCCTCTCAAGCATTGCTCTCTCTCTCTCTCTCTCTCTCTCTCTCTCTCTCTGTGGTGTGTGTGTGTGTGTGTGTGTGTATGTGTGTTTCTCGTTTTTCCCCTCTCTCGCTGGCTGTCTGTCTGTATGTCTCTCCCTCTTTTTCTCCGTCTCTGTCCCTCTTTCTCTCTCTGTACATAGATCTGTCTCTCTTTCTTCTCTCTCTCTCTCTCTCTCTGTCTCTCTCTCTCTCTCTCTCTCTCTCTCTCTCTCTCTCTCTGAATGTGTCTTTCCGTTTTTTTGTTGTTTTTCTTTTGTTGCGACATTACTTTGCCAGTTGAATATAATGTTAATTTCATCAATTACCTGATTTTGTTTGCACTTTTATTCTCATTACTTCTGATTGAAAGAAAAACATGTACGAATAAAACATAACTCATACGATAGAACAGCTAAGGGTCACAAGGTAAGAACATTTTGAGAGCTGTTATTTTTTTCTTTTTCTTCTATTTTTATTCTTTTTAATTATGTACAAATTAAGAATAGCACGGGGCCAATTTGTAAACCAGTAATCTACTTTTTGTAAAGTGAACAGGATATTTCCATTACATTCGGTGGATTCCGGGAAAAGGGGGTAGGTGGGAAGCCTGATCTTTTAAGTAGGAAAAAGTAAATTTCGAAAAATCATATAGTAATAAAAGAACAAATAAAGGTCGTTTTTTTTCGAGGGGGATGCGGGCGGTTGGGGGGGGGGGGGTCGTTGAACCCAAACTCTCTACCACTTCAGAATAGTCTACATATAGGGTCATCGGGGTTTCATTTCCTTTTATTTTCTTTGAATTAAGTTATTCTACACTTTTGTGACTCTTTCTGTTTAAAGCAACTAAAAATATTATTCGCCCGTTTGTTTCCATTTGTATAACAAGAAACACAATACTCGCCAGTTACAGGCTTTTCAGTTAAAGTGGTTGTTTTTTTTATCATTATTATCATTGTAACAGTCACAGTGTTTGGATATAGTAACCAGACACTCCAAAGAAAAAAAATAATAAACCAAAAACGACGAAGAAGTAGAAAACTCAGTAGATAAGAGAAACTCTTTTTATTCTTCCACTCCTTGTCCCATCTCTGCACAGCAGAAATATAAACTTGAACAACAAAAGCAGCTTTTACTAACAGAACAGAATTGAACATCTGTGAAACTTTACATATCGCCGACCATACCACGAAACCACACAAGTACAGTGCGACAGAACTGATTTTGCACGAGAGGAAAATAATTTTTTGAAATGCATTATTCCTGATCCTAAATACATTTAAGATATGAAAGTCTGAAAGAGAGCTGTTGTAACCGCCCGTTAATCAATAGGAAAACATAAAATTACTTCTAAAGAGTATGTAGAATGTTTGTGACTGTCACGAGTGGAGTGAGTGCAATTAAGGGGATTGCTACAGAGCGGGTGTATAGTAAGAAGGGCTCACGGCAGACAAATAGGGAAAAACGTGAAAGGGGGTGAGTAAGGATTAAACGGGGTGAGATCAGTGTGTTTACCAGTTCACTGCACAGAGATAGTCCAAAGAGAACGGACGCTAGTAAGAGCCCAGCGGGCGAACAGAGGGGAGCAGTCGGAAGACGAATGAAAGTGTTTTTTCCAGTGATGACTGGTAGGTAGAACGTTGATTGATAATTATGATTGATGTATTATATTCGTCTATTACCATGATGTAAATAAGTATATGTGAGGAATGTGGAAGTCCTTGATATTGGATATAGCAATGTGCGCCATGAGCGATAGATGAAAGTTGAGTTCATGGATTTGTAGCGCGAGTGAGTAGTGTGTACTCCGATGGAGGTGTGTTACCGTAAGATGTTTGGTGAGTGAAATGTGAACTATTGTGTGTACGCTTCATGGGTTGTAAGGAGAGGTGGAGTGAATAGAAATAGTAGGGTATGATACCAATGTAATATTATTCTTGTAGGTGTCGGGGACGGGCCAAAGAGCCACCTCGGTGAGCACAGGGGATAGGCCAGCATAGGGCCGGAGGCCACACATAGGCCAAGAGTGAGGCTGTCGGTGCAGGACAGTAGAGGCACATAAAGTCGTGGCAGTCAGGCCACGGACAGGGACGTAGATATGAGCGTGAATGTGATAATGTACTATTGCCATGTTGATGGGCTATTGAAATGATAATGCACTACTGCCATGTTGATGGGCTATTGAAATGATAATGTGCTATTGCCCTGCTGAGGTGCTAGTGGAATGCTAAGGTGTATGACAATAGGAAGGTGATATTGAGAGACTGCGGTGCCAGTGAATTATTAATGTGCTATTAAGACCCTGAGGGGAGAGGCTGAGGCCGAAGTGCCTTTAGGAAGTAACTACCGGGTTGTGGATCCGAGGAAGAGTGCATGTGAGAATAAGGCCGTTGTACGGCAGTTAATTTCAATAATATAATGTATGTAATTGCGCTATTATCTGGATAATTATGTTTAATAAATGTGTGAGTCTGATGGGTTGTTCTGTTAAGTGTTAAACTTGTTCGTTCGTGATTGTTGTCCTGTCATAACTTATTACATCTCCCAGTCTGGGATTTGTGACAGTGTCAACGACCACTGCTATCAACAGCTGAAAAGAATACACTTAAGCGGTTTCACGACAGGTTCCGCGACATCTGTCTCCACCTTTCTCCTTCTATGCATAGTGTGTAATAATTTAACAGCCGACAGAGGAGGTGTCACTCACTAGTATTCATGTAATAACAATGTTACGGAGTACATTTATATAGCGCCTGTGTCTACAATGTGGGCCCAAAACACGTTACAATGAAATTAAGAATAACCTCTCTCTCTCTCTCTCTCTCTCTCTCTCTCTCTCTCTCTCTCCTCTCTCTCTCTCTCTCTCTCTCTCTCTCTCTCTCTCTCTCTCTCTCTCTCTCTCTCTCTCTTATACACTTACAAGTATTCTTTCATGCCGTACAATGCATACAAGTGAAACAGTATCAGCCAGTCAGTAGATATTTCACATACTGGACATAACATTTGAGCACTATTTTGAATTTCTCAAATGAAGAAATACCAAAATTACTATAATTATGTCTCTCATTCCAGACATTTCATCCTTCTTGTCTGCCACTTAGACTTTCTTAAATGTAACCTATTCTACCGTATTGTGGGAAAAGACCATCTATGCTAGAAAGAAAACAAAGCAAAATAAAAATTGTAAAGAATGCAAAAAGCAGTTCGACATGCACTGCAAGACCATTAGTAGTACAAAAAATTATAACACACATAGAAACCTGCAACACATTTTATTTTATGAAATGGTGTTTAAAATTGAAGTTAACCTATGTCGGCCTATACGGGTTTTTCTCATAACATGTCAATATGCAGTCCCCATTTTTTCTATACAGTCCTCATTCCAGGCATTCCTTCTGCCACTTTGTGTTTGTTAAGTGTTGCCAATTCATTGTGTATCATACACATCCGGGATCAGCCACTGACGAAGACAGTTTATTACACAAAAAATACCTCCCATTACTGGAAATAGCACCTTTTATTTGTGACAGATAAATGATTTTAGCTAAAGTAATAACCAAATGTACCGTCAGTCAGCAGATAATGAGATCTGGTCCATTTTCAATAAATTGACCTTGTTTTTACTTTAACGAGAGAAATTTCGACTTACGACTTTGTCATCTGACAATGCCGATATGACTTCTTTCTCTTTCTCGCCACCATTAATATTATGGTGGTTTTAATATCAAGTTTTACCTTACTTGGCCTGTACTGGGCTTCAACATCACAGTGCTATCCTTACCTTACTCTATAAGATGCATGCCTGCCCTGACATCGTACACATAATTATGCTTCAAGCCTATCCATTTGCCCTCAACACATGAACATAACCAATATCTTGTATTCAATTAAAACGTTATATTCAATGATATTGTTACACTAAAAGAACCAAGTTCATCACTGGACAAATCAACACAAAATATGATTTCATATGAGCATTTACAATAAATCACTTTAGTAAAGTAAGGAAGATTAATTAAACTCATGATGAAATAAGTCTTAGTAAAAAAGCCAGCTATGTAATTAAAACGTCTGTGGTAGGCGGACATTCGGTTTGCCAATCTGTCTAAACCAAAAATTCTGTCTTTGACATACCCAATAAAAACATAGGCGTACATGCTAATAAGAATACTATACTGTAGTTTTCAAATGTTGTACACTGCCATGCAGTTGGGAAAAGGTGAGGTAGGTTAAGTTCTAATTATAAACTAACTAATGAAAACAATATTTAGACGAGTATTATACTCTCTAGGTGCACTTATGAGAAAATGCTGGCCTTATTGTGAATCCTGTATAATTCATGACTTAAATAGTGATAAACTAATGCAAAATAAAATAGATTTTTTAAAAAGATGAATAAATATTTATTAAATGTTCCATATTGACAGGTGCTGTGCAGTTCCATCTACCATATTATCGTAATTACATGCTTTCTACATTGTGTAGTGTGGTCACCGGTAAATCGCCGTAAATGCTGAAAGCTTTTGACTCCAAAACTGAAACAAACCCAATGAGTTCATTCGAATATCAAAGAACAATATTATTGGCAAATTCTTGCTCCACTACTCTCTCCATATGGACATTTTCAATGTTCACAGCTTATGCACCTGCGTGTACACACACACACACACATACACACCCACAATAACACACAGGCAGGCACACTTTGAGATGCCTGTATTAGACCATTAATAATTGGTCACTCATTAGTAGAAAAATTGCTGACTTGATGATTGCATGAATTCCATTATTATTGATAAATACCAGTCATATGCACTAAATTATTGATACTGGGATTCTACAGACCGATTACTAGTTTGTTCCTTAAAAACCTGATTGTCTAAGTGCCACAACCATGGTTTTGAGATTATTTTCTTTTTAATTGTGAGTTCACGTGGTTCATGGCACGTAATTTTCTGTAATGTTGATGGAACTCTCGGCTGGTTCCTTCATTGTGGAGAAAAGACAAAGATGATAACGCTGGCCGAAAAATCCAAAACTCCCAAAATTGCATTAACTCATTAACGCAAAATTGGCACTTGAGATAATTGAATTTTTTTATTAGGCAAGTTCTATTGCAAAACTCTAGAGTTTCAATGGCGCCACTTTGAGTAGGGTGACAAGTTCAGTGTTAGGCCATCAACTTCTCATAATCACTTCAACCTTGCTTTGTCCAGCATTTACTTGCCAAAAGTTTGTTTCCAGTACCACAAAGTATTAGAAACTGCGAACATAAAAATGACACGTTAAATTAGCTCTGCTTTCTTCACTGTTTTTATATTTGACAAAGTTCATGGTACCCAAGATTGATGAAAATGGCAATACGTGACCTAACCTAGACTTAAGACCGAAATTGATTTCCCAGCAGAATTTCTAATCTATGTGTGGCGTCAAAGATGATGCGTACATGAAATGGAACAAACGTAATGACATTATAGGTTAATAGGAAATTGCGTAATAAACACCATCTTCAATTAAAGAAAACAAAATCCACTTGATTGGAAGCCCATATTCTGAGTTTTTACGGTGTTTCAAAAGCTTTTTATTGAAAAAGGGTTAAGCCAAATAGTAATGTCTGTCTAAAGTTACCGTACGTTTATTATGTATTACCTGTTATATACTACGTCTGTAAGTTTTAATGTTGTTTTTTCCTTATGATGATACCCACTAAATAAGGATAATAAGCCTTCGGTCTCCAATTTAAAGACATTTGAAGTGAAACGCACATGAAGATATCATCCGCGCTTCAGCAAATGTTTGATGGGCTTTTAATAACCCCATTGGTACAGAATAAGCTACTTTGCACGCCATCCTCTATTTCGAAATAAGCTACATCAATCATTACTGAAACGTTAATGGCATCAGTGTCAGTTTTAAACTGTTTTTGTTTGATCATGTTTTCACTTTTCGTCCAAGGTAACTGTCCTTCTTTCCCGAAGAAATTGTGCTTCGCTTTGAACCATCCGTGGAACGGGCAGAACTTATCCTGGTGGAAGAACTGTCTCTGATGATGCTTGAACCCCGAGATCTGGAGGTTCCGCTACCATTTTTATTATTGTTAGAGTCACGTTTTGTTACAGCACCTTTACTGCTATTGGAATTCCTAGAAACTGTGGATACTTTGCTCAAGTTCGTTTTGCTATTTTCTCTGCCTCGTGGAGGCAAAGTTGAGTTTGGAACTTTCAGCTGTGCTTTCTCCATGGTTGCGCTCGGCTTGCTAGGAAGATCATTTGTGACTCCGATGTCAAGATCATCGGTAATTGTGTCCGGCTGAAATTCTTCATTATATTTCATCCAAATGTTGATTCTGATTTCAGATATCGTTTTGGCATTGTCCAGACTTTCATCATCGTCGTCATGGAAGACTAGTTCCCGGTCATCCTCGTGACACACATTGACCACCACCTCCTGAGCGTTGGTTAACCGACCGCCGTCAAGCGCCCGCACCTTACCTGGCTCAGCGATCCCAACTTTGTCTGTAATGTCTCCGCGTAAGCGGCAGATCTGGTTCTCTTCCAAGGCTTTGTTCAGAGCCAGAACAAAACTCTTGGGGTTTAATAACTTGCTTTCTTCATGTCTGTCCGCTTTGTCCTCATTATATGAATTGTTGCCGTCAGCCTCGCCAATGTCATCATCATAGCTGGGCGGCTCGGAACGACTTGGGTGGTTTTCCATGTTTTCCTCCTCATTGTTATTATTATTGTCATTGCTACTCTCAAGGGTATGAGGTTTATCTTTCCCTCCAGCTTTATTGCCGTAGTTGTAACAGCTCTCGTTGTTGTCACTGATGGAGTAGGTGGGGTCATTACGGGACAGAGTGCTGCGAGATCGTGCTGTAGCGGTTGTTGCACCGTGTGAAATTGCTGTCATTTTCCGTGGCCGAGGTGGGTCTCGTGTTTTAGTGTTCAGCGTACGAGATGCGATGGTTTTGGCATTGGCTTTTGCGTTGGCAAAAGCTTGAGCACCACGTTGATTACTTGGGACACCACTGCTGCTGTTGTTGTTAGTGTCGATGTTACATTTCTTTGCCATAACTGCTTGACAGGTGTCCACACTTAAGTAAGGCCCTTTTGATGTCAGATTCTCTTTGGAATCCCCCTTCACCAAGAGCATAGCTTTGCGTGCCTCCGGGGACATTTCAGAAACGTTCTGCCCTCTCCCTTTGGCGCTTACTTTCGAGTGATGATCATTGCTAAATTGATTAGTGAGAGTAGCTCTATGATTGGTTGATGCCAGCAAGGATTGACGATGATTGGATGTCATGTTGGAAGACAAATGTGTAGTCCAAAGCACTGGCGATATGTAAGGCTTCACGTCACAGAGATCGATCAGCTATGACTTTCTTCATGGATAACTTTGCTTACTTCCATCTGAGAAAACACGGGAAAAAATTCAATGTAGTAATCTTTATTTATTAAAGTAAGCAAGAAATAATAAACAAAACAAACAAACAGATAGACAGACAGGCAAACAGGCTGACAGGCAGGCAGGCAGATAGATAAACAGAATGATAGACAGACATGGTGACAGGCAGATGCACAGACAAGCAGGCAGGCCCCTAAAAATATAGAGAGACAGATGAATGGACAGACAGATGGACTGAAGGACAGACAGACAGACAGACAGAGACAGACACACACACACAGAGACAGACAAAAGGACAGACAGGCAGAGTGACAGACAGACAGACAGATAGATAGACAGACAGACAGACAGATATACAGATAGATAGATAGATAGATAAATAAATAGATAGATAGATAGATAGATAGATAGATAGATAGATAGATAGATAGATAGATAGATAGATAGATAGATAGATAGATAGATAGATAGATAGTTAAATAGATAAATAAATAGATAGATAGATAGATAGATAGATAGATAGATAGATAGATAGATAGATAGATAGATAGATAGATAGATAGATAGATAGATAGATAGGTAAATAAATAGATAGATAGATAGATAGATAGATAGATAGATAGATAGATAGATAGATAGATAGATAGATAGATAGATAGATAGATAGATAGATAGATAGATAGATAGGTAAATAAATAGATAGATAGATAGATAGATAGATAGATAGATAGATAGATAGATAGATAGATAGATAGATAGATAGATAGATAGATAGATAGATAGATAGATAGGTAAATAAATAGATAGATAGATAGATAGATAGATAGATAGATAGATAGATAGATAGATAGATAGATAGATAGATAGATAGATAGATAGATAGATAGATAGATAGATAGATAGATAGACAGATAGATAGATAGATAGATAGATAGATAGATAGATAGATAGATAGATAGATGGATAGATAGATAGATAGATAGATAGATAGATAGATAGACACCAAGCGATACCAATAATTAACTTTGAAATCTGTAGGGAAAAGCAACAATAAACTGGGTTAAAGAAGCACTATCTGTATTCCATGCCACTGTCAAATCGATTCTTCGATCGATCAGTTCTTTTTTAAGGCTTGATTAATCAATCGCATAATTTGCTGTGAAAGAAGCCAGACATGAAATTGGGGATTAAATGTGAGGTAACCTGAAGCTGGTCCTGGCGTATTGTCCTCCAACCAATGACCAACAGTGCACACAGTGACGTTATATCAGCTATGAATTATATCATAAAGCTTTACTTATTTCTGTCTCTATCTCTCCCAGTTCGTTTTCATTATTATAATCATTCTGTTTGTTTATTTTGTCTTCGATCATGTTGCAAAATTTCAAGTCCCTTAGTGTTAATATACACTCTATTATGCACCATCGAAGATTTGTATCACATTTGTAGGAGATTTTTATGGCACAAAAACAAAGGACATTTTATTTTTGTTTACATACGGTTTGATTAATCTTGGATTGAAAAGAAAGGAGAGAAAAAACGATCTATTTAACAATCCGTTGTTTTTGTTTTGTTTTTTTAATTAATGTGTTGAAAAATGAAGACGAAGTTTCAGTCTGTTAAAATTCTTTTATATTCTTCCATGAGTTAGAAAAAACATCAATGTGAAGCTAGAGAAAGATAATACCTCCAAGTTGTGCTCTCAGATTACGGGGAAGTTTTAAATTACTCTCTTTTTTAAAGTAATTGCCAACTTGACTTGAAATCAAAGTGCATGGTTCGTATGGCACTCATGCTTTGAATATTTTTGATTAAATTCAATCCACGTCCAAAGTACACATTTGTCTTGCCTGACTCTGGTTTGAAAGGCCCACTACCACGTCCATTCTCTGCGGCAATGAAACTGTTTTTCATTGTGAATGATTGCGTGGAGGTAAACAAGTTGTTTTGAAACTAAATGTTATATTTTTATCCATATTTTGGGCGGCAAGTGAAAGGAAAAGTGGAATCGGATATTGATAGGGTGGGAGGGAGAAGGAAACATGTCTTATTCAATCCAAATCCATCAACTGTAAATTCTATTTGATCGATTTCAGACTTGCGTCGCCTTTTCAAACTTTCCTTTTACTCCGACCTGTTGTAAGGGAAAGAAAAGCCATGCAGAAAGTCAATGCTGTTAGCGTAAACGGTAAACAGTGGTGTGGACGAAATCAGTTCAACCGCTGTACCAATGTTCATGCAGAAAACGCTCGTAAGCAACAGGCGACTTTAACTCGTAGAGTACTGTCCTTATACTATCAGCAGGTACCATCTCGTCGTGTCTCCACGTTCGTTGTGATTTTACTGTAGGTTGCTCAGCAGGAATAATATCGGTGCACAATGTCGGAAAAAGTGGATAAAGGGACAGTTTTATTTTACAAAGCCTGTTATGAACTGATTTCATTTATCTTAACGTGACATCAAAATCTGTGCTTTTCTTTAACCTCTGGTCACTGTAACAGTTTACTGCAATGAATAGATCTTTTCGCTCATGTCATAAGAAGACTTTAAGACTGTTTTAGAATGAATCAGTAAAATAACGTTTGCTGTGATATATTCTTTTGTTTCATTTGTTCTCAACCAAAGAAAACCTCTCTCTTCATTCTCACAGTTAAGGAGAAGAAAATGATATCTCACCCCCCCCCCCCCCAACCGCCAAAAAAAGAAAAATATGAAGAAAAATAAACAACCAAAAGAATGGTTTTCTCAGGTTACATTTCTAGTAAAGGCAAAGTGCTGCTGGAAATAGAACAAAGTACAAATTAAAGACAAAGAAAAAAAAAAAAAACTGGCTGCTTTTGTCAACAAATTGAGACATTCGTCATCTCTGTCATTCATTCAAAGGCAATTTACGTCAGCCGGATTTTTCTTAGCCACTGAGCGGTGTCACGGTTTTTCTGGTTCCCCTGAGCTTAGATCTGCGGTAATTAACAATCAAAAATCAATTTCAATTGACACGAGACGAAGGGTTACGGGACAAAGGAATCGGTAAAGAGACAATGTTCTTCATTTGCTCATGCCAGTATAAAATAAACGGACAACAACAACAACACAAACGGCTTATTACATCATTTGTTTTACAATTCTAATTTAAATCCTGGGATTTGGACAATGTCACACAGACTGTGATCAGTCAGGACTGGGAAATCTGACTCATTCCTATGACAATGACCCTGTTGTTCAAGCCCACCGTTTTTGATCTTTTTTTTTTTTTTCGTTTATTATGATAACATTTTTTTTTTTTGGTAATGTCTATTCAAACAGAAACCGACAATATAGGTGCCAACTATTTACGGGAGGTTGTGACACTTGACTTTCATTGAAATAAAGGAAGAAAGCGGTATTATCCCCCCCCCCCACCCCCCCCCCTTCCTCTTTGTTCTATTATTACCGGTACATAGATTTTCTTGAATCTTCGTATCGGCACGGAGTAATCCTACCCAGGCCAATTTCTTTGGAAAGAGCGAATACAAAGGGTCCAAGAACATTTGTAGGTGAAAAGGTCATGAACACTCGGGGTATTCAGTGTAATATAATTTGCTACGCTCTCATATTCATGACTGCCCGCAGTTCTGGGTGCTCGCTGCCTATGTTAAATTATTATTACTTTAAATGTTAACTGTCATTTCTGCTACTTTTTGATATCGAGGTGTATTTGTCATATTGTTGTATAAATATGACATTTTTGCCTATTTTTGGATTTTGTCATGAAAGTGGTTCCCTCCCTATTAATCGTTTCATATATAAGTGTCATTCCAATAGGTTAAAAGATTTTCAACATTTGTGTATGAGACGTAATGTTGTTTGCGTTTTGGTCCTGAATGTACACAACTGTTCAAACTTTCAAGCCTCCTTTTCTCGAAAAGACATGAATGCACATATAACAATTTATAGAAAATACTCAACGATATTGTCCACCAATGCTGCTTTTGTTACTGACATTACAATCATTACCACTTTTTCTGGTAAAGCAGCGAAATAAAATGAAAAGTGTCATTAAATTTATAACTTCAAAAACTTTTAAGACGTGTCATTGAGTATTTAAAGCTAGGAACAATGCCATGTCCGAGCGTATCGACTGCTTCATTGTCTTCTTCTGCCGCATCTTTGCATTTTTATCTGGACACTTCTTTTCTATCATTTCTGTTTGTATCAAAACTGATTCAGTATCATCAGAATAGGCTAAACTTATGTTCAACTTCAATTTATTTCAGCAACCGTTATCTACAAGGCACCAGTAAATAAGACGATGAAAGTATCATGTAGGCAGGGATTAATAACATATACATACTGGTCCATATAGTTCCCTACATATTCCAACTAACACTTAGGACAATGGAATGACCGTACCCTTTCACCCTTGTTTACTTTAAATTGTTGCCCGGGAATGTAATCAAATCCAAGGAACATTTAACGTGATCGCCGAGAAATGAAGGGACAACGCAAAATAAAACACTCGATCCATTGTAAGAAGAGCGACATTAAATCTACACAAAACATTTTTATTGTGAGGTAATCCCATTCTTCGTGGTTTTGGGCCGAATTGTCAGTGTAATGTGTCGACATTTAAATACGACTGAGTTTCACAACTCCAACCTTATTGATTCTTCAATCCTTTTTTTTATAATGGGTTGCATCAGCTTTCTGCAAAAGACGATCTCGGGTTTTATGGTGTTTTCAGCAGAGAATAAATACGTGTGAACGACGTCAGCAAGAAGGCGGTCTCCTGTATGGAAATACAGGAAATTCAGTGGTACAGTTTAACTAGGTATCAAATTCTGGGTCACCATGCCACATAATCACGACATGAGGCAGAGGCAAAACATAGTTTGCACTAGAACAGCCCATATTAAATTGTAGAGATTTCCATTTGCTCAGTTCAATGTCTCGTTTGTGCTGGTCACAACTGTTGCTATTGCAAATTATAAAGTATAATTATTATTGTTTCTTCATCATGTTCCTCTTAAAGACGTGATCTTGTTTCAGGAGTGCTACGATGCCTGCCAAACACATCACAGGTCTCGCTCTAAAAATTTAGGAGTTTACAGTGATTTTCTAGCTCAATTTGTAAAACCACATTACAAGATGAATGTTACAACGTCTTAAAAGAATACTCTAAGGATGAAATAAGTAAACAAACAAACCAAGAAACCGTAGCAGAACTGCCACCATTTAAAAAAGTGCACCTTCAGGGCTGGAAAATCAATAGTTCAAGACCCGGTTGTTTGATCTTCGTCCGTTCACCTCATGAAAAAATAGCAACCTAAATATTTGCTTTGAAATCTTGACACAGAGGAATACCTATACTTTCTCGGTGAACGTTTCAATAGAACCTTTCTCTGGAGTAAGAGTTTTTAATCTGTAGTTCTTGAGTGAAAGATTTGAAGAAATGAATAAATTTGTTTTCACCGCGGCAGTGAATAAATAAAGAAATTAATGTGTATGATCTATGACGAATGCTCAACAGAAAAGGTGCTCGAATCCTTTTCAGCGACATTATTGCTTACGTCATAATATATGTGTGGAGTCTAATATAAACATAGATTATCTCTATTACAAAGTTCATAGATGGGTTACTGTACTTCTATAATACGACGAGTGTTATACGGACCCGGGGTGCTGAAATGAAGAGCCATTTTATTCCCTTTTAACATTGTGAATAGCAGAAACCCAATGATTATGGAAAACTAGAAGAAAAGACAAGTTCCATTGATCAAACTTGAACCAACAGAACTTTAGTAACTTTTCAGTCTGGGAAGAAATTAGATCGTAAACTTTTCTCAACTTGAACAATGTATTTTTTTTTTTTTCTAAAGGCACTTTAAAATGGCTCGAACATTAGACTTAAAAGGTTTTAAGACACCTGTTAATTCAAATGAAATCCCCAAGTCGCCTCTGATTTTCTTTTTCTCCGCATAAAACTGCCTTTTTTTCTATTATAATTATATGACTTAGGACCATAGACACGTTTTCTATTATTTTCAACCCGTAATAAAATAAACAGACAGTTTGTGCGTTCATATAATTATGACTACGTAACTCAAGTTTTTGTGGGCCTGTCTTTGGTTTAGTTCTTCCTTTTTTCTTTTTATATTCGTACAAAGTGCTTAAACTTTTATCCTGTATTCAGATTTACTTGAATGGTGCCCAGTTATATAAAACGTCATTCTAAATGCACAGAGTACTAAATCTGATTTCATCACGTTCCCCGCAACAAAAGCACATTTTTGTAATGATTGTAACACTTTTTTCATCGACCAGCCAGGTTCACACGGGAAAAATTATAAGACTACATCTTGCCAAGTGAGGGCAATTAGGTCGAATACAAAGATTATATTATCACAACGGCTCTGCAGGGATCATTTCCAAATAATTATGTCTGTGTTTTTCATGATCCCGCCACCTGCACAGATGAAATCTGATCTGCTACAGTTTTCCAACACACTGAGTTCAGGGGTGGGCCCACTTTCTCGCTTTAAGGAAGCTTTCTTAGCAAACCAACAATTTATAGGTCGAGAGCAAAATAAAAGATTAGAACTAACTTTCGCCTTCATCAAAACTACCAAACACTAATCGGCAAGAAGATTAAATTTCTGCACAGTTTGGCTTCTCGCAATACCACAAGCCAGGAAAGGATCATAGTGCATTGAAGCCTACGAGATCAGCAACTATTTTTCCATGTCACAGTATGCCAATAGTTATCTTAAATTGTAGTTATCATCATCATGGCACCTTAATAGAGCTCAGCTAGAAAAATCATGAAATTCCAAGCTGCAATAGACCATTGGTATAGTTGGGTTGTTTTTTTTTTTGTATTGTTTTAATTACATTAACAAATTTGAATAACTTTGGCCTGACCCTTCATAGGTTTTCCTTTTAAATTAAATAATAACAAAAAAATCACTTCCAGCACGACCTGGTTACTTCAAACCATATAATCAGCTGCTGGCCTTGTATGATATATTTCTTATTCACCAGGTAACAGAGCTTCAGTTTTTATTTTACTGTAAAGATTTTTTTTGTTTATTATGATAGAATTTGTTCAGTGAGATTTACATAATAAACGTTTCATTGGCGGCAGCTTAAATACGGACGGACATGCCTGAAAGTTTCCAGGTGGCCATAGAGTCTCTCGTGCTTCTCAACACTTTCAAAGAATGGTCTCTTGGTGTAGAACTTCATTGTATTTGATTGAGAGAAATAATTACTCCGGTGAATTGCTTGGAATTACAAAACAACAACAAACAGATAGCACTGTACTTAAGTCCTTTTAGTTCACACTCTTGAAAATATCTTTGAAGTTTTCCAGACAATCAGTTTCTTCTAACTTGATACCAAATATTTTGCTCGTCTGTTTTATCTCTCGTGCCATTCTTCTTCTTATTTTTATTTTTTTTACATTAATCCCGGGTTAATTTCTCAAGTTTTTCCACGTATTAAACAACCCTGTATTTTTTTCTTTTTTTTTACTTGGCTGGCGGACATTCAGATCGGCATTCTTTTTCAGATGGGAATTGCACTTTTTATTTTTACCTGAATGTAAAAACAAAATAAATAAACTCAAAGTTTTTTCAATTTGTCATGATTACTTAATTAATGATTTCAATAAATCTTTATGTGGGCATCAAGGCGATTTTTACTTCACAAATTTTGTTGTTGTTGTTGTTGTTTATTATAGCAGCGGCATAGATTCTTGTAATTACATGTATTCTCATCAATACATTTTAGAAGAATTGGAGATGATGTCATAAATTCAGCGTATATTTGTCATACAGAAGGCGCGTTGTCGATAACTAATACTAAATAAATGAGAAAAGTGTTAAAATTTTACCTCTGAAAGCTTTTCTTGGTGGATGTTGATTCCCCACAAACAATTTCACGGGTTCACACAGGTGTCTAATGTTGAAAATAGTGACCATCGAACTGTTATACTCCTGATGAACGTCCGATTTCCACAAAATTGGCCTGTCCAGCGCAAACTTCTCTGTCAAAATTGTTGATTCAGATCTCAATCTTTTTGTTTTCTGGACTGCCGGTATCTGCTATCCTGGTTAGTTGGATTTTGTACTGTTCTCGCCGTCTGAACTATTTTTATGCGTGACAGAGCCAACACTCATGGATATTTCAGCGTCGAGGAGAGGTAACACTCGTGCTGCGGCGAAGCGCGGTTTGACTAAGCGACGGCAAAACACCGACTGTAGTTCCAGAGTCTCCGTCACCCATTTATAAGTCCGGCTGAAAAGTATCACCTCATTCTGGAATGCGGGGTTCTAAATTTAGCTGCGGGGAACCCCTTTCTTGACTAGGCCATTGTGATTATTTTTGCAGTGCAAAACTCTGACCAGCAGATCCTTGAGTGTCGGCTTCTCTATCTGGGCTTGCCTGCCATTGTTTGAGCTTGTTCTTCTCCACCTACACTTTTTACTAAGGCTTCTTGACTAAGTATGTTCTTTGTTGTCAGTGTTGGTCAAATGATTCATTGTATACTTTCCAGTGGTTTATTTTCGTATACATTTAGCTATAATAAGCCTGAATGAATGGATGAATAGATACAAAAAGGGAAGAAGAAGAGGTGAGAAGAAAGTGAAAATTAAATGCAAATGAAGAGCTTCAATTTAAGAAAAAAATATTAAGGAAGAAACGTTTTGTTATTTTTAGTTTGAACGTATCTTTGAAGGAGATAACGAGGAATGGGACTGGGGGATTTGTGAATTTGGAACAAAAGTGAAAAAAAGACAGGGGAACTATAGAATGTTAGAAAATAATGAGTCAAATAAAGCGGAGAAAGAGTGAACGAAGAAGTAAATACAGCATTATTTAGTGTTACTAGTTACAGTGAATAAAGCGTTGTAGAAAAGCGATGTGTAAAAACGGCAATAGAGGTTCTCGGATTTGAGGAACGGATGATAAAAATATTTAATGTTAATTCATAAAAGACGTACATTACCTTCATACTGACAGTTTCGAGTCCTAACGTGGCTTTTCTGTCCTTTAACACAAAACAGTAATGATATGAACATGAAACGACGATAACTGCAACTTGTTAAGATGTTTTTATTGAGAAGCTCAAAGTCAACTGCTTCGCAGATCTAGATGTTGATACTATATTTACCCATGAACAATGTTCTTTAGGCCTACAAACTATAAGTCGCTTTGATTGTATTGTTGCCGTAAGAATTATTATCAATAGTTTTCATTCTGACTGACACTGTGACGCATGTCTTCTTTCTTTCCGTAATTTGACTTTCCTATGCCCTATTTGTGCAAGTTCAAAGCTGCTGTTTCCTGCAAAACAAGATGTACTCGTAAAACAAAGCAAAACAGTCGTGTTGTTTTCAGTGAATAATGTACCACTTCCATTCATCTTGTTCAATTGAGCTTGCCAATACGTCAGTGCCCTCATATTATGCTCGAGGATATTTCTCCAAGTGCCAGTGAATTAACACAGTTCAAGCATATAGCAATGGTAGGCTACTTTCACCTTGTCGTCAAAACAAAAGCACAGCTATGCTGGTAAGGTCGTCTAGGATCCCCTATGTTTCCTATCTTTCCATGTTTATCTTTTGTTATTACGGTAGAGTTGCCGCTGAGGCTGACTTGGTGAAGTAACGAACAGGTCTGAACTGGGTGGCTCTTCCGACACGGCTGGTGTTTCAAAACAGGTGTTACAGTTCCTTCACTTCCGTAATGTAGAAAAAAGAAAACTGGGCATGCCAGTGATAGCTTTTCAACCTCTCTCTCTCTCATCCCATTCTTTACAGAAGTAATGACCGTGATTCGTTTCTGCTGATGTGTCGAACTCATCCAGCCAAAACCTACTTGTGATCTAGACAAGACAGATAATTAAAATGTTGCTGTTGCCCTTCTAGTTTATCCGCGGGGGGACAGGATTGGCCTGCCTTCTCTCCAATCTATACCCGAGAGAAAGATTTGTTTTTTTTCCTGTCTAAGTTCAAAACTGATGTCTTCTTGTTGTTATTTTTGTTTTGACTGGGGGGGGGGGGGGGGAGGGGGGAATTTATGACAGTAAACAGGAAAGCTGGTGCCTGAGCGATTTGAATCCTGGTTTCGGCATTGTCCTGCTGGGAAACTCAAGCTGACCAGCCTGTGTTGGAATAAAGTGCGACCGCTTTCTGTGGAAATGGGAGGGATGTTACCATTGCATAACAGATCAGTAATTGAGACTATGGGAAGGTTATCATTCAAGACCGGAACCAAGCTATTTGCGTTTTGTATAATTTATGCTTAAGCAGTTTATTTACCCCAAATATTTTAGGGCGTAATTGTCGAACTCAGTGAGGGGGGAAGCAGAAAAGGGAAGAGGCCCCAACCCCCAAAGAATTTCCTGCACCAAGTTTTGTGTGTGTATGTGTGTGTGTGTGTCCTTTTAAAAAAAAGTGAGGGGGGGGGGCGGTGGACGAAAGGGAACGCACGAAGAAGAAAACAGAGGGAAGTGGATTTTGAAAAATCAAAAGCAGAGCACATGGCAAGATAACTGGGACAGCGCTACTATTATTAGTGAAAAATGGGATGAAAGAATTGCTTGTATTCCTGCCAGTAGAAGTATACACAGCTGTGTGGGAGGAGTTGGACCTTAAAAATTTGGAAATGAAAATGTGCAAGCCGTGATAACAAAAGATAGCGTTCGTTCGTAACTAAGATTATCAAGAAATACAGACTTAAAAGAAAGTGTGTTTCGTGGTTACGATAATAATGTGCATAATGCAAAAAACCGCTGTTTAATTTCGTTGTGAATATAGTGTCAGATCCGGAAAATAAATGTCATCATTAAATCTCACAACTGCTATGCAGGCTAAGATGCAGTGGATACTGAATTGTGGTACTTCGATATGCCAAAAAAAAAAGTGCAAAAGATGGGAGGTGCAACCTTGTCTATGAATTCATCCAAATAAATGATATATTTTTAGTTTACTTAGTCATGCCGGAATCAAGAGCCATTTCTTGATTTCACCTCTAAAATGGTTGTATTTTAATACCTCCCGTACGGACGGCGAGTATTAAGTCTATTTAGTTACACGAACGCGACCCTTGAAGAACGAAAACATAATATATATGTGTGAAATATGCAGCTCCAGTGTTTGAGCTACAATGACGCACATAGGTATTCACCTTCGAGCTTTCTATGGTCTATAACGAGGGGTAACACCTGTTTGCTCTTTTAAGCGGGTGCTTTTTTCAGTGTACAGAACATAACTTCTGGTTTGTTAAGGTATGTTTTTTAGAGCCCAAACAATAGGTAACGGTAATATCTGTTGACGCTCTGCGTTTACTAAGGAGAGCGGGTGTGCAAGAGTCGCCGACTGGCACTTTAACATCATAGACACATTCGCCGAAGAAAGAAAGGGCATTTTGGTGACGGAATAAGATCCTAATGTGAAAGGGAAGAGATCCACGAATAACACCTCAGCTATGTGCTTAAAGTTTCCGTGTGCAGAGACGGTAAATAAGCTATGCAAACATAATAATATGGGGAGAACTCAGAGAAGCTCAGCGAACCACTTTGTAATGAATTTAGAATTGGCATCATTGCAATTCTTTCTCACTGTTTCAAATCTCCATATTTCCATATTCTGGGAAATCAGTGGCACAACAACATTATTATATTATGAACGTGTTCAACCTAGTTAAAGTGTTGCTTCTCAACTAAAAATTTTTTAATTGTTCTAGATTAAATTCTAATATGAATAACATTTTTCAAAATCTATTTCCTCATGATTTTGACAATTATTCGACATCAATTATGATCTACCTGGGCGTTTTCACTCTTATATCAAGTGGCCTCAGCCTGTGGGTGTTAACAGTCATGCCATAAAAGATTTTGCAAGTTTATACAATCTTTGTAGCGGAGGTCAAGTGGCGAGAAAAAGGTCAAGGATCAGAGATCATAACCTCTGGGGGGTTACTTGCTGAATTATGTGATCATGGCCTAACAATCTACTGGCTTTGAAGAAAGAGTTTATTGCACATTAACGGCTCTGTTATTGCATTTAGTGAGGGTTGTAACATGACTAGATTGATGAGCGGGAAAGGGAGGGGGGAGAGGGTTCTTAAAAGAGAAGGAAAGTCTGTCTTGTGCTGAGTCGTGGATGGCTGGATGAATGGATGGATGGGTGGGTGGGTGGTTTTTATTTACGCAAATGTAATCCTACTGGAATAAGGTTCAAATATTTGCGACTTACAGGAGGAATTCTTGAATAACTGGCAAATCATCCTTTAGAAAAAGTTTAGAAAAGGAACTGAGACAATTTAAGTGAAATGATATCCTAAAACTAACTGGCATAACACATGTCACCTGTATATGCATGCCATTACCGTCATCACTTAAGAAAGCTTTGAGGGTCAGGATTATGGTTGCGGAAATACAATCCATGTATATCATCCAAAACTTCGTGCCTGATTAATTTCGACGAAAATAGCGCTGTCGTTCTCTGGTATGCATCTGACCAAGATCCCCGCTTGGATTAGAACAGCCACCCGGCCAGAATATCCCTTTCATATAATTTTTTCTTTTTTTGGTTATGGCTTTAGCCAGGTCTCTCTGGGTTGTTTGTCTCCTACTAGAGTTGACTTTAAATATCAGTTACGCCACTGGTGTGAGGAGATTTAGATAGAATCCCTGTAAAATTATGAAATACATTGTATAATGTTAAAATTAAAGGTCATATAATGATCCAGAACAGCGATTGTGTTTACACCACATAGCTGAAAATTTCTAGTAACATGCCTGTCAGCCGGGAATAACTACGTGCAAACATATTTTGTGTAAAAATGTGAATACTAAACAAATTCAAGACAGTGAATCGTGTATCGTAAAGTTGAGACCTGAGTGGATTATGGTAATATGCATCAATAAAAACATGATTTAATATGTCTGTTTGTCTCATGTTTATGAGTGCAGGCGGGTGGTACACCTTTCTCCAGGTGCTTTGCTACAAACGTTATGCGGTCATTGACTCTCTGTTTTCTACAAAATCGGATCAATAAATAACAGCAAGTATAGAGCCGCTATTAATTTAAGACATAATGACTGGCATACGTGGGCGCTCAAAGGTGTCTCAAGCCCAGTGCCAGGCTGCAACGTTAAATCAGTGAAGTGTGGCCAATAAATCTATCAGTGTTGAATGGGTATGTGTTTTGGGTTTTTTTGTTGTTATTCCTGCTCTGCACTTTTGAAACGCCCTTGCACTGAATGTTAATGTTTTTATTTCTTATGTATGTTTTTGGCCGATTGCCAAAGCGAATTCGGAGCATTTCCAGATAACCCGTTTGAAAAAAGTTCTGGCGTTTGGGATTTGCTCTTTCAAAACACAAACAAACAAAAATGCTATGGCTCTGGTAATCCGTTTACTTTTCTTCTTTTCATTTTCTGAGGCCAGCAATAAACCCATTACAAAATAGTTCACGTTATTGAATTGTGCAGAAAATGAAATAATTTACAGAAAACTATCTTCTGTAGATACTGTTCATCATTTTCATGTTATATTATGTCTCCTAAATTTTAGTGTGTCCCGTTTAGCAGTGACGACCATTCACTGGTAGAGAGCATGATATTAAATAACAATTTAAATTAAAAAAGCAATTTAACAGCATCTGACATGAAGGCCGGTCCGTTTTGCCCCAATTCTGAATTCGCCAGGTACATTCTTACAACCTGAAACATTCTGCCATCATTCCAATACATATTTTGAAAACACTCGATACTTTGTGACACTGGTTTAACTCAGGGAAAATCTTTTTTAAGTCTGAATTTCTTCCTAATCATGAGCAACTTATCCCGAGGACCCACTAGCCTAAGATTAAACGCTTCCATGTTCTCTTCAATTTCATTATGGCCGTTTTCAAGACAGCTAAGCAAAAAAGTTTGTTTTCACTTGAATTGATAATGATGAATACCCCTGAATGGCATTAAATTTCCAAAATTAATTACATGTAGTTTTTTGTACTTTATTTCTCTACTTTTGCTTTGATATTTTAAATGGCAAACGGCTGGTGGATAAAAACAGTGAGTTCATTTAATTTTGTCCTCCGATTCAGTAATTAATCATAATTTCTTAACAGAAACGCGGATGTTCACCCTTTTTATTTTTTATATATATAAATTTAATATGAAATTTCAACAGGGAAATGATCAAAGTGGCCTTGTTGTTTTCAGAGGAAAATCAAAAAACTATTTGCTAACATTAAAGAAATATTGATGACACGAGAAAGGGAGGGGGGGCATTATGAGGAAATAAAAGGGAGGGAACAAAGGTAAAATATAAGGGGGAACTACGAAAACACATAAGAACTCAGGAGAAATGGACACAACAACCCACAACAAAAAAAAAAAAAGAGGAACAGAAGGAGTGAAGTCAGAAAGAAAGGGGAGAGAGACCGAGTAGGGGGAAAAAGCAGGAGAACCAGGAATAGACAGATCAATGTACTGGTCAATTAGTTTATCACAATGATAAAAAAGACAAAATAATAATTATCATAATAATAAACAAAAGGAAATTGTCAACACAAACATTACTCATTGCATACTTTTTGCCCCAAATCCTGGTTACTCTCCACTCCCAAGGACCAGGATTCTTTATATGAATAGTTTTGTTTACAACGTTTCCTTCAAGCGTGCCAAATCTCCCCACTCCTTATTTCTTTAGACTGTTTATGTCAGTTGTCACAGCCATAACGAGTCCATTCCACACACCCAAATCGCCCGGTTATTAAGGGTAATTGTCCCTTAAAAGATACCAGCGCATTTCGCCACTAAATAATAATACTTGTGTCGTTCAGTAAAAAAACGTTCCTCATACGTTACGGAAACGATTTGGAGCAAAATCATAGGATTTGCTGGCATTTTATTTCTGTAGCTGCTAAATTTAACTTATTGTGCATTTTAGAATTTTCTTTTTCCATATTGTAATAGTAACACTACTGACGGAATCTTACTGCCCGTTAATTCACTTCATGATCACTTCAATATAATAGTCCATAACTCCTGTGCGACAGCTATTTTGATATATTCTTGACATTAATTTCTGTTCCAACGTATTCAGTATCTGGAACAGGTTCTTCCTAAACATCAAGCGTCATTGGCGGACTTTGTCCTTTTCATAAGAGATTTTATCTTAACAGTTGAATCAAAGTGGTCTGATCTGTGAGAGCCTTAACATCGGGAAACCTTTGACCTGCTCACACATTCCGCAGATTTACTCAGACGTAAGTTCAGACTAGTCTATCCAACAGGAACATGATCAAAATGGTCCTGTTGTTTTCACAAGAAAATCTAAAAGATGCTTGCTTAACAGTAAAGGTTAACAGTAAAGAAATACTGATAATCTGAGAAAGGAAAGGGGAAGGGGGGAGGGGGGGCACTGATAGGAAGTGAAACGGAGGGGGGGGGGGCGGTTGAATACAAGGAGGAACTAGGTAAACACATGAGAACCCAGCAGAGATGAACAAAAAAAACAAAAACGGAAGGCGTAGAAAGAAAGGAGAAAAAGACCGGACAGGCGTAGAAAGAAAGGAGAAAAAGACCGGACAGGCGTAGAAAGAAAGGAGAAAAAGACCGGACAGGCGTAGAAAGAAAGGAGAAAAAGACCGGACAGGCGTAGAAAGAAAGGAGAAAAAGACCGGACAGGCGTAGAAAGAAAGGAGAAAAAGACCGGACAGGCGTAGAAAGAAAGGAGAAAAAGACCGGACAGGCGTAGAAAGAAAGGAGAAAGAGACCGGACAGGCGTAGAAAGAAAGGAGAAAGAGACCGGACAGGCGTAGAAAGAAAGGAGAAAAAGACCGGACAGGCGTAGAAAGAAAGGAGAAAGAGACCGGACAGGCGTAGAAAGAAAGGAGAAAAAGACCGGACAGGCGTAGAAAGAAAGGAGAAAAAGACCGGACAGGCGTAGAAAGAAAGGAGAAAAAGACCGGACAGGCGTAGAAAGAAAGGAGAAAGAGACCGGACAGGCGTAGAAAGAACGGAGAAAGAGACCGGACAGGCGTAGAAAGAACGGAGAAAGAGACCGGACAGGGAGAAAAGTAGGAGAACCAGTGTCAGAATCAAATGTGGTCTAAGGGAAATAACCGAATTAATACAACCTAGAGTGGGATATCAAGATTAAATATGTTGGCCGAAGAGTAAATATAACCGCATGTCAAGATTAAATACTTTGGCCTAAGAGTAAATGCCACCGCATATCAAGATTACATAAACTATTGTGAAAAACCAAAATATCTATTAGAGTGGCCTTAAAGAATTGTCGTCTGCTATGTCAATTTTTAACTTTTAACAAATTAGCATATCGTGGGCGACGTGATGACAACGCAATAAGTGACATTTTTTTCATGAGGCACTTTCTTCCGTAAATATGCTCCTTACACCCTTGCGGATGTGGTGTAAAAATTTCAGAGCTTAAATCACTACCAAAATGAAAATATTTGACAATAATCAAAACGCATAACTACATCGCGACGTGATGAAATCGCCTAAGTGCGCTGTCATCACGTATGCAATTTCATCACGCTGCGTCTGGCATGGCTCCGCCTTCTGCCCGGCGCGATGAAAACGATTAAGTGCGCCGTCGACACTTATGTGATTTCATCACGCTGCATCTGGCGTAGCCCAGCCTTCCGCTCGGCGTGTTGAAAACGCACAAGTGCGTCACTGAGAGCTAATATTTTTAATAAATCCCTTTGATGACGTGGTATGTCGGCTGGACTGCGGCGTCATGAAGTCGCACAGGTACATCTGATCAATACTAATCGTGGCCATTGTCGGTCAACATTAAAGGGATTAGGTTGTACCGACCTTAGCCATACGGATACTGATCGGGACAATTTGTTTAAAATATTGCTTACCAGCATTAGGTTTTCTGTGTGTGAGTCAGTCATGTTACCCAATTGTCTAGACAGCAGATATCTAAAGCGACGGTTTGCCATATATGGCATCTTCCTACTCGAGCCCATCTGGTCAATAATGATCGTGGCCATTGTCGGTCAACATTAACGGGATTAGGTTGTACCGACCTTAGCCATACGGATACTGATCGGGACAATTTGTTTAGAATATTGCTTACCAGCATTAGGTTTTCTGTGTGTGAGTCAGTCATGTTACCCAATTGTCTAGACAGCAGATATCTAAAGCGACGGTTTGCCATATATGGCATCTTCCTACTCGAGCCCATCTGGTCAATACTGATCGTGGCCATTGTCGGAGATTGCCGTATATGGCAAATTTGTTTCTATCATACCTGCTATAATAAGAGTATAAAAGTCGTACACCGGAGCTACTTCACTAGTTGATCCTAGTCTAGCTAAGACGGAGCTGTAATATACATTCTCCTGTAAAAGTAGAATCAAGTTCTTCACTGCTAAGAGACCATGGATCCAAACAGTCGGGCTGGAAGAATATTGCAACTTTCGTTGGAGCAAAGTACATCTCCACCCATACGCACTTCATTGCCATCCGTTCCAGATATCGACTTGTCATCCTCTGATGCGAGGGACATCATTGAAAAATTCGCTCTGAATGACACCAACAATATTGAGTTTGATAGTTTCAGCATACCTCAAGGCAGTTCAAAGGATGACATCCGATCGTCAACACCTAACAGCAAATCTTCACTTCAAAGCCAGGCCCCACCGTCTTCGAGCCAGCAGCCTGGCAATCTTTCATCGCAGACCATTCGCGCCGAAGCTCCCTTGTCTCCCATTCAGCAGCCAGACAGTCCTTCATCGCAGCCCATCGAGGACGAAGCTGTGATATCAGAAATCCAACAGAGAGGCGGCCATTCATCTCAGCCCATTGAAGACGAAGCTGTGTTGTTTCAGCAGACAAGCAGTCCCTCATTGCCTTCCAAAGACGACGAAGCTGTGCCGTCTCAGATTCAGCAGACACACAGGCCCTCATCGCCTTACAAAGACGATGAAGCTGTACTGTCTCAGATTCAGCAGACAGACAGTCCCTTATCGCCTCCCAAACATGACGAAGCTGTGCTGTCTCAGATTCAGCAGACAGCGTGTCCTTCATCGCCGCCGATTCAAAATAGTGTCCCCGTTCATGGAGCAGATGCTGACGTTGGCGCACAGAACAATTTGGAAACTTTTGAAAAGGAACAATTGAAATCCACACCACGGCGAAAACGAAAACCAGAAGACTGGAAACAAAACATTCAGAAACGGTTACGGGAACACGGTCAAGGTTACACAGCCAGTACTGGCAAAAGTGTGCCACCGCGCACATTAAAAGAGAGGTGTAACTGCAAGGACGCTACAAAAAGGTGTTCATGTTTCACTGAAGAGGATCGACAACAAATTTTTGAAAGTATTTGGCAACTGTCTTGGAATGAAAAGAGGTCATTTGTCTTTGGACTGCTTGATGAGGTGCCAGTAAAGAGAAAGAAAAAAGATGCCCAAAGAAGTCGTCAACGGACCATTCGATATTCACTGAAAAAGAATGGCTCTAAGCTGCCAGTATGTGGCAAGATGTTTCTGAACACAGCTGGATTGACGACTCATTTTGTGAGGTCTCTGTTTGAAAATGAAGACGACGTCAGCGATCCAGATTCTGAAGACATGAGAAACCAGAACACATCAATGAATCGCAATTTTCTGCGTCCCCCATGCAAACCTACCCCTTCAAATGCTCATTATGTCCGAGGCAAAGATCAACACGTACTCCTTGACAAGTTCTTTCAAGATCTTCCAAAGATGCCAAGCCATTACTGTCGCAAAGACTCAACAAAATTGTATCTTGAACGCCGCTTTCGCTCACTCCTTCAGCTGCATGAGTGCTACAAAGACTATTGTGAGTCTCGGAATACACAGCCTTTGAAATTGACAGCTTTTAAGGATTCCTTTCGGGCCAAAAACTTATCTTTATTTCAACCAAAAAAGGATAGATGCAACACCTGTGTTGGCCATGAGACTGGCAACATTACGGAAGATGTGTGGAGAGAGCATATGATACAGAAAGAGGAAGCCTTAGCTGAGAAGGAGTCAGACAAAAACAAAGCCAAAGAAAGCCACGCAGCGGGTGATAAAAAATTTGCAGCTTTTTGTGTTGATCTGGAATCGGTTCTATTGGCTCCAGACACCGATGCCAATGCCATGTATTTCAAGACAAAATTGACAGTGCACAATTTCACAATCTACGACCTTGCAACCAGTGACGTTTCGTGCTACGTATGGAATGAAACTGAAGGAGGAATGACCTCAAATGAGTTTGCTACCTGCATCAGACACCATCTTGAAAACATGGACCATTTTGACACAATTGTTATTTTCAGCGACGGGTGCACGTATCAAAATAGAAACGTGCAACTGAGTAATGCATTACAAGACTTTGCAGAAAGCCATAAGACAACAATCCTCCACAAATACCTAATCGTGGGTCATACTCACATGGAAGTGGATAACTGCCACATGCTTGTTGAGAAGGCCAGGAAAGGAAAGAGTGTGAGTGTTCCTCACGACTATGTGGATATTATAATGAGTGCAAGGAAAAACCCTTCACCTTTTAAAGTGTTCTACCTCTCACATGAGTTTTTCCAAAACTTCAGCCAGTGCGGACCTTACACCAGCATTCGTCCGGGAAGAAAAGCTGGAGATCCTACAGTAACTGATGTTCGATGTTACAAATATAGCCCAGCCCCTGATGGAGAAAAACAATGTATGATCCAATACAAGCTCAAATTCTCTGATGATTTCCAGGAGATACCAAAAACCAGAGACTTTGGAAAGAGACCGATCAAAATACCATATCAAATGTATCATGAGCAATTAAGGATCTCCAAATCCAAGTATCAACATCTGCAAGAGCTGAAATCTGTGATCGCAAAAGACTATCATGCATTTTATGACAGCCTGCTTCACAACTGAACAATCCTAACTCATCCAAGCAAAGGTGAATTTTTGTGACAGGGACTCTATTAATCAAAACTCGTATCCATTTTCTATCATTTCGTGGTCCAGTTCCTAAATCGCCGTTCATGACGATCATTATATTCATATTTTATCTTGTCATGACCACTAACACCATCATATCATCATCATTAGCAGTAGCAGCTGCAGCAACAGCAGCATTGTTTTTCAATTTCTATTTATATTTTCATTGCTTAAGTCAATTACATGTATATCTATACTAATTTATTGCTCCACAAACTTATGTTAAACTGTTAACAATACATAAATGAAATTTTTATCAAGCGAAATCTAATTCACGTGATGAACATCATCATCATCATCATTGAAATTGTCATTATCACTCTCCACGTCTATACACATTTTCATCAATCTACGTGCATCAAAACATTATAATGCTGTTGTTCTGTAATTTATTAAACATTATTTCCCATACAGAAATTATACTGTGTAAACTAAGCCATGCTCTCTACATTAACATTACTATCATCTCTTCACTTTTTTTTTTTTAATCACACAAGTGTGAAATCATCAAGAACTATTGTTATGCACGTCTCTGGATCTATAATAAACACTCATTTGAACACCATTACTTTGTATTTTAATAAATATTACGTTTGTCTCTCAGTGTATCTGTATGCCTTCTGTTCTGTCTGTCTGTCTTTCCTCTCATTCTCTCTCTCTCTCCTTTTCTCCCTCTCTCTCACACATACACACATCTCATTTTCAATTACTAATTATGAATGTTCCTGTAAACAAAACAAAAAAACATAGACGTAAATATTTTTCTAAAAGTTATATCCTTTTTAGAACTATTATTGCAATAAACATTATCGTTACAGACACATTTTAAATAAATCTAGACTAAGGCAATCAAAACAAATACCAGTAATCAGAGTCTGGGCACCGCATAAGTGCAGTTTTCACTGATGTCCGACGTGATCCAACCGCATAAGTACCTTATGCGTTCTGATCACGACGCGCAAATCGCATAAGTACACGCAGAATATCAAAATCTCTAACTACTGCTTCTTGGGCCTTAGCAACTTAACTTTTCTGCCTATATGTTGTGTATGAAACATCGATAGAACTATTGGTCGGACAGATTTCCTGAGAATGACAAAAATATTTGAGTAAATCAGTTTTTTGTCTCTCCTGTAAAATTTGCTGCCATGCACTTAGGCGAACTCATCGCGTCGCCCACGATATAGGAAGTTAACAACCAAGTACAGAAAGCTCCGTATATTGATAATAATAAAAAAAAGTAAAAGTAAACATGTATATTGGTAGCTAGTAAAGAGTTAAATAAAAGGCGTTGGGGTTGGGAGGAAAGATTAACGCCCTAGTTTTACTTTGAAGAAGGGATTAGATTTTCGCTTACGTCATTGAGCGTTAAAGGGCTAACCAATGCGTAGGGATCGCGATGCAGTGCAAACCGTGCGGGCAGTACTTCTTATTCATTCCAGGCAGAGCGTCCATCTGCGAAGGGGTCAGTGATGATTCTACTTGAATGAATCTTTTAATATTTACAAGAACAACATGTCTAGATGTTGACCTAGTCATCGATCCATAAGCTGATTTGAGATCCACAACGCTTTTGTCCACTGTTCCCTGGCCTAGCGCCAGGGCAAATAGTGAGTAATTTGTCTATTGATGACATCGACAATGAATGAGGCGAAGAGCATGACATTTATCCAGTAGGAGAGTCTTGATGAATATACCAGGAGTGTTTGCCGGAGAATGCAAGATGCAAAATAGATAGCTGTGATTCCTAGAACAGCAACTAGTATTAATGTGTGAATTATATAACTGTGATTGAATTGTCTGGATGAGGCTGGGAATTATATTTAACTGTGCCGACGTCACTTCGACGGGCGAGACCTAGACCTATAAATTTGGATTTAAATATCTGAGATGACCTTATGTCTCCAGAGACTATATTAGTATATTGATTGCCATACAATAAGCAGACCAGATCTTAGATATATAATTATTATTTAGATAATTAGCGAGAACAGAAGTTAAATGATATTATAGGAAACCTAGAGCTAGTCTTGTAATGAAGTATTATTGATTATGAAATTGATGCTGCTGATATTTATCATTACTACATATTAGATCTCTAGTCGAAATTGTTAGTGAACTTAACGTAAATAAAATATGGCCCTGCAGGCCCTATTGTTGAATTTAATCCATTTCGTTTCTTAGTAATTGACATGATCTGGAAGTTGAGGGTTAAATTTAATATCACTATTAGAAATATGCAGTCGAACAACACATACACAACATTATAACACCATCTATAATAACAAGTGAATGGAATCCATAACAACCAGGAAGAACGTTGCTAGTTAAATTGTTTGATCTCCTCTTACGTTTCATTTAGTTTAAAGTGTGACAAATTGCAGTCTGAACTATACTTGTAGCACCATCTCTGACGCGATAGAGGTCTGTGAAGAGAAAATAATTATTATGATAAGACTAGTAAAAAAACAAAATAAGAATAATATTACTATAGTTTGTGCTTACCAGGATTTGAAGCGGCATCTTTTGCTTACCCAGCTGACGAAGCAAATAGCTTATCCACTAGAAGTATTTGCGAGGATGCACGAAAGAAAAATAATTATAACACGAGTCAACCCGCTCGAGCCATCTCAGAATAAAGCTTAATTCGACATTCCCATACAGATCCAATGGCATTTATCTGGAATTTTTTCGCCGTTTCATTGTATGTTCGAGACACCATATCTTGAAATTAAATTTCCAAAGCATAAACCTTAAAAATTACTATAAGGACGTGTCTTTTTTTCTCCCGAGTTCATGAGCCGACTGAACAGAAGGATCTAAAATCAAAACTGAGATCTGTCACTCTCAATTGAGTTAATGCAAACACAACAGAAAACAAATTACAATCCATTGACATGTTCATTATCAATGAAAGCAGCCTGCAAAATCTACGGTCAGTATACTGTATTATTATATTACCCACTTCCAGTCGGCTAACTGTTGCGAGTCATTAACCTTCTAATGCGATCAGAACATGCCGGGAAGAATGTTATGAGCTGATTTAGTTATGGCAGACATTAATTTTGTTTGGCTGGTTTCAGTGACCTAATCAAGGTCCACCGGAACCCAAATTTCATTTACTTATATATATATATATATATTATTATATTTATTTATGTATTTATGGGGTCATTCATTCTCTTTATTTTCTTTCATTAGCATTATTGTTTATAGTTCAGAAACGGCGATGTTAGCAGGGTATGGAGGCAAGAGAAGTAATAATACTAATTAACTCCGCTTTCTGGTGAGCTCATTTTTAGAATTAAAATTACCTGTCGCCGTCTTAGCCCGAGGACGAAAAGTCCTAAATTCTTAATCATTTGTATCTACACCTACGTCCTGTAGTCTTTTAAGTGAACTAACAGTAAGGAAAAGAGGGGAGGCCAGGCTAAAACTCATTTTAAAACGACAGGGGCGGGTTTTATCATATGTACAAACTGGGCAGTCAAACACATCCAAATGTCAGTATTTTATGGTGGTTTTGATGGGGGACGTGTCTTAATTATTGAATTGCGAACAACAATGCTCACTGACTCTAGCGTAATAATTTGGGAATATCTTTCGGAGATTGTGGCCCCCAGTCGTGCTGGTGAAGGTGGTAGTAGTGATGGTGAGGATAATGGTAGCAGCGATAGTGATGTGGTCATTGTGATGGTGAAGATGGTGGTAGAAGTAATGGGGGTGTGGTTATTGTGATGGTGGTAGGGAAAAATCTGGGAGAAATAGAAAATGGAGCTTATAATAATAAATATCGGAACTGAAAAGAAAATACACTGAGGAGAGAAGAGACAGCAAGGGAACAGTACAAAAGGCAACATTCAAACCGTGGGAGAATAATTATTAATCCCCGTCCTACACGACATGCATGTGCCGACACTGACCAGCTGTTTTAACCAATGAAAAAAAAAAATGTTGGCAAAAAATAGGTCGACTCTGCACCTAAAGACCCCGAAAAATCACGGCTACTTACCTTTGATGGGATAATCTGGCTTTGAACGGCGAGGAGCTGGGATAATCCATAAAGTTAGGGACTTACTGCCGCGCCTACCCTACGGAAAGGCCTGCTCAGAGAAGCTTTGTTGTTTTCTACATGTCTTCCTGAAACTCGTTTGATGGGCATACTTGTTTTGGACATTCCTTAGAATACAAAGTACCATTTTGATATAGAAAAGCAACTGTGACAGATTTTAAAAGGCGAGGAATAATGATGTCATCAAAACATAAGTACATCTTAAATTACACGACCATTAAGGCATCAATCAATTGAAAGTCCGAAACCAGAGAGAGAGGGCGAAAGAGAGAGCGAGAGAAAGAAAGAGAGACAGAGAGACGGAGAGAGTGAGAGAGAGAAAGAGAAAGAAAGAGAGACAGAGAGACAGAGGGAGTGAGAGAGAGAAAGAGAAAGAAAGAGAGAGTGAGAGAGAGAAAGTGAAAGAAAGAAAGAGGGACAGAGAGAGTGAGAGAGAGAAAGAGAAAGAAAGAGAGACAGAGAGATAGAGAGACAGAGAGAGTGAGAGAGAGAAAGAGAAAGAAAGAGAGACAGAGAGAGTGAGAGAGAGAGAAAGAGAAAGAAAGAGAGACAGAGAGGCAGAGAGAGAGTGAGAGAGAGAAAGAGAAAGAAAGAGAGACAGATAGAGACAGCGAGAATGAGAGAGAGAGAGAGAGAGAGAGAGAGAGAGAGTGGGTGAGAGAGAGGGAGAGCATAAAATTGAGAATGAATTGATTAGGCAAAGAGTATGAATTTATAAATTGGCAAGGCGATCAGTTTAATAGGGTATGCTATAATAATGACGCTCAAAATAAGGTCTCTTCCATGCAGGTAGTTTCACATTTGATTATTCTTGACGATGTTTTGTATCTTTCTGGAAGTCACTGTGTTATTCAGCCTCGGGAAAAGTTTTCGGTAGATAACAATGTGGACTGATATGTCCACGCGTGTCCATGCGTGGATGGAGAGTGGCTGATAGGTGGTTGATGTTCTTTTGTGTGGCTCCTCTTCATGTCTGTTTAGGCCCCTTTTTCCTGTGGGACGGGAGGGGGTTGGCTGGCTGGCTAGCTGGGTTTCATTCTAACAATCTGTGTGTTGTGTAACCAACTTCTGAATAAAAAAATATTGGATATTATGGAGGATGGCGACGGTTGATTAGTGGGCTCCGATAGTTACGATACCCAAAGTGACAACTCAGTGGCGGGAAGAAGTCGAGTAATTTTCAAATAATCAGCATGACAATTGTGTAGTATGTATGCTCACTATTAATTGCTTGATTTCATTTATGTCATTCTAATCATATAATTATGTTGTCTCTTTTTCTTTTGTTCCAGCCAATGGCTGATTCTTTCTTTTTTCTTTTTTTTTAAATTCCCAACTTGTTATAGTCTTTAGTATGTAAATAAACAGATGCATCCACCACTACGAAGATGAGTTGTTAGTTGTGTATCATAAATATCAGAGCCCACCAACCAATCCACCCCCCCCCCCTCCCCGCCACTCTCCTTATCCAACACATAGATCGCTGAAAGGCATGTTTCTCGAACAAAGTGACATGAAACCAGGGCAACTGTTTCCAAGCCACCTATTTATCCGCCTCAGTGCACTGAAATTCGGCACAATTTAATGTTGTCCCTGCCAAAATCACAGATGTCCTACAATGAAGTTTTGTAGACAGTCGGTAGGCCTAAGGATTAGAACATTGGTAGGCCTACATCTGATTCTGGATGAGCTAAAATCAATGAATGCACATGTGACATACAATTTTTGTTTCAAATTTACCTAGCTGGCTTGGATATGATAAATTTGGTGGTGAGAAGAGCTGAGCGCGTGCAGGGGAAGCTCACTTAAAATGACGGATACACGACAGCCAGAGCATGTCATTCATTAGGAAAAATCAAGCTGCCTTACACAATAAGGCATAAACACGGAACCATCCCTGTAACACAGAGATGGGAAAGAAAATGACACTGGCGGTTTTGTACAGTGCTATTGTCAAGCCGAATGTTCAAATTTAACGTAATTAAATTAGTATATCAAAATAAATCTAACAACTCACTGAGTCTAGGTCTGTTTTGATTCGGTTTTAGTGTGAGGTGTTGACTATGGACTTAAACAGGATCCCGCGACTGACGAGACTGTAAAAAGTCTGTCTCGCTGATTGATTCAAAATAAGTTCATGTCTGAGTCAAAACCAACGCAAAGCAGACTTAGGCATACCAAAATAATTGTTACAGGGACTACAAAAGAACTTATGAGAGTCATAGTCTTTAAATAAAAATCACAGCTATTGAATTGTATTTCTGGTGAGTACATTGTCTTTTAAAGCGGAGGGGTGTTCTGAATAGGCATTATACCTATCGGTGGTAGTGACAGAAGGGTGACTGGTGGTATCAAGGATTGGTGGGTTTATGATGCAATAAAACGGGTGATCATGGAAGGGTTCTCGTGACAGAGGGCTACTCTTGGTTCTGAAAGTCAGCGGTGGTCATAAAGATAGTGTGGTGGTAATGTTGGTGACTAAGTATTGAAAGTAAAAACTAAAAAAAAAAGCACCATCAATTCAGGAGAGCTGGTTAGCTCTGGCAGTCTCCTCGTAACAATTGGAAAACTGGCCGAAACCCCCGTCATTTTGTGGTTGAAAGGCTGTCATCGTCGTTTAAATAAATAAACAAACAAACAAAGAAAAACAAATAGCTGTGTTCGATTTCGCCTCCCCCCCCTCCCCCCAGCCCCCAACCACTCTGTGCTTTTCACGCACTTTAGCTTCAACCAGCCCACCCCCCCCCCCTCCCCTCGTATGAGCTTACGACCATAGACTGATGAGTGTCTATGCTCAGGCCTTAATCTTTTAAACTTTTAAGTAACATTTTGCATGGATTCGTTGACTATTTCGTGAACCGATATGTCATGTACTTCGTTTTCATAGAATCTTACAACCTTTTTTATTTTAAAAAAAAAATACCCGGTACATAAAACCAAACTTTCTACTTCAGTGCCACAATTGAATAGTGCTCATGCTCCCCATAATATATAGTAATAATTTGTATATAAAATATGTAACATAATATGGTTTTCACTATCGGTTATGTTCTCTGGGTTTCTTTGCTGCCGCTAGCGAATGTTACTTCTGATGCTAACAATAGATTTAAAGATCTGCCACAGCCGTGCCCTTGTGAGAGGAGACTCGGGTAGGCCTAAATATTTATGTCCACACCGGACACATTAACACTGAACGCTAAGCACCCTCTGATCTGATAGGTCAGGAGCACCCGAGAACACCAAGGTTATGTCACGGGAGTTTGAAATACAGAGTTGGAAACAAGGTGACAAGCTGGGCTCCGGCCCGTGCAAAGCTGGTTACTGGTCCTGGCCATAGGGGAACGTTGGCCCCACTTCAAAGTGCCCATTAAGTACACACGCATTTTTGTTTTAATTTGTTAAAGAGGTACATAATAATATAGGCCTAATAAATTTGGGACATAAGTTGGTTTCATTTACGGTACCTATATTTATTATGATAATAATATACTGTATCTATTTTTGTCTGTTTTAATCGTTTATGAATCTTCTTTGAAATAATATTTTATGCTAAAGGTCCCCACCAGCTCTGTTTATAATATCAAATTCGCAGGGTCCACATCACCCATTTTGCCTCTACCAGGGGAGTCCCCCCCCCTCCACCCCTCAAAACAAAACCGTAGATCCGTACCGTACCAGGAATGGCAACAACGCTATCTGATGGAATCGGGACCTTTTCAGCTGTTCATGTTGTTTTCGACTTTTCCACAATGATACGTTTTAAACGGTCACGAATTCGTATAATACCTTTCTTAAAACTGAATCGTCTCATCGTTAAATTGATATGAACATAGGCCTACTAGGTCTTCCAGCCAACTATGAGTAAATGATAATCTGATAAACCTTTTTCTATAGTGTCTTAAAAAAAAAAAGACAAGGTAATTCCCACGTTGAAGATAAATGTCAGACAACACATTTTACAAGCCTGGAACCGACATAATCATGTATACCCACCGTTCCATCCCCCACCCAGTGGCGGACCTACAGTTTTGGGACTCTGAAGCTTGAACTGTTGTGGGGCCCTTTCGCCACCAGCAACAACAGGGCTACACCCAAACTTCACTCATTAATTAAAAAAAAAAACCGGCCACTGTCCTCACCCCACCATCTCTACTACATGACACATCAACCTCTCACTACCCAAATCTTAACTCTTTTCATTCTTATCCTAATTACTACTACTGCGCTTCAATCCATCAATCAAATCCACTGAAAAATCAGTCAGTCCAGACAATAATTATTATTAGAGGCAGAATAGAATTATTGCTCTAGGAAAAATGCGTGTTGCCAATGATATAGGCGCACGACACTCTCTAAAGTCAGAAGGAAGCAGTAAGACCGGCAATGGAAATGTACCAATGACTAGGCGGTCACATTGGTACATTGGGACTAGGCGGTGTGCAGTAAACCACAGTCTACCCTGCTTCCCACCTCGTCCACACCGATCTGTTCTTTTGTGTACGTTTATGGAAACCTTCGAGATTGGTGCTTCTAAAACATCTTCTACCATTTCCGGCTGCTGAGTCTGGGGCGGAGGGAGGCGGTGGGGTCTCATGGTTACGACCCCCCCCCCCCCTCCCTTCCACCCCTTCTTTGAAAAGACAACTTCAAACTTACATTATGTGGAGGAATCTCAATAGAAGGTACATAACTCTGTTTATTCCTTTATCACTGTAGGCTAAGAGTGATCTTTCTCTATCGACAAGTGTCCAAACAATCATTGGGAATTCCCAGTCTCAGCCCTAGATTCTATTTTTCTCAAGACACAGTAGATCGCGCTGGCCATTTCTGAGAAAACGAGTCGCATTAATTTGCACGCTCGATGCTCAACGCTTCGGTTTGCTATGGCCAGTTTTAGTTCTTTATTTCCTACTTATAGTATGCCAATATTAAGGCAGAATTGTCTGATCAACTGAGTTATTTTTATTGACCCGACATGGAACTAGAAGACAGTTGTTGCACATAGGACGAAATAAAAATGTCCAGATGGTGACAGGTTTGCCGTAGAAATTTGTGGTCAGGTGACAGGATCACTATGCGCTGCAAAGTTAGGCCCAGGCCTGTTCACCTTTATTTCTTTACTGTGACAGCTTGGTAAGTTCGCATTACTGCTGTTATTGACTTTATTTAAGGCTCTTACCATGCAGTTATACAGTAAATAATAAGACGCATGGAGATAGATCTAGCCTAGGCTCTCAATTATTGATGCAACGTGGGAGGATTTCCCGGAAAAACTGTAGGGTGGGCCCATGGTACAGCGCAAACCAGGTCAAATTTAGATCGCACAGAATTTCTTGGAACCACTAGCCTATAGGCCTGTTGGACTTGGAGGTGCAGTTCCCGGGCGCCATCTAGATCACAGCAATGGATAAAAAAGCATATATCTTGTCGGTAGGTCCCAAAATAGATGAATGCATCGTTCAGTCTTTGGAAAAGAATTGGATTAGATCTCGTCCAGGCCACTTTGAACACCTACTGTTCTTTACAGATTATTGTCTTTTTTTTATTTCTGGTTGACAGAGTTAGTATGGGATGGGATGGATTGGGCTAAGATTAGGTTCAGGGATAGGGAAAAGGATAGGACTAGGAGTAGTAGGGGGGGGGGGGTCTTGGCTCTGTGGTCAGGACATAGAAAACTCATTTCCCATTCTAAGTTTGCTTTTCTTTAAAGAAAAAAAATAGTTTCAGAAGCAAACCGTATCACTGTTTGTCAAGAAATCAAGTTGGAGTAGGTTACTTAATTTAAAAAAAATTATTATTTAGATTCTATAGCATAATATTAGTGAATTCATCTAGTTAGCCCTAGTGTGTAGTTCTTGAAGACACCCATGCAGCCTATTTTAATTTATTATTATTTATGTGATGAAGGTGACAGGTATAAATATTATCTTCTGAACCTGTATTCTTAAATTCTCATTACCCAGTACTGTACTCCATAGACAACAGTTATTATCTGTTTCTGTCTGTGACATTGATACCTGGCCAGTATAATTTGTTGGGGAGAGGGGCTGCTATTTGGCCAGAATCAGTTACAGTTCAACCTCACCCCCACTCCCCAGCCCCCACCTTTTTTTTTTCAAAAAGAGTGAATATATATAATTATATATTCTTTGATCCTAGAATATCCCTGCATCTTATTATGGGCTGGCTAATGCTGCTCACAGTCGAGGGCTGATTACAGACTTCATTGAGAGCACCTTGGATATTGATGTGAAAGATGTGAAACTGCACCCATTCACTCCAGGAAAGGCACTGGTGTTGGTAGATGGTATAATAGGAGGTGAGAATTTTAGGACCAAAAGAGCATTATTGAGAAAAAAAATACAAACAAAATGATAAAATGTGGCAAAAAGAAGCTGCAGGTAGCAAAGCCCCGCATAAGAAAATAATAATACCAAAACAATACAGTAAAAATTAATGCAAATGAAAAGGGAAGACAAATCAAGCTTTCGGCCTTTAAACCTTCATCAGGAAAATAAAAATTACAGGTTGGAAAATTGAACCAATAAAACAATTCAACAATTAAAAACAATAATGTAGAAAACTAAATATTAAATCAATACGCCACTTATCTGTGAGTCTTGGCCGAGACTGTAGATTTTTTGTGGTTTTTAGAATATTTCGTCTAAAACCATTTATGCGCAATGCATTGTACATTATAACCCAGCCAGCATCCCAACATCAGTCAGACGGAGATTTATTTAGGATTTCTGTAGGTTGGGAGGAGCAGATTTCCTCCATCAAAGTGATGATTGTGTGATTTCATAACTGGCAGAGCTATGTAGATGTCTTTTTGAAGGAAACAGGATATCGGTCCTATATGACTGATTGACACTAGGATGCCAGCTGGTCAAAGAACTCAACGGACTAAAGACACCTATATCTCAGATGTGCAGTAAGTATTATTGTTAACTGATGGACATTTCATGTGATGAGATAACTGAACTTATAACAACAGAGTCAGTTTTATAAAACATTTTGAAACATATATAATTATTCCACTTGACAGATTTTGATGCTGCGAGGAAGGCTCTCCAGAAATGTCTATTAGATTCCCAGATTCTAGAGCTGAGGAGAGCTCATAAGGAAACTGCAGTTATAGTGGAAAATTTTGATGAACAAAGACTATCAAAAGACGATTTAGACTTCTACTTCAACAGTGAATTTGCTGGAGGAAAGGATGTTATAGAGTCATCTTGGCTACAGCCTCATCTTCAAATGGCAGTCATAAAATTTCCACCATCTGAAAAGAAAGGTGAAATAAATACTGTGGAAGCTATAATTTATTACCCACTGGATTGGTAAAACCCATTTGATTTATTTTAAATTGTTTTGAGATTGAACCTTTCAACTCTGGTTTTATCTTTATTACAACTATGTTAAATCAAACTATGTTTCAGGCTCAGTTTTCAAAAATTGTATTACTGGTGCACGCACATCTTTCATTTCATCTGATCATCACTTGGATGGACACATTGTTTGTTTACAAATCAAATTATTTGTAATTTGTATGTTGGTCATTGGAATGGTAGGTCTGTGATAGAAAATTCACACAGTGTATGTATGTGGGGTTGACAAACTGCAGTGTTAAAAGTAGAATTTAACAGAATAAATGATATTTTGCAGAAAAAGCTTGAAATGAAAATATCAGGTTGAATACTGGGAAACTAGATCTCTAATCCTGAGAAATTAGGTTATAAATCTTTTCATATACATCAGATTACATAAAGTTCTGACTAATTCTTAATCTCAAGCTCACAGGCGTGAAGCAGCAAACCTGCAGTAGACCATGGTAAAGAAATCTATCTGTTTACATTCACATTCATTTATTAAATTGAAATCTAGCATTTGATAAGAAGAAAATGGACTTAAAGGCATTTCGATACACAATCAAACAATAAGATTGCGGGTGGGCAAATTCATTGAAATATTTATAATGTAGCTCTAATTTTAAAATATGAGGAAAATTAAGAGAAAAATCAGAATGAGAAAGAAATTGATGGCATGCAATTAGAAATAGAACGAAAGATCACTGCTTACCAGAAATTGCTCTGCCAATTGAGATACTGGTCAGATAATACAATGTGTTATCAGACTGAAGTCATTTCAGGTTCTCAGAAGGTATTTCTCTATCAGCTTGTGGTCACAAGCCGGCATTTAGTAAAGAAAGTCCTTGAAACGCTGTTTTGTTTAATCAATCAAATTCATAAAACCCACTCTGACATGATGCTTGCTGGATAATTACATCACATAAAATATTTTTTCAAATCATTGATTTGTCCGTATGATAGCTTTCAGGAAATGGTTTGCGAAAACAGCAACAAAAAATGAGGTGTGATGTAAATAATTCTTGTTTGTATTTTTTTTTTCTTTCGCCGAGCCGATTACAGGATGGAAATTTGAAAGGAAAGTGTGTTCACCACAGTTTCTGTTTGCATTTGAATAGATTTTATAACGAGAAAAAAAAATTGTTGTATTGTCATTTATTTTTCAGTGGTGCAGAAGATCCTGAAGAAGAAAGACCATGTGCTTTTACCATCTGAAAATTACCAAATTTCTGTCAGTCCCTTCTATCGCAATTTCCATGAATATACTCAACATCAGCAAGGGTTAGGTTATGCCGATGAAGGAGTTCAGGACGTCAGAGACACATTGAAACCGAAGGGGAGTTCCTCGTCGGCCAAATATGATTTGGCCCATAGAGATCGTAAAGCCAATCTGACTAGGGAGATGGACACTAATGCGAGTTGGAGTAAAAGGCGAAATGAGAGTAGCAAAAAGTCAAGTGAGAACAATGTTAAAGATACTTGTGAGAAAATGGAAAGAGAGAGAACAGAGAAACATGAAAAGAAGATAAGAGTTAAAAAAACAACCAAGGATGATATAAATCAAGAAGAAAAGGAGCAAGGCAAGATGGATGGAAAAAAAGAACTTGAAGAGACAGCAAGAGATTTGGTCAATGAAGTTGAAGTGGAAAGACACAGAGGTGAAAAAAATAAAAACTTTTCAAGATCTAAGAATAATGACCAAGGTAAAATAAACACTGAGAACTTGGAAACACACAAAATGGAAAATGAAAGTGAGGATGAAGGACAAGATGAAGAAGATACTGGAAACCATTTGGGAAGTAATACAATGTCAAGAAACTCTGTTTTAACTGAAGATGTGCAGGTAGATGAAGAAAAAGAAGAATGCAATAACAGAAGCCATGAAGAGGGAGAGACAGAGGAAAAAGAGAACAGTGATGGTGAAGGCCCAAAAGAAGATGAAGGTGAAATTGAGGAGAGTGATACCTCAGATCAAAAAGAGGACAGTGAAGAGGAAGGTTCAGAAGAAGAAGCAGAATCCAAGATCTCAGAATTAGATGCTATGGAATCTGGTACCAGGGATAAAAAGGAAGAGGCAAATGATGACAACAGTGAAGGAGAGAGTGAAGAGTGGGACACCGCAGAAGAAAAGGAGAACAGTGAGGAAGAAAGCTCAGAAGAGGAAGTGTGGTATGAGAGTTATGAATTTACGGAAACTTTGAAGTCTTCTAAACGAACGCATAAATATGATAAAATATGTGAAGACAAGGGAAGACAAAGTGAAAGCTCAGATTCAGAGGAGGATGAGGAAGGGGAGGTGAAGAGAGTAGGAGAAGAGGAGAGGCTCAGATTGAGACATCAAATCTCTGCCACTGATCACATAAGGGGTTCGCATAGAGGACGTGGAAGTGGGAACAAATTTTCTGCAAAGTCTGGAAAGAATACCATAAGAGAAACTCCTAGTAATACTGGAGAGTATTCATTGTCAAAAGTTCAAAAGGAAGCACAGGAAAGTCCACTCAAGAAGACACATTTGCAAGTCTTAAGCGAGACTCCTAAAAAACACAAGCCCACAATGGAAAATTTTAGGGCCAGAGGTCCACAGCACTCTACAAGGAAAGATCCTGAACGGTGTGAGAGAGATAAATGTAACACCAGACAAATCAGTTCTTCAGAGGAAGAGTGTAAAACAAGAACCAGGGAGGTCAGGTCAAGTTTGGCGTCAGCTGAAGACATCCTTTGGCATCCTGGAATGAGAGAACCTGACTGTGATCAAACAGATACATATTTCAAAAATAAAGGAGGAAGTATCCAGGGGAGTTCAAACATAAAGTCAAGAGAGAGACCGAAGCACGAATTTCGAGGCCGTGGTGGATCAAAGTATGTGCCAGCCAGTTCAGGCAGACAAGATGTGTCATCAAGGATTGGAAAATTGCTAGACAGGAAAGGTGACTCATACAGTCGTGTGCATGAGGATCCTGAATTTGTCAAAGGCCTGGAAGATTACAAAAGAGCTCAAGAGGAAAATGCAAGACCAAAAGAGAAAACTACAGAAAAACTTGATTTGGAGCCATTTCGGGTTGCATTGTTACAACACTGCTTTGGACAGTTTGGAGAATGCTCTGTTACATATGATCATAAAGAAAAATGTATAGTATTGATAGGACCAGATGACTCAGTGAAGAAACAGCAGATTGAGGTATTGAAGGAGATTAAAGTGATTAAAGAAAAAGGTTTTGAATTATGTCCTGACATGATTGCTCTCTTTAAAAGTGATGCAGGAAAGCGGTACATTGAAAATCTCAATATTTGTGATCTGAATGGGGCCAAGGCATTTTTTGATGGTAAATCCCTGACAGTTATAGCCAATGAAGAAAATATTCTGAAAGCGGCAGAGGACAAATTAAAACAGAGACTGAATCATACAATAATTCTGTCATCAGAATGTGAAATACCTCTGGATAAACTAAAGACTTTACAGGATCATCTTGAACCCAAGTTGCTCATCAAAATGTCTTGGAATGATAAATGTACAAGTATTTTTGTTAAAGGCATCAGGGACGATATTATTAAATGCGAAGCAGAAATTCAAGGACTAATAAAGGAATGCGAGGTGTGGGAAGAAACATTCACAGTGGATGGCCCAAGAGCACAATATTTTAACAAATTTTACAGAGATAAAGTAAATCTGGCAGTTAGAGGAGCTGAAATCATACACAGTGATATAACTGACCAAAGGGTAATTATCAAATTTAAAGGGACAAAAACTCAAATAGCCCAAGTCAGCACTGATCTAAAAAAGTTGAGGGATCAGGTAAACCTGGAGCGTTGGACCTTAAAATCTGAATTTCAAGGACAGGTAGAATCAGCACTGATTGCTCATGCCTTGGAATCCACTGATATCCAAAGCAAAATACAACTTACTGAGTACACTAAGAGATGTTGTGTCATCATAGAAGCATCACAGGGTGCCACTTCTGAACCTTCAGACACACGTAGAGCTACAGAACAGTGGACGCACCATAAAAAATGGTCACGTAAAACATTAAAGAAAAAACGGCCTGATGAGCTGAAATTGAAAGTGACTGAAAACTGTCAGTTGATCATCAAATCATTCGGTGACATCACTAAAGAAAGGTCTGAAATCCTGGTCTGTACCCTGACACAAAATGCAGATCTGAGAAAGACTCGTGTTGGACAAGCATTCAATAAAGCCTGCTCTTCTCTTTGGAAAAAATTAAAATATGAGTATAATGCACATCCATCAGAGTCTGTGCTGACAACCAAAGGTCCATTTCGAGGTTTAATGTGCCAAGCTATATGCCATGTCATTCTCACACCCTGGAACCCTGACACTTCACCTGCTCAGCTTGATAATGCTATTCAAACAGTTCTTGGACAGGCAAAAGCTTTAGACATTACATCTATTTCATTTCCACCTCTTGGATGTGGCAGAGCATTCAAATTTCCTCCTGAAAGTGTTGCACAAATTGTCCTATCCAACATAAACCAGTCCAATATCAGTAGTAGTATGACCAAAATTGTTCTCCTTGCCTGTAACAGAGATCTTTATAGAGAATTGAAAGAGGAGGCACAGAAAAGGTTTCAGGCTGATGTTGCCAAAACTGAAGGTGCTGTGGGAGGGGCTGCAGTTGAGCTCTCTGCTAACAGTGACAAAAGTGAAGAAGGCATTGATGAGGGAGAGCAGAGAGTGGAAGACATGCAACCATGTGATCTGCCTATTTCTGATGATTTGGACATAATTATAGTCAGTGAGGAAGATCCTCCGGCCATATGGCCAGAGCTTAAAGGGAAAATCCTGGACCATTGTCTTCATGAGTTCACCTATAGTCAGGAAACCCTACAGTTTTGGCCAATAGATTCACAGGTTAGCATTTTCCAAGAAGCCAAAGAACAGTTTATATGGGTGGAGAAGCATGAAGATGCCAAATCAAATCAATTAGGGTTCAAGCTAAAAGGTGAAAAGAATGCTGTCAACAAAATGAAGGATTACATTACACAAGAATTTAAAAAACTTACACGGAATAAGCCAAAACAATCAATAAAGTCCAAGCAAGCACCACGACGTGGGACTGTGGAGTTTCTGAAATTTGCCAGCGGCAAAGATGAAATGTATCCATCATACTGGAAGCTTACAAAAGAAATCAAGAAAATGAACAAGAAAGATATGCAAAATGATGAACCAGGTAAAAATGTGAAAGAAGAAGAGTTCTTGGTTAAAGTTGACTCCAAAACCAAAAGAGCCATTGAGAAACTTGTCAAAAGTACTTGGGATCCGTCACTTGTAGGTCGTGGTTTAGATGCGGGAGGTTTGAAGTTTACTGGCATTGAAATAATGAATGTGCAGAGGATAGAAAATCCATATTTGTTCGCCACATATCAAGCACACAGAAGGGAATTGTTTAGGAAAATGGCCAAGAAGGACCAAATTTGCCAAGATGTTGGCACACTACCAAGTTCCAAAGGAAGAATTAATACAACAGAAAATTTGGAGGATTTCATGAAAGAAGAATTGTACTGTGAAATCAATGAGCATTACCTTTTTCATGGCACCCGGAAAAGTCTCATTCCTGTTTTGAGCCGCAACGGTTTGGACCCAAAAGTGTCCAGCCTTGATTCCATGTTTGGGAGAGGAATCTATGCAGCAGAGGATTTTACAAAATCTGACCAGTACGCAGGTATTATGTTCATTCTCCTATAACAACAATACCATATCTAAAACGCCTTTTAACCAAAGATCTAGATTATCTCTGCTTAAAGACAAGTTTTACTCACATTTCAGATTTTTTTCAAAGGGTCTTAATAACTTCAAAAATGCATCACCTTTTAAATGTTTTTGTTCAGTATCACTGGGAAAGAAGATCCTTTCACTGTGTCTAATTTAAAAAAATTTTTGAGCATACAGTTGTGACTCTATTTTGAAAACTTTGTTGATGTGTTCGAAGGCCAAAATCTATGAAATGCAACTATAAGAAACATGCAGAGCAGTGCTAAGAAAAGTCACGTTTTTTTACACATGTTCACTTGTTTTAGATGTACATATTATATACACTTATATATATAACATTTCTTTCGCAGTCTTGTGGATCACCTCCATTATGATAGTTGGATGTATATCCGATTGCTAGTTTTAAGCAAAAGAAACAGCTATCCTCCATAAAATAATTTATATTTCATGTTGTCAGGTGTGTGGCATTAGTTATTTTTGACATCCTCACCTACATTGAAGTTGAGGACCTCTGGTCTCTATAGGCTTTGGTGTTTTGCTGATGCTGAGATAATTAATGAGCATATGAAAATAGATTTAGTGCATTAGTCACCTTGAAATACTACAACAGGAGTTCTCAAGCAGAAAAAAAAAAACATTCTTTAAAAGTTTAATTCCTTGGAATGACATTATTTTGTCATTTAACAGCCCCTTAAAGGGCTAGGAAGTAAGCAAAATAAGAAAAACAGAAGGAAAGAAGAACAGTATGCTATTGAAGAAGAAGAACCTGAAGAAAAAGAAGCAGGAGAAGAAGAGGGTGCATAAGACTTGGCAGAAGGAGGGCAAGAAATGAGGAAAAACAGAAGAAATAACAGAAAAAACAAGCAAGAACAAGAAAATTGAGGTGTAAATGCCGAGGGCAGCTAACCTCCTTAAAAATAAAAACCTCAAACCATGACTTTTATCATAAGTATTAAGATATAAAAAAAAAAACAACCTGTAACCTGCCAGTGTAAACACCTCCAAACAAAAGAAAAGTTGCATCACCATCAGTATCATTGTTTGTTTTTTGTTATAAATGTCAACTTTCATCATCAAAAGCTTAGTAAAACCTCATTCATACCCAAGAGCTTAGCAACCTGCTGAATTTATGAAATCGGTCCCTAGGGTCAATATCAAACACTCAGACCCATGCCACAGATGATTCAATTTTCAGGCAAATTTGGACTTCAAGGTTTTTATCATTACCGATTTTACATCTTCCAGATGATCGTCAAGCCCGCACTCCATTAGGAACTGAGCTGACTGTCATTCTGTCCCGAATGTTACTTGGAAATGTGTTTGTATGTGACCATACCCATCCAAGTGTTGCCTCTAGAGGTATACGATAAATTGTGCATCACATTATTAACTTTTCACACGATCTATACTAATCTTCTTTTCAACCATAGCTCATGGTTTTGAACTTACATTCTGACTTAATTACATCATCTAAGTTATGATTAGTTTTTCGAGAGATATGCCACTCCATATGACTTTTGCAATACATGTACTTCTTTTGAGCAGGCTAAATAGAGGCAGGCAATACTCTAAAGGCATTCTATACACATGTAATATATTGAGTCGACCAAACTATGGTTGGCAGATTCTTTCTTTTCTTTGAGAAACTGTGAGTTACACTCTACACTTTTAGTTCTTTACATGAAGTTTCTGGCTAGAAATTGTCTTCCAAAATGAAGGACTAATCTGGAGACCTTCAACTATGTACTACCCCTGTTGCCATGATTTTGTTCATGAGATAAAATGCTTTCATTTGGTATGTGTCAGATTGCAAACAGCACTGTCACATGTCACTGATTGTAAAGTTGTTATTGTTAAAAAAAACGATGTTTTTATGTCCTGACAGATGCTAAAAAACTGAGGAGACCACCATGCATGTCATGTAAACAAGATGTCTGTCAATGTCATGGACAACAGCTGTACGACTCTGTGATGGGGGATGGAAAATGGATTTTCCGTGAATTTGTAGTTTATGATGGGAGTTACTGTTACCCAGAGTATGTTATAACCTATAAACGGTTTTAATTTTTATTTTTTACACAGTGCTAGATGCTAATCTTAATGAATTTTAATGAAATTGTCATATGATAACACTTGACAAAAAGTGATTTAATCATGGCTGTGTTCTCTCCTCTTTTGCTATATTATATATGGATGTAGAATTTTTTGTTTCCCATGTCAAAACTGAAAATTTGGCCCATGCCGTGCGTTCTTCACATTTTCATAACACTTGATAATTTTGAGACTGTTGCATGATTTCATTCAATGTGATTCATCATAAAATCATGTGATTTTGTACCAAAGGATAAGCAGTTCAGATGACATTAAAATTAAATGATCTTCTGATATGTATAACTTGGAAACTGATTATGGCCATAATAATACTTCTTGTAAACTAAATTATTCACCTTCAGCATAATGTACCATGGAAAACATTAATTTGTGTCAACAGCACTTTTCATTGTTTGTTTTTCTTGATAAATTTTTATCCTTATGTACCTCTTTTTTACAGTATTTCTGAAGAGTTTCATGTACATTAATATATAATTTGTGGAGTTTTTGCCATATTGTTGTATATGACATTTTGCTGATTTTTCATGAAAGTTGTTCTCTCACTTCTAATTTCATTATGTATAAATATCATTCCAGTCCGTTAAAAAAACTTTTCAAGACAAATGTTTTATGCATTTTGGCCCTTTTGCCGTCCAAGTTTCAATCCTCATTATCTCCGAAAGGCAAAAAAGCATAATTATATAATAATATGGCAAGTGCCCAAGGAATTGATTTTTATTAGTGTAGTAGTAGGTCAATTACGAGTGTCAAATGACCAAGTTAACTTCCATTTTAAGTGCTGGGTTGAATTTTTTTATTTAAATTATTTTATTATCTTGAGGAAAAGGAAAGCTTGATACCTTGTATTAAAGCACTCATGTACTTTGTATTTTATACATTAGTTTAAAAAAGCCAGTTAGTTAATTAACGTCCACAGTAAAAGTGTGAAATTGTTTTTTTTGCCTGTTACTTAAAGCATGAAGCAGTTCAAGATAAGGAAAATTAATTTGTCTTGAAAGTACAGCAACAGCATAACTGCAGATGATTTGGAAGTCATTGTGGCTTTTCTATGTCTCTTCCCTTTTTAATCATCTAATGTAGAGCATAGTGCCAGTTGATGGGCTAAAAATAATTGCATTAATAATTTTCTACGTCTGTTATGTGTCATGAAGGAAACAGAAAATCTTTTATTTTATTTATATTTTGTTATCCATGAAATGAAAAATGTTGGTGTTTTCTCAAAAAATTTTTAAGTGGAACCTGTGACAGTGGCAGCCCAGATTATATATCTTAAGTAAAATTTATATGGATGTGAAACATTAGAAAAGTGATCTGATAGAAAGTATTTTTCTTTTAGTAGAATGTAATTAAAATGGAACGGGTATGCTTATTTCTGGGCCATACCATTTTTTGGATTGAGCAGAATGTACAAAAGTGTCTTAAGACTGGACATCTGTGTCCTTTAATTAATTTCATGTCATGTATCAAATGACCAAGCTGACTTCCAATTCCACTACCGAGTCGAATTTTTTGTTGTGAATTATTTTTTTTTTATTTTAAGGAAAAGGAAAGCTTGATACTTTGTATTGAAACTCTCATGTACTTTGTATCTTATACATTACTTTAAAAAAGCCATTTAATTTATGTCCTCAGTAAAAGTGTGAAGTATTTTTGCCTGTTTACTTAAAGCATGAAATCAGCTAACATATCAAAATCAATGCTACCATCGCCATGGTTATGCATGGGTCCTGACAACTAGAATGGCCGATATCTGCAATGGGACATAAGGGGACCATTAAATAAGATGTTAGTTCCCCTACGTTTGGGGATATTTTGGTCTAGAGGCAAGGTGCTCGTCTCTCAAGTATTTCTGGGGGAAAACATTCGTTTCCCTGATACTATGGTAGGTTGGATCAAGCACCGAGTCTCCTCGGATAAGGTAAAAAAAACTTGGAGGGCCTATGTGCACTTTGCACATGTTGAAGATACCTTGGCAGTTGAAAGTTGAAAAGAGCAGGGGGAACCAGGCCACTGCCTGGGCAAAATTCTAAAGAAACTAATCCCTACCACAAAAACAACTAGAGAGAAGAAGAAGAAAAGTAAAAAAAAAATTTTTAAGAAAAAAAAACAAAACAAGAAAAGCGAAATGTAAGTGCCAAGAGCAGCAGACATCTTAAAATAAAGACTTAAACTCTAAGTTTATTTGCCCTATATGATTCAATACCCAACCGTTATTCCCAACTGACTTGCATAATTATTGTTACTTTTGAAAGATCAGCTTACATGAAAGTCACAGGGAATGAAGACTTTATGGTTTAATCATATAGAAGTGATACTGTGGCCATATGCATTGACTGTGCTTAAGTAGTTACACGGCGGTTTAAGGCCTGATGCATCGGTGCAAAACACTACCCAGTATAGTATGCGTGTACTTAGTCTAGGCCTACACCCACATGTAGAGGCTTCGTAAGTTTAGACTTTCTCCAATGGCAACTAAATTAGCTAAGCAATGCATAATGAGCTTGAGAAAGTGGCGTCTGCCAGGAAGAAGAAAAAAAAGTAGCTAATATTTTATTCCAACCAACGACTTCATGGGCCAAAGAAAAAACTTGGATTTCTACTTGCCGTCGATCTCTTAGTTTTTGTTTTGATTGATGTTGTTTTCTCATGGCGGGGATTGGTCGATACAAATTCTGTGCATGTGCAATGTCAATTTTTGTTACAGGGATAAGCGGTAATTGATACATAGGGAAGGCTAGGTGTAACTTTTGTTCATGCATGCCGACAAAATTTGAGATTACACTTCGGTGACTGTAGGCACTACTAAGCCTGCACCGTGCTGCAAAATGGGTAATTTAGACCAAGTTCATCCATACAGCCACCGGTGACTGTGGTCAAAGGATGTCAGTCAAGTGCTTAATCATGTATATGTATTATAATGTCTTTTGATATATTTGATACATAGACAGATTTAATCATTCTGCTATGAAATCAAGCCTTCATATTACTGACTCGGTCGCCCCACCAATTTTTAGACACAGTGCTAATTTATTGAATGTTAATCAAACTTTCATTTATTTACCGATCATAGAATTGACAGAAGTATTTTGAATCATTAAACCGTGGCTATTCTTTCAATGGTTTCCTCTTTCGACAAGAAATGACGATCCGTTGATTTTATGGATGTAGATCATTTTATTTTTTTGTTTCCCTTGGAAGACAAAACTGAAAATTTGGTCAGTGCCGTGCATTCTTCATATTTTCATAACATTTGATAATTTTGAGACTGTTGCATGATTTCATTCAATGTGATTTGTCATAAAATCATGTGATTATGTACCAAAAAATAAGCAGTTGAGATGACATTAAAATTGAATCATCTCCTGATATGTATAACTTGGAAACTGATTATGGCCATAATAATGCTTCTTGTAAGCTAAATTATTCATCATCAGCATAATGTACCATGGAAAACATTTGTGTCAACAGCATTTTTTATTGTTTGTTTTCCTTTAAATAGGTTTTCATCCCTATGTGCCTCTTTTTTTCCCAGTATTTCTGAAGTGTTTCATTTACTGTGTAATTCATAATTCGAGGAGTGTTTCCCATATTGTTGTATGTGACATTTTGCTGATTTTCAGGGTTGTCATGAAAGTGGTTCTCCGACTCCTAATTTCATTATGTATACATGTCATTCCAATCAGTTAAAAAAACATTCCATAACAAATGTTTTATGCATTTTCGCCCTTTTGCTGTCCAAGTTTATATCCTCATTTTCTCAAAAAGGCAAAAAAACATAATTATACAACAATATGGCAAATGCACGGCGAATTGATCTTTATTAGTGTAGTAGTATGTCAATTACCAGTGTCAAATGACCAAGCTGACTTCCAATTCAACTGCTGAGTCGAATTTTTTGTTATGAATTATTTTTTTTTCATTTCAAGGAAAAGGAAAGCTCGATACTTTGTATTGAAACTCTCATGTACTTTGTATCTTATACATTCCTTTAAAAAATGCCATTTAATTTACATCCTCAGTAAAAGTGTTTTTGCCTGTTTACTAAAAGCATGAAGTAATTGAAGATTAAGCAAAATTAATTTGTCTTGAAAGTACAGCAACAGCATAACTGCAGATGGTGTGAAAGCTATTGTGTTTTTTTTCACATTTCCTCCCGTTTTAATCATCTAATGTAGAGTGGGCCTATTACGCCAGTTGATAGGCTAAAAATAATTGCATTCATAATTTTCTACATCAATTGTGTGTCATGAAGGAAATAGAAAATCTTTTATTTTATTTATATTTTGTTATCCATGAAATGAAAAATGATGGTGCTTTTTCAAAAAAATTTTAAGTGGAACCTGTGACAGTGGCAGCCCAGATTATATATCTTAAATAAAATTTATATGGATGTGTAACATCAGAAAAGTGATCTGATACAAAATATTTTTCTTTTAGTAGAATGTAATTAAAATGGAACGGGTATGCTTATTTCTGGGTCATACCATTTTTTGGATTGAGCAGAATGTACAAGTGCCCTAAGACTGGACATCTTATGTCCTTTAATTAATTTCATGTCACAAGTTACTGTAAGGGTTTATATGCAAAGATGATGCTTTTTAAACCCTGAACACTTGACAGTGATTAAAAATGTCATTGTGATTTATTTGAATGTATTCTGTATATTTTTTACATGTTTTCCTGCTCTTAAGTGATGTCAGAAAAATTTGGAACATTGAGTCTTTCTTTGTGAATGTTTTGTTCTTTTTTATAACTTGGAGATACATGTGTATTAAAGGTAGAAATATAGCCAGAGCTTGAAACTTAGCGTTAAATTAAAATGATAATGATTATTGCTGCAGATTTGACAAGGCTTTATTGAATCCAACACATTCAAACAATATTTGTGTAAATTAATGAGAAGGATTTTTTGAGATTCAGAACATCTTTTTTATTATGTATATTGTTGCAGGTCAGCAGTGGTTACACGACTTCATTTTAGGTGGTGATTCACTATGTACTATAGCTTTCCTTTCTGTCAGCTTATAGGTAAGGGACATAAGGGGATCATTAAATAAGATGTTAGTTCCCCTACGTTTGGGGACATTTTGGTCTAGAGGCAAGGTGCTCATCTCTCATGCATTTCTGGGGGAAAAAACATTCCTTTCCTTGATGCTATTGTAGGTAGGATCAAGCACCTAGTCTCCTCGGATAAGGTAAAAAAAAAAACTTGGATGGCCTATGTGCACTTTGCACATGTTGAAGATACCTTGGCAGTTGAAAGTCGAGAAGAGCAGGCCGAGCAAGGCCACTGAAACTAATCCCTACCATGAAAACACACAGAGAGAAGAACAAGAAAAATATATTTAAAAAATAATAATGAGATTTGAAAGCAAAGAGCAGGGAACCTCATAAAATAAATAAATGTACTTAAACTCTAGTCAAAGTTCATTACATGTATTATGATTCAATACCCAACCGTTATTCCCAGCTGACTTGCGTCATATTGTGTGTTTGAAAGATCAGCTTACATAAAAGTCACAGGGAATGAAGACTTTCTGGTTTAATTATATAAAAATGATCATTTGGCCATATGCATTAACTGTGCTTAAGTAGATACACAGTGGTTTAAGGCCCTGATGCACTGGTGCAAAATGCTGCCCGGTATGCGTGAACCTTATGTAGGCCTACACCCACTTGTAAAGTGTTCATAGGTTTAGACTTTCTCCGATGACGACTGAATTAGCTATGCAGAGCATAACGAGCTTGGGAAAGTAATTGCGTCTGCAAGAAAGAAAAAAAAATAAAGTAGCTAATATTTTAATCCAACGAACGACTTCACGGGCCAAAGAAAAAATTGAATTTCTCACTCACCGTCAATCTCTTAAGTTTTGTTTTGATCGGTGATGTTTTGTCATGGCAGAGCTTGGCCAATACAAAATTCTGTGCATATATAATATACAATGTCAGTTTTTGTTGCAGGGATAAGCGGCATTTTACGCATAGGAAAGTGTAGGTGTAACTTTTGTTCATGCATGCCGATTAAATTTGAGTCTACACCTCGGTGACCGTACGCTCTACTATAACTAAGCCTGTACCTTGGTGCAAAACAGGTGGATTTACACCAATTTATGCATGCGGCCACTGCAGGTGACCGTAGTCGAAGGATATCAATCAAGTACATGTACCAAATCATGTACATGTCTTTTGATATTGATACATGGACAAATTTATTATTCTGCTATGAAATCAAGCCTTCATTTGCTCACTCCATCGCCTCACCAATTTTTAGTAGGTAGTCCAAACTACCACGCTAAAGGGGCGAAATCCCGTTTTGGCATAATTTTAGGCCAGCATTACAAGGCTATTACTGCTGTGTATTTATATGAAACGCCATGTATCCTACATCAAAATAAAATTCAATCCTTCCTCTGACAAAATATACTTCATTTTGTATTGTTTAATGTGTCTACCTGTGTGTTTTTAGTTATTATAGCTCGAACAGGACATAGTCTTGCCGTTTTCGCCTTGAGCTGCCCGTACCGAACTGACTCTCTCATAACAAAGGGTCGCAGAGCGTCGCGCCGATGTAGCGCACGTGTTTGAAAATAACTCACACAGAAAGCAGATAAATGAGGTTTAATTCAATGTATTTTTCATCATGTTTTAAGTTGATATTCCTTTGAAAATCATTTGTTAAAAAGTTTGTAGAGCGAGAAACTAGCGGAAACTTTTATAGATCAAGATAAAAATTTATACCAAATAAACCTCAGCCTTTCTATTATAAGGGGATGCCAAGATCAGACACGACGCCAAGCGCCGACTGTTTTTATAGACCCACCCAATGCTTGATTTCGTCACCTTTGTCAAGTTTGTCTGACACTCAGTGCTAAGTCAATGGTGACATGGTTGACCTTTTCAATAAAAAAAAAACACAAAGGAAGCGCATATATATCCGTACAACATGTGCGGATATGGACCGTGCATATCCATACCACGCACACAAGTCGATACCGTAGAACACACACCGGAATACTATATTACTGACCTTGTTAATTTGCATAGTTTTTAAAAATATGAATCGGCTTAGTAGCAAAACAATCCGACTTCTGCTCGGAGATTGCGTGATCTGCGCTACTTGAGTGTACGTCGATCACCAATGGCTACCCCAACCCCTTTTCGCCTGATTAGTCATATCTGTCTACCGCCCATTGATACAATGACTAGACCCTCACACCCCCAGGTCCATCTATTCCATGCACTGTCCATATTCATACAACATGTTGTACGGATATACACTTCCAAAAAGTAAACATTATTTTTGTCTCCCCAGTAAGAGTTCACCAAAAAAATTATGCTGGATGAAGTTTGCTGACAAAAAAAAAAGTAAAATGAGATGCTTGTATTATGTTTGTACCCCTCGAAAAAAATTGAGCGTAATGTACACCCCGTTGACTTGGATACTGAGAATGTTTAATGCCGTGACTCAATAAACCGTCATTTTATGGGAAGCCAAAGTTGGGCTACCGCGCAATTTGCAAAAGTTAGCAAATTCGAGGCGTTTTTTCACTTTTCAAAATGCCATAACTGTCATGACCTTTAAGCCAGATTAATAAATTTGGTATCAAATTCTTTGGAAAAGCTAGTTCCATTCAATTAGACAATAACTGGTGAGATAAAAAGGAAAGGCTTTTTTTTTTTTTTTTTGCTTCTCAAACCTTGTAAAAACCAAAATTTGATGGTTTATCATGGGGCCCTGGTTTACCATGGGGCCCTCGACATGGTACACTGAAGCATGGTATTTTGACAAGGGAGGTGACCATGCTAAAAAAAACAATGTTGGGAAGAGAGTTATTATATACCTTGATTTGTTTTTACCCTTTTTACTGGAATAGCGAGACTTGGCGTGACGTGTGACGAGACATTTTCAGCAGAATGCATCTTGCATAATAAACCAGTTGCACGGTTTATACACATTAATAATGTCTGAGCTTAAGTGTGTACCTTGAGGCCTATCATACCCATTTTGTTTGTGTAAGGAACAGCATTTTATAAACAGTCTTGGAAAAATAATTATATGGCTGACGCATTAAAATTATATTTTGTCTGGTCTTTGTAAATTTTTTGTAGTAATAGTGTTGAAACAAAAATATAGTGTTGAAACAAAACTTGTCATCCGATTCTATTTCAGCGTATTGCTTACGAAAAATTGCAGGTTTTGTTGCATGTTTCACAAGGAACATGAAAGTACAAAACTAAAAATGACCACTTATTGCTGATTCATTCATCATTGTGAAACAGGCTTCTAAATGTCTAGTGTTTTCTCCATCTCTTTTCAAACATACATAGTGATATAGTAGGTTGCACTGACCGCCAATTTGGGCATCACATGCCCTGTACCTGAAGTGGAGAAATGCAGCGGATGTCGCCGAATCACTATCCTCTCACGTACTACTGCTCACCACAATAGTCGAACTCAAGATACAAAACGAGGTCGTGCTGCTTTCTTTGTTGTGTAAACGTGAAATCTGGACTGTGCACTTCCGACATGAAAAGTAGCCCCACCCCACCAGTGGGCACCTGTTCATAAGGTGCAGCTATACAGCTGATACAGAGGGGTCGCCAAACCAGGAGCTTGAAACATTGCTGCTCGCCACAACCCTACTTTCACCTTTCGCTTAGGCGTTGTCCATCCACTGCAGGATGTCGCCCTCCGACAATGCTTTCCATTCTCTTCTGTCTGTTGTTTTCCTCATCTATGTTGTTTCTCCTCTCTTTGTAATGTCGTCCTTCCATCTTCTTCCTGGTCGCCCTCTTGTTCTTTTTCCTGTCCTTGGCTGCCATTCACTGCAGCGTTTTGTCCACCTATTGTCATTCATCCTCCCCACGTGTCCGGCCCAATTCCACTTTTGTTGTAGCATGAATTCCACTACGTCTTTTAGTTTTGTTTGTTGTGTATGTCAGCGTGGAGGATTCAATCTTGCAATCTGATGTTAAGCATTTTTCTTTCCATTGCCCTCTGGGTAGGTTTTAGTTGAGCTGTTTTGTGATCGGCCATGTGTGACAACCATAATTATGTAATCGTTGGAAGCATGCATTTGATTGAATACTTGCTTAACCCTACTAGATCTTAATTATACCAAGGCCATCTATGAATTATTCACTAGACAGAAATCAACCCATGCTAATAATCGTAAAACAACTCCAGTTTTCTTCTTTCCAAAATGACCTGTTTTATCCACATACCACAAAACTCAAACGCTAGTTGTCTGCTTTTTATATACTAGCTCAGTTGCCCGGCCCTGCCCGGGATAAATCAAATTATTAGTTTGTTCTGGGTGATTATGGACCTGCTTCATTTTGCCTGTTCCTTTAGCTCTATTTTATTTTTGTTTGTTTGTTTGTTTTTAGATATATGTTTTACTGCTCTCCCTTTGCGCGTTGACATCCTGCGCATCCCGTCAGCATCCGTTAAATGGCAATGATTTGCGCACGGATTAGTTTGTTTGTTAGTAAACACATCGCAGGAAGTGATAACGTCATGTGTAGGCGGAAGTGGGCTATTATTAGAAACATACGTCGGAAATTTCGGATCAAACGCTCTCGTGAATTTAGTCTTTAATTGTAACGGCATTTACCGATTAACTCAGCAATAAACGGTTTTGTTTGTGTATAGCGATAGGAACAATGTTCGCTATCCCATAATTCTTTGTGCCAAATTTCAGGTCGGTGCGTAGTGTAGTTTCCGAGTCCATAGGACAATTAGGGGTTTTGTTGTAGCTTTATTATATAGACTAGTAACTGCCCCATTCTTCGAATGGTAAAAAAACAAGCTCACCAATCAAGACCGAAAGGAATCAGCACAAAGACATTGATGTCGAGACACTTTGGGTCAGCCACATAAAATCGGCGATTAACAGATAGGATAATATTATTAGTATATTGTGCGAGGTAGTGCGCACCGAGAATTTTTCAGGAAGTGATGATGTCATGGACTCATGACTGTGTTCGTAAAAAATGAAGGATCGGAGGTAGTTAGCGGCATAAAGCAAACTAAAAAAAATACTTCCGCACCTTTTCAAGACTCCAAATCTAAAAGAGAACCTTTTGCGGGTCGAAGGGCAGGCACATGTAACATTTCAAGCAAATCCGAGCTGTGTGAGCGGCAGTAGCTCTAGTTCGATCCTCGAGGCGTGACTGACACTCCGAGATATAGTCTATAATAAAAATATTTCCTTCCGAGCTTGAAGCACACTCTAAATATTTCTACAGTTTTCTTGGTATGAATGAATGGCACTCATCTCATCTGTATAACAATATACTCGGTATCAAAGTTTTCTTGGCGTGGCTGGACCGGTAAGAGGCGGAAATGACGAAATTGACGGAAGTACATTATCATGTCGTATTCGCAATCATGAATTGATAACTGATAATTATAACTGAATTTCTGGGAAAAGTAAAGAGTTTCGGGAAAAAATGAGCTCGACACGTACAGGCTTAATAAATTTTACATACATGTGCCAGGTTTCATTTCTTTATGTTGCGTAGTAAAAAAGCCTTTGCGGGAACAAAGTTGGGCACAAGCTCCATTATTATGATTTAAAAAGCTGTTAGGGGGGACGGGACGGTCTGCCTTTCATAAAAATGATAATAAAAATGTCTAGCGTATAATATATATAACGCCAGTTTTTCTTCTTTTTTTTTTTTATCCACAACCCCACAAGAAAGGAATCTACCAATCTAATAATCATTTTAAAATGTGTGTGTGTGTGTGTGTGGTTGTGTGTGTGAGGTGTGTGTGTAAGTTGTGTGTGGGTGTGTGTGGGAGTGTGAGTGTGTGTGTGTGTGGGTGTGTGTGGGTGAGTGTGTGAGTGTGGGTGGGTGAGAGTGGGTGGGTGGGTGTGTGCGTGTGTGAGTGTGTGTGTGCGTGCGTGTGTGCGGTGTGTGTGTGCATGCGTGCGTGCGTGCGTTGGTGTGTGTGTGTTGGGTGTGTGTGTGTTGTTGGGTGTGTGGTGGTGGTGTGTGGTGGTGGTGTGTGGGTGGTGTGTGGGTGTGTGTGTGCGTGCGTGTGCGCGTGTGCGCGTTTGTGCGTGCGTGCGTGCGTGCGTGCGTGCGTGCGTACGAAGACAGTGGAAGAATGCAGCAAATACAATGCAGGTCTCTAGATCATAGGTCTGTGACGTATAATCTCTTACATTATGCTATGAATGCCAGCTTTCTATCGTTAATCTATGTCCACTGCATGTAGTTGGGCTAAAAACCCCTACAGGCGGCACCGAGAAGATATCGCGGCTAATCGAATCGCGCCGTTGCAAATCGAATAACACGAAACGACAGTAAAAATGACAACGAAACCACATCGATGATACAGACCCCGAGACGTATCTCACGATGGTGCCTGGTGTGGATTTTCAACTTTTATACCTCCTTCCCTCCTCCCCTCCTTAAAAATCAGATTTTTGCCACACCAGCACAAACATAAAAACATTCAGGAATCAAGCGGTGGAGGACCTACAGTTTTGGGACCCTGAAGCTTGAACTGTCATGAGACCCCATAGCAACCAGCAACAATAAGGCAATATCTAAAATTCACTTCAAAAAAAAGTTTCTCTCGGGCCTTTCCAGCATTAGGGGCCCTAAAGCTCAAGCTTCACAGTAGATCCGCCGCTGACCACAAGGACCGAAACATGCACGAGGTACTAAAAGAAAAAAACAACAAACTCATGTTTACATCCAGCATCCAGAAAAATCATTAAAAAAAAGGTTCCGTCTCCTTCCCAGAACTAATTTAGTGAATCTCCACATCAGCGCATTTTGAGTAACTCATTTGTAAAGTTTTGTAGTTGAATTACAAAGTGTATGAAAACATTGTCAGCACTGCAGTTCTATTCCCATTGGTAAGATACCTTCATGACGTTTTCGGGAATGATAGAATACATAATCCAGCTGTTTCACAGTCCCGATTTATTCTAATTCCTTATCATAATACTAAAGCCGCAAACGATTAACATGGAATTTCTCAGTTGTGGGAAAAGTGGAGTTGGAACAAACAAGTACTAATGTCGCGATTTTTCTGGATTAGGATTTGTATTGATATAGCACAACGTTTATTTCAAGTAAAAATATTGCAGGAAAGAAAGAAAAGAAATATAAAAATATTACTCTAAGTCAGGAGTTCCCAACTATTGTTTCGTCCCGTTTACCCATGGCAACTTTTATCAAGTAAATTTATCCCTACACTATTTTGTTCAGTAAAATGTAGGTCGTTTAGTCCAAAACGGTAGAAAGAAACAAAAACGTTAACACAAAAAAAAAGTTGTGCTTGAAATTTCCTCTCAACTTCAGATTTTTTAAAAGGTTATTATTTGAATAACGTATACAAATCCATACTAACAGTAGTGATAATGTTAATAATAATGGTATTAATTAATAATAATAATAATAGTTCGTCCATCAGGTATGATGATGACCTTAACAACACCAGAGGAATAAAGAACAGAAATTGTTGAGAATTTCAACACATGGACAATAAAGAGAAGTAAAGGACACAGAGGACAGAATGGAAAGACTGTTCTTTCATGACTTATGGCTTCTCATGTGACTGATAAGTCCTATTTTTGCCCTGAAGACCCTTCCGCATAAATGACAAGAGTGCTCCGTTGGTTCAGTACCACTGGGCCTTTTCTTGCGCTGTTCTCTTTTTTTGATAGCCTGCTGGACTCTGTCAGCTTCCCATGCTTTGCTGCCTCTGGTAAGGGCCGCCCTCCAATTTGCACGATCAAGCGAGAGCTTTTCCCACTCACTCACATCAATGGCAAATGCCTTCAGTGATTGCTTGAGAATGTCTTTGTAACGTCTCTTTGGGGCCCCAACATTCCTCGTTCCATTGGAGAGCTCAGAGAAGAAGATTTGCTTAGGGAGTCTGGAGTCGGGCATTCTGACAACATGTCCTGCCCAACGTAGCTGAATTTTTTTCAGGTGGCAGAAGATGCTCAATTCCTTGGCACGATTGAGGACCTCAGTGTCTGGAATTTTATCCTGCCATTTGATCCTTAGGATCTTTCTAAGGCAGGCCAGATGAAAGTGATTTAGCTTTCTGGCATGCGATTGGTACACTGTCCAGGTTTCAGCCCCATAGAGTAGGGTGGGAAGGACCACAGCATTGTACACTTTCAGCTTAGTGTCTGTGCGAATGCCGGCGACATCCCATACTCTCTTTCGAAGCCTGCCAAATGCAGAGCTGGCTTTGCTGATTCTTGAGAGAATTTCAGTATCAATACGAGCCGCGGAAGACAGTGTACTGCCAAGATAGGTGAAGTTCTCCGACACCTTCAGAAGACTATCATGGACTTTGATATTTGGGGTCACAGGATACTTGTCGTCTGGAGTAGGCTGATGGAGCACTTCCGTCTTCTTTGTGCTTATTGTGAGGCCAAAGTTGTCACAGGCACTAGAGAACTTAACACAGTTTTGCATGCTATCCTCATCGTGTGCCAGAAGTGCACAATCATCAGCAAATAGTAGGTCACAGACTTGAGTACTTTTGGTTTTGGTTTTTGCCTGAAGTCTCCTGAGGTTGAATAGACTGCCATCAGTTCGGTACTTGATGCTTACCCCTTGAGGAGGAGAGCTAAAGGCTTCTTGTAGCATTGCAGAGAACATGATGCTGAACAGAGTTGGGGCTAAGACACAACCCTGTTTTACCCCATTTGTGACAGCAAAGGGCTCTGAAACACTGCCGTTGCTTTTGACTGCAGCTTGCATGCCATCATGAAACTGGCGCACTATTGTGATGAATTCGGGTGGGCACCCAAACTTCGCCAAGATTTTCCAGAGGCCTTCACGACACACTGTGTCAAATGCTTTTGTGAGGTCAACAAATGTGATATACAGCGCTTTATTTTGTTCCATGCATTTTTCCTGAATCTGTCTGGCAGCAAAAATCATATCCGCCGTTCCCCTCTCTTTACGAAAGCCACATTGGCTCTCGGGAAGCAAGTCATTTGACGAGAGGTGATCAAGAAGGCGATTCAGAAGCATTCTTGCCAATATTTTGCCAGCAATTGAAAGTAGAGAGATTCCCCGATGGTTGTCACAGACTTGGCTGTCCCCTTTGTTTTTGTACAGATGGATGATTGAAGCATCTTTGAAGTCCTGTGGCAGCTTCCCTGCTTTCAACATATGATTGAACAACTCGGTCAACCTTTCAATAAGCTTTTCTCCACCGAAGGCATACACCTCAGCAGGAATTGAATCCACGCCTGGTGATTTGTTAAAGGACATCTGATTTGTGGCAGTTCGGGTCTCATTTGCTGTGAATGGCTTGGCAAGAGCTGCATTAATAGGAGTCTGAGGGAGGCGGTCAATGGACTCAGTATTTATATTTGATGGCCGATTTAGCACACCTCCGAAATGTTCTGCCCAACGCTGAATTATGGCATTCAATTCAACAATGCGTGTTGAACCATCTGACGCAAGAAGTGGCGTAGTGCCAGAGCGGGATGGTCCAAACACAGCTCGGAGGCTCTCAAAGAACTTTCTAGTGTTGTTTGTGTCGGCATATTTCTGAGTTTCTCTTACTCGCTCTTCAAGCCAGTCATTTTTCATTTTCCTCAGCTTCTTCTGGAGTACACCCTTACATGCACGCAGTGCATCAGCTTTTGCTGTGGAAGAGGGGTCACTGCAGTGAGCTTGGATGAGACTATTCTTTTCTTTGATGAGCACTTTGATTTCATTATCATTATCATTGAACCAGTCCTGGTGCTTGCGGACAGGAAAACCAACTGTGCTGCTGGCGCAAGAGTGTACAGTCGTATTTAGGTCAGTCCAGCTCTGTTCAATGTTCTCAGGGTCAAAAGTCACGCAATCCAATTTTGAGGAGAGTTCTGATGAGAGCTCGCTCTGTTTCTCAGCTGAGCAGAGTTTTGAAACATTTAGGCGTTTAGGTGGCGCTTTCCCTTGAGGGCGTCTATTGCGCCTCAATGTTAGTCTGAGCTTGCAAACAATGAGTCTGTGGTCAGTTCCACACTCGGCACCACACATCGCCTTTGTTACAAGGACATCCTTTCTGTCAGTCTTCCTCACAATGACATAGTCTATGAGATGCCAATGCTTTGAGCGGGGATGCATCCATGACGTTCTGTTTCTCACGGGGAGACTAAAATTTGTGTTGGTAATGAACAGGCCAAATTCAGCGCACAAAGTAAGTAAGCGCAACCCATTGTTATTGCATGAACCAACTCCATTAAGAATGGTATTAATAATAATATAATAATATGATAATAATATAATAATAATGCTAATAATAAATAAAAACATTTTATCCCGTAATATGAGCTTTAAAACCCTTAAAATCATTCTACCAATACAAAGAACATACTAGAACGTGACAACAGCCAGAAACAGAATAAATATAGTTGTTTTGTATTCCATCAAATGAAAAGGTGTGTTTTAAGTTGTCTCTTATCTGGCAGCAATTCCCAGATCTTTGGACATATTATACCCTCTGGGTGGACCAAATTTAGTCCCCTGCACCCCCCTTTGGGAACTCCTGTTCAAAGTCTTGTATTTGCATTCTCAAGGCGGGTGGTTGGTGGACGCCTCTGGTAAGGTCTCCATCTATCCTGTCAATGCTGTAATATTCCGTCTATCGTCTTGCTTTTTCCAAGCACAATGTGATCGATATCCTGTTGACGTACTTTCTCTAGCCTTTTTGCTAAATGTAGCAGTTCATGGTGCCCAGCTAGATGGGGAATTGCGTTCATTGGTCCATTGTGGTTTGTCCTAGATCTCCATGTGACAGCATTTGGCTTCTGGATATGAAAAAAAAAAACATTTATGAAAAATTGAGTTTAATTGAGCCCCAAATGTGTGGTATGCCATTGCCATCTATCAAGAAACCATATTTTAACTGAATGTGTAATTTCACGCATATCCGAAGAAGGCACTATGCCTGCGTATCCATGAAAGAATTATTTTCTGACGTGGACCCACAGCGCATCCTGTCGTTTGTGATAGAGGCTAAGATCTACAACTTGATTTAATAACTTTTATACAAGTTGTTAAACGTAAAAGCTCTGAATACAAAACAAATAAAAAAAAAAAACAAACATGTTCCCAAACAGACTATGAACGGCGCAAAATGGCAGTTATCGTTCCGACGTGACGCAAAACCCAAATTGAAACTCATGCCCTTAAGTATAAGAGTATTAAGACTGGCCTTACTCCTGTTTTGTTCTACAGAACATTTGAGTTTGAATGTTTTCAAAATTTTAAACATTTTTGTGCGGGCGTGTGTTAGAGAGAAAGAATTGTAATGAACGGGGTGATGAATTTCACGTGCTATTATCTTGCAAAAAATTCAAAGAAGTAAGGAAACATTTTTTTAACTGCCTTAGCTAGTTGTTAGACCAAACATGTTTAAGTTCATAAATTTTCTGTCGTCAAAGCACGATAGAGAATTACATTTGTTTGGACTGTTTTGCTATAAAAGCACTAAACGAGTACAATAATATCAGTTTGTGACTTCTGTTGAGGTCTAGAAACTGAATTCTTCTTTGTGTAAAAAATGTAAATCTTAGTGATATTTTCGTGTATAGTAAATTCACAACAGATAAAGGTGGATTTGGTGGGTGCGTGGGTGGGATTGACGAATGATGACTTGTTGCCGGCAATTATCAGTCAAGTTGTATTTTATTGTATATTATTATAAGTAAATGTATAAATTGTATTTGGCAGCAAGCAACCCTTAGTAGTTTTCAAGATTTAAAATCCCGCACTTATAACAAAACGTGCTTGCTGCCAAAGGCTACAAGCAAACCCCCCCCCCCCCTCCCCCGTTCCTCAACTGAACCAAAGAAGTATACAACAACAACAACAAAACAAGAACAAGAGAAATTTAAAAAGGTGCTAATGCCAAGGGCAGAGATACTCCGAAAACAAATACCTCCAGACACAGGGCTACAAACCAAATACCTCAATTTTTGAAAAATGTCGAGTTACGACAGTTCTACCAAGAGGCCCTCGATACACCTTTGAAACTTTTGTTAGGGACACTTAATGAACAAACTAAATTGTATGACATTTCTAAACCATCTCAGGTTAAAATTGTACCCAACAATGTACATGGCGCTTCTGTCGCTGGGTCTACTTAAATCAGTAGTAAAGAAGTGGGAGTGAATCTGAAGCTGTTTAGTTCTTTATTTTAAAAGGTTCGCTGCCACCGGCATTAACACCTCACGTTTCTTGTTTCTGTTTTTCTTGTTCTTCTTTCTGTTTGTTTTTGTGGTAGGGATTTGGTGTTTTTTGGTTTGTTTTTTTTATTTTGCCCGGGCGGAGGCCTTGTTCGCCCTTCTAGATTTTCAACTGTTTAACTGGCAAGGTATCTTTAACGTGCCGAACGTGCGCAACGTGCACACGGGCCCTCCGAGTTTTTGGCCTTTGTCCGAGAAGACTAGATTCTCGACCCTAACCACCCGGATCAGGGTCAAGAATTCCCCCCCCCCCCCCACCAAAAAAAAAAAATATCAATATGCCTGCATCGATCGGGAATTGGATCCGTTACCTTCGGTATGAAAGGTGAGCACTGCCTCTAGACCACAATGTCCCCCGATTCGGAAGCGGCAGGAACTCTGGTCCCAGCGGAGGAATTCCACATTTAAAGGGAGGAATTGGGAAGGAATTTCAGCCAGAGGAGGAACTCCAAACTGGAAGAGAATACACTCTGTACACTCAGCAATATTCCAAAGGTTGAATTGTTGTTTTAACCAGAACAAACAGCATGGGGATATATTGAGCTTGATGTCACAAGCAAAAATCTTTTTGAATTTTGAAAACCCTTTATAGATAAAACAAAAGTTAAGATTTTTTAAGAGCGACAGATGGCTGGAAGACTTATAAGTAAGAATATATTCCCAGAAAAAGGACCTCCAAAGTCTTGGGTTTTTTTTCTTTTAATAAGTAAACGTTTTATAGCTTCGTACTTATCAATGATACCAGACTACTTATATGGAAGTTTTATAATCCATTGAAATGACATTTTCCTATTATTTCACTTAATTGCCATTAGTAAGAAATTTAGTCTCACAGACTGTCAATAATTGCCACTGTAAAAGTATTATGGTGAACAAAAATGTTCCTGGCAATTCAAAATGGGGGAAGAATTGAAGAAACCTGACAGAGGTGCAAATGCCAAAGGCAGCGACCCTACTAAAATGAATACCTCCAATAGGTAGAATGCGCATATTTCACTTTACTTCCGGGTCCGCCATGTTGTTTGGCTAGACCTGTCCACAACAATGGAGGAATGTAGTGTAGAAGACGCTAAAGTAAGCCATTTGGACCCAGTCAGTCGGGCCAGGTACGAAGAAAAATTGCAAAAGTAAAAGGAATCGATCCTTATAGCATCCCTGACACCAGCTGGACCCAGAAAGACTTTCCGGCGGTCACATTTCCAGACATTGTGGCCTATCTAGTGTGTACCACGAGTTTTTCATCATCATCATCATTGCCTTTCTCACCCTGGATCAGGGTATAGGCCACCAACAAACACTTTCCATCCCTCTCTATCATGGGCCAGTCTCTTTACATTATTCCAAGTCTTTCCGCTTCGTTGCACATCATTTTCTCTGGCTCTTCTCCACGCTCCGCGCGGCCTTCCTCTTGATCTCTTGCCCTGGGGATTCCAATCCAATACCTTCTTCGTGATGCTGTTTCCTGGCCTCCTGAGAGTGTGGCCGATCCATCTCCATCGCCTCCTACCAATTTCCTCTCTGACTGGGCTCTGTCTTGTTCTTTTCCATACAATTTCATTGCTGACCTTGTCTGTCCATCTGATCTTAAGTAGCTTCCTCAAACATCTGTTGATGAAAACTTGGATTCTCTTTATGCAGGCCTGGGACGCATTCCAAGTCTCACATCCATACAACAGGACTGACTTCACGTTCGAGTTGAATATCCTCAGCTTTGTTTTTAGAGATATATCCTTGGTTCTCCAAATCTTGCTTAAGGACGTGAAAGCTGCCTGTGCCTTTCCAATTCGTGCTTTGACTTCTGCCTCTGTTCCTCCCTTATTGTCAATGATACTACCAAGATAGCAGAAGGACTCTACATCTTCCAGTGGTTGATCTCCTACTCTGACTTGTGCGCTTGGGGGTGCAACAATTTTTAGGACCTTCGACTTCGCAGGATGTATCCTCAATCCAATAGATTCTGAAATTTTGTTTAGAGCTGTAGTCTTTGCTTGCATCTGGTCGTGTGTGTGCGACAATAGTGCCAAGTCATCTGCAAAATCTAGATCGTCCAGCTGTGTCCATGGGGTCCATTGTATGCCATTTCTTCCTCCACTGGTGGTTTCTTTCATAAGCCAATCAATCACCAGGACAAACAGAAATGGGGACAGCAAACAACCCTGCCTAACACCAGTCTTGATATCAAAGCTGTCAGTAAGCTCGCCATCGTGTACGACTCTGCAACTTGTCCCCTCGTACATGCTCTTGATAAGGTTCACCATCTTCTCTGGGATTCCATAATGTCTCAATATTCTCCACAGTGTTTCTCTATCGATGCTATCAAAGGCCTTCTCGTAGTCAAGGAAGTTCACTATCAGTTGGGAGTTCCACTCTAGCGACTGCTCTACTATGATTCTCAGCGTGGCGATCTGGTCGGTGGTTGATCGATTACTCCTGAAACCAGCTTGCTCCTCACGAAGTTTTGGGTCTGTTGCATTCTGTATTCGCTTGAGAATAATCCGGTTGAAAACCTTTCCTGGGATGGAGAGAAGTGTAATTCCTCTGTAGTTACTACAATTGCTGAGGTCCCCTTTTTTTGGAAGCTTCACGAGGTGTCCTTCCTTCCAGTCCTTTGGAAACTTGCCTCCGGTCCAAATCCTCGAGAATAGTGAGTGCAGACCCCCTGCAGCCCCAGCAGCATCTGCCTTCAGCGCCTCTGGTGGGATCTGATCTGGTCCAGCTGCCTTGCCTCGATTTAACTGCTTTATGGCATCATTAATCTCTGCTTTAGTCGGAGGGTCGCAACTGATCGGTAAATCATTTCTTGCGGGTAGAATGTCGGGTGGGTTGCTTGGTGGAGGTCTGTTCAAGAGGTTGTTAAAATGTTCTATCCATCTTTTTGCCTGAGCTTCCTTTCCAAAAATAGCCTTCCTGTTGTAATCCTTGACAGGAACTTCAGGTTTTCCATATTTTCCAGCAAGAGTCTTTGTAGTCTGGTAGAGGATCCTCATGTGTCCTCCTGTTGCTGCCTTCTCTGCTTTCTCTGCTAACATTCCTATAAACTCCTCTTTGTCTTTTTAAATTGATTTTTTGACCTCTTTAGCTGATGCTCGGTACTCTTCCTGGTTACCAACTCTTGAGCTTCTTGTACGACTTGCATTTACCTGTTCTTTTAGGTCTCTTCTTATCCTTATCAAGTCCAGTGATTTTTGACTGATCCATTCCTTGTGTTCCACTTTCTTTTCCCCAAGAACATCCTGGCATGTCGATGTAAATACTCCTTTTACCTTAGCCCAGTGAGTCTCCAAATCTACTGTCTCTTCGAGGTCAACAAGGGGTTTGAATCTATTCCTCAGTGTCAGCTGGAACTCTTCCTTCTTGTCTCCATCCAGAAGGCTCACTTGAAACTTTCTCCTCTTTGTTCCTGCTCTGGTACCTTGTTTCTTGAGGCGGAGTTTGAGTCTTGCCAGCAGCATGTGATGGTCAGATCCAACATCAGCTCCTCTCTGTACTATGACATCCTCCAGTGAGCGTCTGAATCGTCGGGTGATGCAAAAGTGGTCAATCTGGTTTTCAGTTACTCCATCCGGTGAAATCCAAGTGGCCTTATGGATCCTCTTGTGTGGGAATACTGAACCTCCAATCACATAGCTGTTAAATGCGCAGAAACTTGCAAACCGCTCTCCATTCTCATTCATTTGTCCCAAACCATTGCACCCCATAATGTCTTCATACCCTGTATTGTCCTGTCCTATCTTGGCATTGGCGTCTCCCATTATAATGTTCACATCTTTTCTTGGCAATGTGTCAACTATTTCCTGAAGCTGGTTGTAGAAATCGTCCTTGTCCTCATCGGTTGCTTCATTTGTTGGGGCGTATATCTGCACAATGTTCATGTTGATGTTCTTGTTCTTTGTAGTAAATGATGCCAATATAATTCTCCTTCCGTAGGGTTCCCATCCCCTCAGTGACCTCTGGGCGTGCTTGCTCAAGATGATCGCTACTCCTTCTGTATGCTTTTTGTCCTCCCTTCCAGAATACAAAATCTTTTCCCCAGAATTAAGTTGTTTCAGTCCGGACTGTATCCAGCGGGTCTCGCTAACTCCAAGTATGTGCAGTCTGTATCGCCTCATCTCCATTGTAACCTGGGCACTCTTTCCTGCTTCATACATGGAGCGGACATTCCACGACGCAATCCGGAGTGACTTGTTTGATGAAGGAGCAGTCAGGCCAGTGGAGTCCTTTCGGCTTTGTCCATTGTCCTTCATTGAATCTACAGGTGCAGATGCTCCCCCTTCTCCCAAGATAAAAGACTGATTTAAAGTATTTGCTTGAGTTTCTGTAACTGGTTTATTTTTACAGGGTGGGTAGTTGGCCCACCGCCAACTGGCTCTTCTCGGGAGACCAGGACCTTTGCACCTTTAGTCGCCTCTTACGACACGCAGTATCACGTCAGATGTATTCTTTGCTGTCCCTCTTCTGCAAGAGGGCCCCGCATCTGCACGGGCGCACGAGTTTTTACACCTACAATAATGGGGGAATTCCCCCAACCTATCTGTGGCAGCTCAGTTTTGCCTTGTCATTTTAACATAAAATTTTTATCAAATTAAATTACACTGTATCATTAAGCAACAGTAATCTGAAAGGACAACATGTTGAACTTGTTTAAAATGGATGAAATCAGGCCTACTAGATCTAGGATCTTGATCAGTGCAGTTCAGAAGGAATTTACTGAATCTGCTTACATCCAGAAAACACTAACAAGTAGGATGTTCTTAATGATTCAACTTGAAAGAAATTCACAACTAACCCAGTTCCAAAACCTATAACCGAACTGCCTGGTCCTAACCGTTAATTCTGTCAGACACCTACCTTCACTCGGATATAATATATTGCTCTAGAGCCCTAGGCTAGATCTATCTGGCCTGCAATATCGTGCAATACATGTAGCTTATGGAGATCTAGATCTAGCTCTACTGCGACGAAAATAACAGGCTTAGTTTTATCACATTCAATTAAGATGTAAAATGATGATTACTTGAGACGACGTGCTCGGCACAAACAAAGTGGTGGGGCTTCCGAGTTTTGGAGTCAATTCCCTTTCTGTTCACTGCCTTCAACCACAGACGACGTCGACGTTCCGTTAATTCTTTCACTTTCTTTCCCTCCTTAATACGGACGATAGGGAATCTGAACATCTTACAGCCACCCTTTCAACCCTTGTTGCTGCAACCAACAACGATGATTTTCGCTATCATTGTAACTGTTTTAATATCCAAGTGGAATTCGTCACGCCTCGCACTCACTTGAATCAACTCCACTGGCCAAACAACATGGCGGAAAACCAAAACGAAACCAATCTGTGACGTCATGCGCATTCTACCTATAGGAAACCTGAGATCGCTAGCTGAAGAATGTGGCCTGTGACTTTGAGAACCAATGACTTACGGCTTATTGCAACTTTGGTTCTTTTTTTGTTCTATCTCCATTTTCTGAAAAACTGGAGATCTTTTAGTATGTAGAAGAATATACGAAATGCGCATTCTGACACTTGTTTGAAATGCGTTGTGGCACTTATCAAGCTATTTCACACTTCCGATTTATCCTAATTCCTTATCATAATACCAAAGCCGCAAACGTTTAAAGTCGAATTTCTCAACTGTGCAAAAAATGGAGTTAGAACAGACATGAACTAAGGTCGTGTTATCGGCCTCGCTACCACTGAAAACATACCTGGCACGTCTTTGACAATCAGTTTCTCAAAACGGGGTATGTGATACGCGTGTTCTCGCTGATTCCCAGTGATGTCTGAATGATTCATCACTCACATCTTCATTTGGATAAAAACTGGACTCCTCTGAAGTCAAGATTTGCAGTAAAACTGGCATCAAGCTGCACCGTCGGTCATAAACACGTGCTGAAAAAAAAGAAAGAAAAATACTGGCGAAAGACTAACCGTCATCACTTTCAAAGGAAGACGATCGATGTAAAGGTATAATTTCCATTTTACCATATTATATACAGATTCTACCTATTCAACATGTCTTTAGTATACAAAATTATGTGAGTGGATCTGACGAAATCAGCCTTAAGGTGAAAGACCATAAATTATTCCTAAGACACCCCCCGCCCCCATCCCCATTCTATGGACATTGAGATTTGCTTATAATTTGACAGATTAGCCATTTTTCCTGCACTCAGTTAAAATATTTGGCTTGAAATCGCCTTAAAAATATTATATTTTGATTTATTTAAGATGTATTAAAAATTTCACCATTACCTCGGTTTTGTCAGATCTGCCAACATAATGGTGTCTCAAATAAATGTACATACACTGAATATTTATCAATTCAATGCCAATCAAGATATATTCGGATTACAGAGGACAGGTGTGTAATTGTGTATGACATGTATTCAACAAATTGATGGCCGTTCTGGGCCGGCCAGACACTGACGACTATGCAGTTCAATGGAGTTGCAAACAACATTAGTTGTTAATTTGTGTGTACAATTTGTTTCAGACACCCGGTAAATACATTCATGTATGTACATAATAAAGTGAAAATCCATAGGGTAACATTTTCCACAAATTACGGGCGGACACATAAGAGTTCATCGCCAACTCAGAATGACACGGTTCTAACTCCCTTAGGTCAACTTTTGAGAAATTGATGATTGAAGTTTCAACTGCTCATAGTTTTTAGAGCTGCACATTTAAATTTTTTTTTTTTTAGTAATACTTACAAATTACACACCAAATACTTTGACACATCATGGAGAATGCATGTAGCAGAATTGTGTACTCAATTCAGCCAAAAAGTGGAGATATCTATAGAACCTTGTCATTCCAAAGGGACGTCTTGATGTCCAGTTGGTATCAAGTTCCCGAAAAACCTGTTCCCATCAAAGCGTGTTGTTTTGTTTTTTTTCTACGCGTCTTTGACCAGCATTTTTTTTTTCCAAAAGTTTTATATCTAAAAAATAGGCTTACATGAGTTTGCGCTTAAGTTTGAAGAAAGCCCGTGGACACGATAACGGTCATATTGCGCTAGGAGGAAGCAAGACGATAGAAAGAATCTAGCACAATGACAGGCCAGGAGAAGACCCTACCAGGAGCGGTCACCACCCATGAGCTGCTTAGATTGGAACACTTATAATAAAAATAGTGGGTTTTTTTTGGATTTTTTTCCAGAAAACGCAGATATTCATTGAGTGAAAAAGACGCGCAGAATGTGCTCGAAGACACGCTTCATGAGAACAGGCTTTAAGCTTACTTTGAGCTTACTTAACCTGAATTGCGAAGCCTGAAAAGCTTTCCATCTCCTTTATAACTGATAATTTGTAATGTAAACAAGTAGATAATTTACTGAAATATTTTGGAAGAAACATTTATTACCTGCCAGTACATAGAGAGAAAAATAAAAGGAAGGGATCATGAACAGGGAGAGGGAGAGAGAGAGAGAGAGAGAGAGAGAGGGAGGGACTGAGGCAGACAAAACAAACCCCAAAAACTAGGTTCCTGAATAAAAAAAATATAAAAAAAACTTTTAGGACTAGAAATACGTGATGACGGAAAAAATGGCAAAGCGTAAAAAAAAAGGTACAAAAGTTAAGTTAAAAAAGAAGTTTAGAGACGAAAAATGTTGGACACTAAAAAGTTTAAACAAAAAAGTGAAGTGTTTTAAACAAAATTTAAGCGCTTAAAGAAACAAAGTTAAGCCTTAAACAATAAAGGCATATGTTTAAACAAAAAGGCAAGCGTGAAAAAGGCATTACATTAAAAAAGGCAAGCGTAAAATCAAAACAAAAAGCTACGACTTTAGGAAGGGGATAAGTCTCCTAGATGGATGGTTTTATCTTATATTTAAAAAAAACTAATATTAAGTGACTTTTTTCCTTTTTCACTTGACTTTTTGCGCTTGCTTTTTTCCCCCCGCCGTCTAAAATTGACACTTACTTGAGAGAAACTATGAAAACTGCAGTTGTGGAAGCATAACAGGTAACGCTATGCCGTGGACCAAAATTAGAGAAGAGTTTCATACGTCCTGACCACACTATGATCCCAAATCCTATCCATAACCCTGTCCTTATCCCTAATCCTATTGTTATCCTTGACTCTAAGCCCATCCCTAACCCTGCCCTTGTCCCTAATCCTAAACCTGCCAGTAACCCCTATCCATACGCCTAATACTAACACTACCCGTAATACAAACTATGCATAATCCTATCCTCAAAAGCTTTGTCCTTCCTCCACCCTAATCCTACACCTAATCTCACCTCTAACCCTGTTCGTATCCCTAATCCTCAACCCTGAACTTATCACGAACTCTAAACCTATCCCTAACCATGTACTTATCCCTAATCCTAAACCTATCCCTAACCATGTACTTATCCCTAATCCTAAACCTATCCCTAACCCTATCTTTGTTAGTAATCCTAAATCTATCCATTACTCCCCATCCTCATACTAAGCATTACCCTTAACCCCTGTCCTATGCCTAATGCTAAAACTACCCGTAATCCATGCTCACTTTAATCCTAAACCGATCCTCAAATTCGTTATTCCTTATCCCTAATTCTAAACCTAATATCCTTAATCCTGTCCGCATCTCTGATATTAACCCCAATCCTTTACTCACCCCAATCTCTGTCTTTATTCCCAATCCTAAATCTGAACTTATCCCAAATCCTAGACCTACCCCTGACTCTGTCTTATCAATAATCCTAAAGCTATCCCCTAATTTCTTGCCTCTCATCCTAAACATATCCTTAACCCCTGTCCTTATGCCTTACGCTAAATCCATCCCCAGCCCATACTATTCTTAATCCTTAACGTATCCTTAACTCTGTTCCTTGCCACTAGTCTTAAAACCTAATCTATTCCTAACTCTGCCCCTTGGCATTACAGCCAGAAAACAAATAGAAAATTATTAAAAGTCTATAAAAAAAATAAAAAAACTGTCCGGAGTTTAAAGTGGTCAGGACTCACGGAATTCTTTCCAAAAAATTAAAAAGACAATATTTCGAATTCCTCTCTCCTCACCGCCCCTACCCCCTCCCAACCCAGGAAAAAAATGGACAACCTTGCTGCCGACCCACCATGATGAGTTGCTGAACTTGTACATACTCACAGACCCTCCCCCTCCCACTGACGACCTGAAACAATGGCAACAGATCAAGGCTGACAACCAAGACCACACACACACAGGCAATTGAGATCAGACGCACAGAGACCAGAAAACCAACGGGTGCTGGATATCACAATGGGATATGTGCAACACAATGTACATTACACGAGATTCAGTGAGATGTCTCGAGTTTTTCAGAACTGGAGCTGAGACTTTGACAAGCCTTGTTCGTTTCGGAAGTTAAAGATTTGTCGCATCCTGAAATGTGTTTGCCCACCGACCCCCCCCCCTCCCCCCCACCCCCAGCGAAAAACCCAGCACCTATAGAACAGTGGCTTTAAAGAGTCCCAGCCTCCCCCCTCCCCCCCCTTGCTATCCCAAGTTTCCTTACCCCCCATCTCCCATTTAAAATTTTTAACTGATAATTTGTCATTAGACTTTTACACTGGTAATTATTGAAACAATTATGTAACTAAATTCCTTTATTAATTGGAATCCAAAAAAAATAATCCCCATTTCACTGGATCATAAAACTATCTTCACACAGTGAGTACACTCTTTACCAGTTTGGACTTTCTGTTCTGACTGAAACAGAACCGTCTTAACGCATGGGCACACTAGGCAGTTGTCCAGCTCCAGGGGCTCCAAGGGTTTAGGGGGCTCCATGCATGCAAGTTTACACTGGATTTTGAAACGGGGAAGAAAATCCCGTTGTTTACCCAAATAATGTTAATACTGCCCAGGACTGAAATTCCTTCCAAATTCCTTCCCTTTGGTTTGAATTCCCTTCCTTGGGAGCCAATGCCCTTACTCTGAGAATCATCGCTATGGAAATTGTTGCACGGAGCAATGGCGTGCAGTAAGGGCGGACAGGGGGGAGGGGGGGGAGGGCATAGGCCCCGTGCATCCATTTCTGGGAGTATCCAATCAACGAGTCTCTAGGTCCTATACTTGGGTCTTGGGGCATACAAATCAAGGAGCTGCCCACCCCGGGCGTGATGGGGCATCACCAGACCTCTGCATGCCACTGACACGGAGCCAACATCAGATCATACGGCTTGTTAACACTTTGCCGTTCGCGCATTTTTTACCTTTCTGAAACCCAACGAGGGTTGTCTCAAAGATTGCATGCTAGTGTTAACTTGTTTACATAGAATACAGACAAGGTCAATGGAAATATTCACAGCCAAAGTCTACATGTTTAGACAACTTATTGAAAGAACACTTAACGTTTAAGAAACGCCCGAAAACACGCCTTTCACAATTGAGGGAATGCGACCATATCTGATTTTGACCGTTGTCCCATATGCCTAGCATCTTCTTTTATAGGCGAATTGAATATGATTTGAAGAAAGTATTACTCTTTCAAAGGCTTAGGCCTTATCTTTTGTCGGGACGCGGGATATGGCATTACGATTTATTTATATCAATTTGCTTTAGAGACATGAAGCCCTTTGTTTTGTTCAAAGCCTAGACCACTAAGGGGAGATCCCACCAATACGAAGCCTCGACCTGTGTGCATTTTGACTTTAACTGTCTATCCGTGAGTGGGAACAACATGGTACATTTGGCTGTTACACGGTTTAGTTGTGGCTTTTTTACACCCTCATTCCGACTGCCAGACGAGAGCCAGCCAGAGAAAATGTGGACTTTTGTGCATTTTAGATTTGCCGACACACTGCGAGTGGGAAAATTATCTGCACAACTTTCCTCTCACCATGCCTACTAAAGGAAAGCCCAGAAATACAGAGTGTGGACCTTTGTGCGTTTTGACTCAGCTGATTGAGTGGGAAAAAGCATGTTACATGTAGCTGGTACGCCGTTTAGTCGTTTATAAGTGCAGTTTCCTTCGGTCCGACTACTGAGCAGGGCCCAGCAGTACGGAGTATGAAAATTTTATGTACATTTTGGACGTCCCTGTCTGTGAGTGCGAAAATCATGTTACATTTAGCTGGTACATTGTTCGGTCACGGTTTATAAACGCACAGCGTTCTTCTTAAACCGAGTAAGGGAGCAGAGCCAGAGGTATAGTTTAGACCTCTGTGCGTTTTATTTTAGCTGGCTGTCTCTGTGAGTGAGAAAATCGCATCACATGTAGCTGGTACATTGTTTAGCCCTGTTTTATAAGTGCACAGCATTCTCTCCCACCCCGACGAACGAGCACAGCCCAGACGTACAGAGCAAGGCTGCTGTGCATTCTTTCTGCTGACAGGACCAGGGTCTTAAGAAGATTTTGGCCATGGTCGTTCTTTGTTTCTCTAAGGCCTCACTGTAAGGACTTTGGCCTTAAGGACTTTGGTCCTAAGGACTTTGATGACGAAGGATACACAGTTTGACATATTGATTTTGTTCATTTTCCCAAATTGCCTGCCCAACTTTTCTCAAACTTCGGCGACCAATTGGTAATTCAGCCGCGCAAAGTAGGGATGGTTTATTATATTGTGCAGGTAAACAGCCAGCACAGCACAGCACAGCACAGCACAGCACAGCACAGCACAGCACAGCACAGCACAGCACAGCACAGCACTGCACCGTGGTCCACAACATCAGAACGGACATGTTCGCACTCACAGCGTACACGTTTGTACAGCTTAACTATTAGAACACTCAAGCCATCATGAAACACTTTTCGGAAACGCCTGAAAACACATGTTTAGAATTGATAGAATGTGACCACGGCTTAATCTATAATGCACAAAAGTTGCACAGGCATTCTTATAAAATACGTTACAATCTTATTTTGCCATAAAGAAAACCCTTAAGAACAATAAAAAATCATCCCTATCGCAGTTTTTCCATGTGGAACACTTTCTAGTTTATGAATAATTTTAGTAGTGAACAGCAGTACGTCACGACCTAATGGCACAACGTAACAGCCAGTTGCTGCCAGAAAAATGTACACCCAAGAAATAATGGCAGAAACCGACTCGTGTCTGGCCAGGCTTCGCATGATAAGGTCTTCCTGGTTTTACTAAGAAAATATAGGAAGTATTAAGGTGTGCACTTTGTGTCTGCCAGTAGCTAACTGTACCGCTCCAGGATTAGAATTCTACCTACCCCTCCCAATTCTAGTTCTTGTGGCCTCAAAAGTTGACACCAATCATACACTCTTCGAGAAAATTTTTATTTCGGACAAAAAGAAAAAAACTTTCAAAATCCAGTGTAAGATGAATTATTCCTAAAACTTCCGTTTCTCTATCGTCTACGACAGTGAACGAGTTATCGGAGAACGCCTCGCGAATCCATATGAATAATAAAAATGTCCTTGGATTTTAACGCCCCAAATAAGCCAACGTCTGGGGGTGGTTCCGTGCCAATCTCCACTCAAACTCTGAATATATTAAATTTAACATAAATTTAACATTATGCTCAGTCCCACCCCTTTTCAGGCATTTCCAATTATGAAACAGTTATACTCAGCTACAAAACTTTTCAGATCCATACAAAACAATTTTTGAGAATTTTTAACCAATGTGGTAAAATTTAAACGAAAATATTTAATTCTGTTGGCGAAATTCAGAAGCTCTCAATACCATAAAAAAAAAATGGCTTAATAGACCGTGATAGGCGCAAAATGGCCTTTATTGTGCCGACGCACCTTAAAACCCAAACTCAAACTCAAATAATTATGTTCATTAATGTTTAATTTAAATAGACCGCCCCCCCCCCTCCCCCAACCCTGTGCCATTTCGGATCTCTCATGTCCTAACGGTGAGACTTCTTGTAAAGGAACCACGCATGGGGGGTGTCTAAAGGGGATTATTGAATTTACTGGTAAAATATTTGCAATACAATGCCAAATTCCTACTATTCTACTTTACAGTTTGATAATTTTTTTTAATTAAAAAGAAATACATTTTTTTAAGAACTAAACTGACACTACTTAGATTACATTTTCAACAAAGCATTGCAAGTACCCTAGTTAATAATTCACCTTCTCACATCAAGAGGTAGTCAAACTCCGCCCCACACTTGACAATGTACTCCTGCGCTTAACCTAGCTCCGCCCACACACACACACACAGAAGGATGCAAAAAGCGAGTGTCCAATGTAATGAGGAAACACATTTGCACGATCGTATTTCCTAAGAATTAAAGGGAACCCCGACCTAGGAGAATACTGATGGCTGTTATCAAACTGATGCACTGTAAAACCCAAGGTCAAATTGTTTTTTGTCTTTCCTTTTTCCTTGCTTTTTTAAAAATGTTTTTACACGTCGTATGTGCCCCAAGTTTAGTTGTTTATTTTTTTGCGCAAAACGCTTGGGGTGCGTGCGTACTTGTAACAACGACCTGTTTTTTTTGTTTTGTAGCCTGTGCTTTTTTGTATCCTGTGGGTATTATTTCTTTCGCGAGGCTTTGCTACATACGTTTTTCTTTTTTGCCATTTTTTTCTAAACTCAGTTTTCGAAAACATTTCAGAAGTCGGAGGGCACGAATTTCTAAACGAACCAAACCTTAGCGATGGACAAACACATTCAAGGATTTGACAAATCTTGATTCCGAGCCGAAAAAGTCTCGACAAAGCCCCAAGTCCAGTTCTGAAAGAACCTGAGACACCTCACTGAAGCTCATGCAATGTACATCATGTTACACACACCCCATCATGATACCCGACACTCTTTGGCTCTCTGTCCCCTGCCTGCCCCACCCCAATTCCCCGTGGGTGTGACCTTGATTTCCAGACTTAACCTGCCCGATTGGTTCAGGTGGTCAAGAGGGTGTTGAGAAGTCTATCAGCGTGCACAAGTTGAACAACACATCATGAGTAGGGAGGAAGCAGGGGTATCCATGTGTTTTTCTGAGAGGAGTGTAGGGGGAGAAGAATTCGAAAGACAGGTTTATTTTGGTTGCGGCTGTTCTCTAAACTAAAGCCTGTGGGGGAGGGCGGCGATGGGGGAGGGCGGCGATGGGGGAGGGGGGGTGGGTGGGACATAGGTGGTGTATGGGATTGGGGTGGAGGTATGGGATTGGGGTGGAGGTAGGGTGTGGGTGAGTGAATTGGGTTGCGGGGTGGGAGGAGGGGTGGATTAGGGTATGCGAGTGAGGGTGTGGTGGATTAGGGTATGCGAGTGAGGGTGTGGTGGATTAGGGTGTGCGAGTGAGGGTGTGGTGGATTAGGGTATGCGAGTGAGGGTGTGGTGGATTAGGGTATGCGAGTGAGGGTGTGGTGGATTAGGGTATGCGAGTGAGGGTGTGGTGGATTAGGGTATGCGAGTGAGGGTGTGGTGGATTAGGGTATGCGAGTGAGGGTGTGGTGGATTAGGGTATGCGAGTGAGGGTGTGGTGGATTAGGGTATGCGAGTGAGGGTGTGGTGGATTAGGGTATGCGAGTGAGGGTGTGGTGGATTAGGGTATGCGAGTGAGGGTGTGGTGGATTAGGGTATGCGAGTGAGGGTGTGGTGGATTAGGGTATGCGAGTGAGGGTGTGGTGGATTAGGGTATGCGAGTGAGGGTGTGGTGGATTAGGGTATGCGAGTGAGGGTGTGGTGGATTAGGGTATGCGAGTGAGGGTGTGGTGGATTAGGGTATGCGAGTGAGGGTGTGGTGGATTAGGGTATGCGAGTGAGGGTGTGGTGGATTAGGGTATGCGAGTGAGGGTGTGGTGGATTAGGGTATGCGAGTGAGGGTGTGGTGGATTAGGGTATGCGAGTGAGGGTGTGGTGGATTAGGGTATGCGAGTGAGGGTGTGGTGGATTAGGGTATGCGAGTGAGGGTGTGGTGGATTAGGGTATGCGAGTGAGGGTGTGGTGGATTAGGGTATGCGAGTGAGGGTGTGGTGGATTAGGGTATGCGAGTGAGGGTGTGGTGGATTAGGGTATGCGAGTGAGGGTGTGGTGGATATGGGTATAAAGCTGGGGTGGAGTAGATTGGGGTATGAGGGTGGGGGTGGATTGGATTGGATTGGGGTATAAGGGTGGGGGTGGGATGGATTGGGGTATCGGAGTGGGAGGTGGGGTGGATCGGGGTATGGAGGTGAGAGGTGGGTGGATTGGGGCAAGAGGTGGGTGGGTGGGGTGTGTGGGCGGGAGGTGGGGAGCGGATTGGAGTATTGGGGTGGGGGGTGGAGGTGGGGGTGGATATGAGTGTGGAGGTGGGGTGAGCTGGGGTAGTGGTGAGGGTGGGGGGGGGCGGGAGTTTTTCACTTGTTTAAACTTCCTCTGCTGCAGTTTTTGATTGTCCTATCTACCCAGCCAGCAAAACAGAAAATCCAACGCAAAGGATTGACTTCGGTATTTGCAAATAGTAATGACATCGTTCCTACCTCGATCCACTGGTGAATGACATCGCGACGACATCGGTCTGATGCCGCTAACCCGCCCCTATGATCATCCAGGTAATCCTTTTGAAATCCTATACAAATCTACGTTGGACTGACGTAGGGGTGCTGGCTGGGTGTTGCCGTGTAACGGAAAATGCGTAATATTCCAATTTAGGTAAAATTCACATTTTAACACCATTTTTTGAAAGAAACGTGTTCCAGCTTTCTAACTGGGTTTCTAATTTTGTATGACTAACAGGTTCTTTTGGTCATCACGGAATGGAAATTGAACTAAGACTAAATCATGGAAAACAGTTACGGCCACGACCACTTTGAATTCTTACAGTTCTTTACGGATTTTCTTTCTGTTTTCTGGTTGAAAGGGTTAGGGGTAGGGTAGGGATACGATTATATTCAGAGTTAGGGATAAGGACAGAGTTAGGAATAGGTTTAGGAGTAGGGATACGTTCAGGGTTAAGATATGTTTAGGGTTAGAGATACGTTTAAGCTTCGAGATAAGTTTAGGGTTAGAGATAAGGTCAGGGTTAGGGATAGGTTTAGCATTAGCGATAAGGACGTGGGGATAAGGCTAGGGTTAGATGTAGGTTTATTATCAGAGATAAGGACAGGATCAGGGATATGTTAAAGATTAGAGATACGGACAAAGTTAGGAATAGGTTTACGGTTAGGGATAGGTTTAGGGTTAGGGACAGGTTTAGGGTTAGGGACAGGTTTAGGGTTAGGGACAGGTTTAGAGTTAGGGCTATTAACAGGGTTAAGGACATGTTTAAGGTCAGGTATAAGAACAGGGTTAGTGATAGGTTTAGGGTTAGTGATAAGTACCTGGTAAGGAATATGTTTAAGATTAGGGATAGAGTGGTCTGGATATACGGAACTCTTTTCTAAATCACGCCACAAAGGAACATTTTGTTTACATCCTGCAAAATATCGGGTTGTTTTTTTGTTTTTGTTTATACAGTCTTTTGCCATGGTACGGCAGCCTGTCAGTCCGCGTTACTAGTACCGTAAAAGCAACATCCTAGCCAGCAACCCTACCGATATCCCTGGCGTGGGACGGACATCAAACCTGCAGATAGGAATGCGTGACATCGTTTCTATGTAGATCCATTGGTTACGACATCGCCCTGTCGTCTTTTTGTTGTATGAATCCTGCCCCTACAGTGATCCTACCAACCCCATGAAAATCCTACCAACCCTATAAAAACCCTACCAACCCCAACAGAAATCCTATACAAATCTACATCGGATTGACATAGGGATGCTGGCTGGGCCATCTCCGTTTGCTATCCGGTCATTAACCAAAAACAAGGTTAGATTTGTTTTGGGGGAAGCAAATTAAGGAAACCCTGTTGCCTTTATCAAGAAATCAAGAAACATGAAGGAGAATCAAATCCAGACATTGCAAGTCTGAAGCCATCCATAAAACTATATACGGTCAGAGGTTGGGGGAGGGGGTGGGGGGTTCCAGGCTACGAAAAGCGTACACGGTTGTGGGGAGGGGGGGGGGGTCTGGAGAGCACAATACACGTTTCAATTAAAAAGTTCGTTTTCTTTTATGTACCTTTTTAGAAAAAATTTAACGGAATTGTTAAGATTTTATTATGTACCGTTTCAAAATCTACTAAAACAGTAGAATAATTCATGCAAAATGCCATTTGAAGTTTTCATATATCGAGGTCTTATAATGGACATTCAACAATTTGATGGCCACACACTTTGAGCGGGGAGGTGAACGGAGCGGGGTGGGGGGGAGGGGGGGGATACTGAAGCCAAACGTTTGAAAAGCGTGCGCTGGGAAACGGATGGGGGAGGAGGGGGGGGGTGATAAAAACCGCTCAAATCAAACGGACATAGGCTACTTTATGGATGGCCCCGCATGTTCAATGGTGACCTTAGTTCTTGTTTGTTTTATCTCCATTTTCTGAAGAAAAAAACAACGAGATCTTTTAGTGTGTAGAAGAGGATAATAAATGCACACTTTGACGCCTGCGTAAATTGCGTTGTGGCACTTATCAAGCTGTATCACTGTTCAGATTTATTCTAACTCCTTTTCGTAATACTAAAGCCGCAAACGTTTCATGTCGAATTTCTCAGTTGGGCCAACAAGAACTAAAGCCGCCAATGTGTACAATCCTACCCGATGTTCCAGCGCTGTTAGACCCCGTTTGACCATAGCCCAAATGGTTTCTAAGTAGATGATTCAGTGAGGTCCTTTGGAGTTCGGAGAACATGCTGGTTTACACAGTCCCAGCGGCTGACGCGAGTCGTGATCTGAAGCAGTTGCTGGACCTCCCGATGTTCCAGCTCTGTTAGATCCGGTCTGACCACAGCCCACAAATTCTCTCAGTAGATGATTCAGCCAGACCTTTTTGGGTTCCGGGCGCATGCTGTTTTACACAGACCTAACGGCTGACTCGAGTCGCGAAGTGAAGTAGTTGCTGCCCCTTCTGCTGGGCAGTGACTCCTGTTCCATCAACATCCAGTTCTCTGGACACCCTGTAGTAATAATGATAACAATAATAATAATAATAATAATAATACACAGCATTTATATAGCGCTTCATCCCATTAACAACCAGGCTCTAAGCGTTTTACAACATTTATATCATATATATCACACACACAATACACAGGCATAATCAGGTAAAAACAAAACAAAAAAATGGACATTCGGGGTGTAAAAAGATGACTCCTCAGCTGATGTTTAAAAGTCATTGTCTCCCAAAGACAGAGGCAGAGAATTCGAAATCTGAGGCCCTTGGAAAGAAAAATATTGTTCACCCATAAGTCTTGAGGGACATCTTAGAAATTTTAAACTTTTTGGCATCAGCAGATGATCTAAGACGCCGTGATGGTACATGGCGAGTCAAAAGATCAGTTAAAGAAGTTGGTGCGTTTTTGTAGGCCTACATAATTTGTGACACAGGGTAGCCAGCTTAATACATTTTTCGTAGACATGGACACAAAATTAGCGTGGGGCTACAAGCCGAGTTGTCTTGAAAATCTGTGTCAAATTACCATGCTATTTCAGGAAAGAGTTACGGACGTCCAAACCAGTTTGAACTCTTGTAGTTCTTGGGAATATTTCCATGTAGGGCTATTTGGATTGAGGGTCTATGATCAGGATTTTACTGATTCACCACCACTAGCCGATCTGAGCTGTCCGTCCGAAAAGCACTACTTCAGATAGTACAAGAAAGTTACACTGAGAAATATTCTTTGACTGATATGGTTTTTACAATATTTCTCCAAAGCTCCTTTACAGCCATATCACTGATCACCGTCTTTCAAAGAAGACAAAATGAGAACTCTTGTTCTCTGAAAGAAACTTGCTGGAAGTGAATCAGTTGAGGGTTAGGGTTAAGCTTAATAATAGGTTAGGGAAAAGTTTGACAATGGGCATCTCCATGCAAACGTCAACCCCAGGATCAAAATCTTATCTTGAACATATGATGAAAGTTTTCTCATTTTTCAACGGAAACACCACCCAGATATTGAAATTGAATATTAATTTGAAAATCGCTCACAGCAAAAGAAAAAAAATCCACTCTAGTGGAATGTGTCTAAAAGAAGCCATATTCAACATCAATTTTTACGGTTCACTTTTTGGCATCTGGTGATATAAAATTCGGGTGCATAGTGATTTTTTTCACTAATGAGAGTTTATTGGCTTTTTAACATCTTCGCATGCATCTATGTCAATTCAACTTATTTAGTCTGAACATTTCCTGGCACAAAATATATACTTCTTTGATGTCAGTCCGTCACACTAAAAATCAGCAAAGTGTTGTATAAAACGAAATGTACACACCCCACGCTTTTTTTCATTTATTTCCTCTGCCTACTAGTACTGTCAACACTTTAAAAGCTTCCATAGTCATTTCAACTGTACAATGTATTTAAATTTCCTGTGGGAGAGCGTGACGGACTGACAATTTTATGCGATGGACTGACCCTGAAGAAGTGACATAGCAACGACCAAGTACTCAACTTCACTATTTGCGAAAAAAGCCCAAGTGATTACAATGCCTGATGCCTGGTTCACGGAATGTAGACACACTGAAATGAGAAACTTTGCTTTTGTAACTTTATCATTACGCAGCATGATAAACATTGTGTATGTAACAGGTCACGCGTATATTTTTATATCTTTGAAAAAGGTGGAAAGAATGTAAGACATAATTTGCAGCTCTGTGCTTTGTTTCTAGTGCAGCAGCAGGCCAGTTCAAACAAATTTAATAGCAACGTGTGTTAAACAAGGGAGAAGTTGGTATCAACATCACGTGGCGCTGGCACCGTGAACGGTGTAGGTGGAGAAGTGTCCCCTTAGAAAGCCAGAGTTCTAAATCCCTTCAATCAACCTTTGAGAAATCGAGGATTGAAGTTTCATGTGATCATAGCCTATAGAGCAAAGATTTTTTTTTGTTTCTAGTAATACTTACAAATTACACACCTCAATCTGCTTGATACTTTGAGAATGCCCGTAGAAGTAATGCGTAGCGTCTAACTCAGTTCAGCCCAAAAGTGGAGACAGAACCTTGTCATTCTTTAGAGATGAAGTGATGGGGTTAGGAATGGGTTTGATCGTAAGTTTGGATGGGATTAGGAATGGGTTTAATACGTTTGGATGAAGATAGGAACGGGTTTGATCATAAGTTTGGATGGGGTTAGGAATGGGTTTGATAATAAGTTTGGTTGGGGTTAAGAACGGGTTTGATCATAAGTTTGGTTGGGGTTAAGAACGGGTTTGATCATAAGTTTGGGTGGTGCTAGAAATGGGTTTGATCATAGGTTTGGGTGGTGTTAGGAACGGGTTTGATCATAAGTTTGGGTGGGGTTAGGAACGGGTTTGATTATAAGTCTAGATGGGTTTAGGAACAGGTTTGGTAATACATTTGGATATGGTTAGGAATGGGTTTAGGAATGAGAAAAAAGTCAGGAATATAATCTACCACTGTGTGCTGACTTTACTGTTGATGAAAAAGCCATTGAACTTTTCACAATTTTTGAGGCCCTGCGAGAAAATCAGTATTAATGAACTTTACGTAAACATATTGCAACTGTATCAGGAGGCCTCTGCCAGAATCCACATCGATAACCACGCATCAGAAAAGTTTGTCATAGAAAGAGGAGTTAGACAGGAAGACCCTATATTACCGAACTATTTACAGCAGCAATTGAAGAAATATTCAAAATGCCAAGCCTCGAAAATGGTACCAACATAGATGGAAAGTATCTGAAAGACCTGAGATTTGCAGGCGATGCAGCACATTGCCCTGAGAGTGTACAGCAGAATGAACCCAACCTGAATCTTGTAAACAAACAGAGCAAGAACGTTGCCCTGAAAATCCACAAAGACAAAACAAGACACATGACAAACTGCGAGAAAGATGAAAAGGTATTATTGAAAGCAAAACCATTGAAAAAGTCACGGAATATAAATATCTAGACAGACAATACACATGCAACACAAAATAAAAACTGAAATAGACTAGAATTATTGCAGCATGGAGCTGCTTTCGAAAAACATATTCCTGGACCCAAAACTCCCAATGTCCTTTAAGAGACAAGTATTCAACCAGTGCATTATTCCAACAATTGCCCGTGGTTGCCAAACATTGGCCGATTACAAAACAACTTGCGAACAAATTAAGAACTACCCAGAGGGCAGTGCAAAGAAGAATGTTTGACATCAAATTACAAGATGAAATTCCCCACGCTGAAATACGCATATAAACAAAGCTAACGTTCATAAAATTCATTCTACAACAAAGTGGAATTGGGCCTGACATGTGGAAAGGATGAATGACAATAGATGGACAAAACGCTGCCCTGAATAGCAACCACTGACACGAAAAAGAACACGAGGACGACCAGGAAGAAGATGGCAGGATGATATTAAAAAGAGGGAACAACATGGATGAGGAAGACATCAAAGGAATGGCGGTCATTGTCGGAGGGCGACACACTATATATGGCCTTTAGCGTCTTTACAGACGGTCTTAGCAGCTAGAATATTCACTTTCACTTTGACTGACAGCTTCTCTCGTGGCTTATTCTACCAATGTTTGACCCGAGAGTGCGATGGCAGTGATTGCAGGTCAGTCTTTTGGGTTCACTTTGGCGAGTGTTTTCATTCCGCCTCTGTCGTTTTGTCAGGTATGTTTCTTTTGCCTTGAAGTCTATTGCGAGCGTGCCACTGCGCAATTTTTGTCTCCATCTGCTTCGATCATTTGCAAGGTTCTCCCATTCATTGGGGTCGATGTTGAATGCTTTCATCGTGACCTTGCAAGTGTCTTTGAATCGCAGATGTGGCCTACCTCTGGGTCGGTTGCCAGTAGCAAGTTCCCCGTAGAGAATTTGTCTGGGGATGCGATCATTTTCCATACGGTGGAGATGTCCAAGCCACCGCAGTCTTTTTTTGCCTAGGAGAGCCTGAGTTGATGGAATGTTGGCTCGGCTCAGAACTTCGGTATTTGAGATCCTGTCTTGCCACTTGATCTTGAGAATTTTGCGTAGGCAGCGCAGGTGGAAGGAGTTGAGGGATCTTTCATGTTTGGAGTAGGTGGTCCATGTCTCTGAGCCATACAGCAGGGTGCTTAGGACGCAAGTTTGGTACACGAGTACCTTTGTTTTGATGGTCAGCTTGCTATTGTTCCACACCCTTTTTGAGAGTTTGCCAAAAGCTGTGGCCGCCTTTCCTATTCTGGCATTTATTTCAGTTGTTATGTCTGTGCTACCACTGATGGTTGAGCCTAGGTAGCAGAATTTTCCCACTTGCTCCAGAGGAGAGCCATTCAGCATGATTGGGTTGGGGTTTCTCAAGCCTTGTGTCAAAACTACAGTTTTTGAGACACTGATCCTTAGCATGAATTTGTCACAGGCTTTGGCAAGGCTATTGATGAGAGCCTGGAGCGTGGTTTCATCGTGGGCCACGATTGCAGCATCATCTGCGAAGAGGAGCTCTTGTAACATAATATGCTCTGTACGAGATTTTGCTTTTAGTCTGGCAACATTAAAAATGGAGCCGTCCACTCTGGTGTTAATAAGTACTCCACCTGAACATTGACCAAAGGCATTCTTGAGTAGGGCTGCAAAATATATACCAAATAAGGTAGGAGCAAGAACACATCCCTGCTTCACACCGCTGTTTACAGCAAATGAATTGGATGTGCAGCCTTCAAAGTTGACACATGCCCTCATGTCAGTGTGGAAGGATGCAATAAGTTTTAGCAATGTTGGTGGACAGCCTATGGATTTAAGGACTGCATACAGGCCAGATCGGCTTACGGTGTCGAAAGCCTTTGTTAGGTCCACAAAGCATGTTATAAGCGGCCTGTTTTGTTCTTTACATTTTTCTTGGATTTGCCGAAGTGCAAATATCATGTCAATAGTTGATCGTTTGCTTCGAAAGCCACATTGTGTTTCTGGTAAGACTTTTTCCGCCAGTTGTTGAAGGCGGCAGAGGATGACGCGAGCAAAAGCCTTTCCAGTAATGCTGAGGAGGGATATGCCTCGATAGTTGTTGCAGTCGCCTTTGTCTCCTTTGTTCTTGTAAAGTGTGACAATTTTGGCGTCTCTCATATCATGTGGTATCACGCCTTCTTTCCAACACTGCAGTAACAGATTATACAGGTGTGGTAATAGTGGGCCTTTTAGGTCTTTTAATACCTCTGCAGGAATGTTGTCACTTCCTGTGGCTTTTCCAGCAGACAGGTGGTCGATTGCATTGGAAAGCTCGACTAAGGAAGGTTCAGCGTCAAGTTCGGCCATTATTGGCAGTTTTTGGAGGTGTTCCTCAAAATCTGGTGGAATATTTTTCTCACTTGAATACAACAGAGAGTAATGCTCTACCCACCTATTCAGTTGTTCATTTTTATCTGTGATGGGTTCACCATTTACAGACTTAAGTGGGGCGCTTTTGGTGATGATTGGCCCAAGAGCTACTTTCATCTGACTAAAGGCGGTTTTCATATCTCCCTTTTCATTTGCCTCTTGTATGCTGTTACACAAGTCTGTCCAGTATTTGTTGGCGCAACGTCTTACCTCCAGCTGAAGTTTAGCTTTTGCATTTTTCAAACAAGTTTTTGTACTCTGATTGCAATTTTTGTTATACTCATTGAAAGCAGATTTCTTTTGCTCAATGAGAGGTAGGAGAATTTCGCTGTTCTGGGCTACCCAGTCGTTGTTTGAAACTTTATGCTGTCCAAAAGACTTGATGGCACAGTCATGAATTTTTGAACTGAGAGTGTTCCATGTTTCATCTACCGAGTCACATTGGGTGACATTATCCATGCTTTCAGCAAATAACTTTTCAAATGACTTTCTATTTGATTCATCTCTGATTGCTGTTACATTGATCTTAGGGATTGAAGGGGCTTTTGATCTGTATATTTTCTTGGCCGAAATTTTGATTTTGCTGACTACCAGTGCATGGTCGGTGTCACAGTCAGCACTGTGGAGGGAACGAGTTATTTTTATACAGCCCAAACTCTTCCTCCTTGAGAGAATAAGATCTAATTGATGCCAATGGCCAGACCTGGGATGGCGCCATGATGTTCTTTGGCATCTCTTAAGGTCAAAGTACGTGTTTGTAACACATAATGAGTTTACGGAGCATAGCTCCAGAAGGCGCTGCCCGTTTTCGTTGATGTTGCCAATGCCGAAGTGCCCAATGCACTTTGGCCATGCGGAGTGATCTGCTCTCACTCGAGCGTTAAAGTCACCCAGAATTAGCAGGCCTTCGGTGAGAGGGATGTTGTGGAGAGTCCTCTGCAATGCCTCGTAGAAAATGTCTTTGGTTTCGTCAGAGGAGGTAAGTGTTGGGGCATAGACACAGATAATGTTGGTAAAACCAGACCGGGTGTTCAGTCTGAGTGTCATGATGCGTTCTGACACTCCAATTGGAGTTGCGATCGAATTGATAAGGGAGTTTTTTACGGCGAAGCCCACGCCGTGGATTCTCGGCTGTTCGCTGCTAAGGCCCTGCCAGAAGAAGGTGTAGTTTTCTTCTTTGACTGACCCGGAGTCGGGAAGTCGAGTTTCTTGAAGGGCAGCGATGTCGATGTTTAGTAGCTGAAGTTCTCGATCAATAATTTGGGATTTCTTGATGGAGTCAATATCAGTGAGATCTTGCTGTTGCAAGCCTGGGCGCATTGTTCTGACGTTCCAGGTACCAAGTTTTAGTATTTTTCTGTTTTTGCCAGGTGCACACTTTACGTCAGCTTTTTTACTTTTGGTCTAGCTCCAACCACCTTATGAAGCAGGCTGACGTGGCGGAACAACACCCAACTGCCTGGGGGCTGCCCAGGTTACGGCGGGCGGTAGTTGATCAATGCAGCTGAAAAGCCGCTCCCACCGACAGAGGGGACCCCTGGCGCTCATCCGTACGCCAAATGGATTGAGCTTATCACCGGTAACTGCCACCTCCCGTGTTGTGCCCATCCGTAACGGATGGCTGGAGTGTCCTCTCCAAATCGGAAATGGGTGGGCTTATAGAGGAGAGACAGACGCTTGCCAAGCCCGAGCAAACGCCTCCTCGTTTTGCTGTCTTGCCTGGGCTATTTTTAAGAGATGGTGCTTTGCCCAGAGGCACCACCCCTCTCTCTGCCATTCTAGTTAAACCCAAGGGAGAGACCAGGTCAATACATTTGGAACTAGTCCGGCTGCAGGAGATGCTGGAAGCCAGTTTGATGCAGTTCTCCCTGACAACCACCTTCGGGTCTCCACTCCTGATTTTCTGTCTGGGTTTACTCCCATAGCCTTTGCTATCATAGCAACACACAAGGCAGTGTGGTATTTGTATTCAGGGTTGCCTTCCCCTAGTCTTCCTCTCTCCCGAGATGACCCACAAGACAGTGGGGGTGACAGTAGCAGGCTGTATTGTGTACTGTCATACAATAGCAGAAAAGTCTGGCCTGACAATCGCGACACACTGCAGTGGATGGACAATGCCTAGGTGAAAAGGTGAAAAAGATGAAAAAGAAACGGGTTTGATAATACGTTTGGATGGGGTTAAAAACGGATTTAATAACAGGTTTGGATGGGGTTAAAAACGGATTTAATAACAGGTTTGGATGGGGTTGGAAACGGATTTAATAACAGGTTTGGATGGGGTTAAAAACGGATTTAATAACAGGTTTGGATGGGGTTGGAAACGGATTTAATAACAGGTTTGGATGGGGTTGGAAACGGATTTAATAACAGGTTTGGATGGGGTTGGAAACGGATTTAATAACAGGTTTGGATGGGGTTGGAAACGGATTTAATAACAGGTTTGGATGGGGTTAAAAACGGATTTAATAACAGGTTTGGATGGGGTTGGAAACGGATTTAATAACAGGTTTGGATGGGGTTAAAAACGGATTTAATAACAGGTTTGGATGGGGTTGGAAACGGATTTAATAACAGGTTTGGATGGGGTTAAAAACGGATTTAATAACAGGTTTGGATGGGGTTGGAAACGGATTTAATAACAGGTTTGGATGGGGTTGGAAACGGATTTAATAACAGGTTTGGATGGGGTTGGAAACGGATTTAATAACAGGTTTGGATGGGGTTGGAAACGGATTTTATAATAGGTTTGGGTGGGATTGAGAACGGATTTAATAATGGATTTGGATGGGATTGAGAACAGGTTTAATAATAAGTTTGGATGGGATTACGAATAGGTTTAATAAATGGGTTTGGAAGGGGTTAGGAAAGTACTAAGCAATGGGTTTGGATGGGGTTAGGAAAGTATTAAATAATGGGTTTGGATGAGGTTAATAAATTAATGACTTTGGATTGGGTTAGAAACGGTTTAGTAATAGGTTTGGATGGGGTTAAGAACAGATTAATAATATATATGGATGGGGTCAGGAAGGTTTAAATAGTAGATTTGGATGGGGTTGATAATGGTTTAATAATAGGTTTGGATGGGAATAGGAACAGGTTTAATAATTGGTTTGGATGGGGTTAGTGACAGGTTATATAATTGGTTTGGACGGTGTTAAGGACGACTTTAATAATAGGTCTGGATGGAGTTAAGAACGTGTTTACTATTACGTTTGGAAATGGTTAAGAATATGATTAATACTACGTTTGTATGGGATTAAGGACTGATTAACAATACTGCCATGCAAAGGTAGACCGGCGTAACTGATGAAGTATAAAGAGAGCACATACGTCACTCTGCCTTTGCATGACAGAATAGGTTTGGATGTGGTTAGGAATAGGCTCAAAAATAGGTTTGGATAGGGTTCGTAACAGATTAATAATAGGTTTGGATATGGTTAATAACAGGTTAATGATAGGTTTGAATGGGGTTCATAAAAGGTTAGGTTTGGATGGGATTCACAACAGGCTGTAAATACGTTTGGATGGGGTTAAGAATGAGTTTGATAATAGGTTTGGATGAGGTTGGGAACGGGTTTAATAAAATATTGGGATGGTGTTAAGAACGGCTTTAATGGTAACTTTGAATTGGGTAAAGAACAGGTTTAATGGTAAGTTTGGCTGCGGATAGGAACAAGTTCAGTAACAGATTTGGATTGGGTTAGTAACTGACTTAAAATAAGAAGTTTGGATGGGATTAGGAACAGATTTAATAAAAGGTTTGGATGGGATTAAGATGGGTTTAATAATAGACAATGCGGTTAGGATCAGGTTTAATAGAAGTCTTTGCATGAGGTTACGAGCAGGTTAAATAAGTTTGGATAGGGTGAAAAATGAGTTTGACAGTATGTTAGGGTTCTGATGGGGTCAAGAATGGGTTTAATAACAGTTTGCCGTAGGGTTAGGAATGGGCGTAACATGTAATAGACATGGATGCGGTAAGGAATAGGTTTAATAATAGGTTAAGATAGGCTAGAAACGGGTTCAATAATAGGTTTGGACAAGGTTAAAAACATGTTTAATCATTGATTTGAATGGGATTCGGGACAGGTTTAATGATACTGCCATGCAAAGGCAGAGCGACGAAACTGATAAAGTATAAAGAGCACATACTTTGCTTTGTCTTTGCACATCAGAGTAGGTTTCAAGGGGGTAAAGAGCGGTTTTAATAATAGGTGTGTATGATGTTAAAAAGAAGTTTGATGACAAATTTGAATGGGGTTAGGAAAAGGTTTAAAAACAGATTTCGATTGGGATAGCAACAGGTTTAATAATGAGTTTGGATGCGGTTAGAAAGAGTTTGACAATAGGTTTTCAAGGGGATTAGGGACAGTTGAAATAATAGCTTTGCATGGGATTAGGACCGGTTTGCAGTTAGGATCGGGTTTAATAATACTTTTGGATGGGGTTAATAATGAAATTAATCATAAGTTTGGATGGGGTTAGGAATACGTTTAGTAATATGTTGCGTGGAGTTATGAATGGGTTTGATAGTAGGTTTGAGTGGGTTTAGGAATAGGATTAATAATAAGTTTGGATGGCATAAAGAATTTATATGAATCATTATAGGTTTGGGTGGAGTTAGGAATGAGTTTAATAATAGATTTGGATGTGGTTAAGAAAAGATATTTAATAATACTTTTGGATGGGATTAAGGACAAGTTTAATAACACTGCCATGCAAAGGTAGAGCGACGTAACTGATAAAATATAAAGGGAGCACATACACCGCTCTATCTTTGCACGGCAGAATAGGTTTGGATCGGACTAGGAATAGATTTAATAATAGGTTTGGGTGGGTTAGGAATGGGTTTACTAATAGCTTTGTATTATGTTAGGAACGAGTTGAATGATAGATTTGGACAGGGCTAGGAACGCCTTTAATATTACGTTTGGATGTGGTTAAGAATAGGTTTAATAATAAATAAGTTTGGATGGGATTAGAGACATGCCATGCAGAGCGACGTAACTGACAAAGTATAAAGAGAGCACATACGTTGGTCTGCCTTGGCACGGCAGAACAGATTTGGGTGGGTTTAGGAACAGGTTCAATAAATCGATTTGGATGGGTTCACAACGGTTTTAATGATAACTTTGAATGGGGTTAAGAACGGGTTTAATGATAGATTTAGACTGGGTTAGTAACAGAGAGCTTATCAAGCTGTAAAAGAGCTCACACAGCGTAAACAGGCAAGAGTCAATAACATCGATGACAAAGACGGGAACCACCTCACAGAAGAGAAGGCTATCATTGACAGATGGACAGAGTACTGTTCAGAGCTCTACAACCACCAGACACAGGGGGGCCCCAATGCACTTACAAGTCAGGACTCGTCAAAGGAGGACGATTTCACTATCCTCCGCGAAGAAGTTGAGGCAGCAATCAAATCGATGAAAGATGGGAAAGCTGCAGGCATTTACAACATCCCAGCGGAGCTGCTCAAACACGGGGGACAACAGTGACAGATATCCTCACAAGAATTTGCAACAAAATCTGGCAGACCGGAGAATGGCCAACAAATTGGACTCACATTCATCAGTATGCTCCCCAAGAAAGGCAATCTACATCAATGCCAGAACTATCGAACGATCAGCCTCCTAAGTCATTCCAGTAAAGTAATGTTGAAAGTCATCCTGAACAGGCTGAAACCACAGGCGGAGGAGATCGTCGCCGAAGGACAGGCAGGTTTTCGCCCAAACAGAAGCACCACTGAACAATTATTCAACCTGCGAATTCTGAGTGAGAAGTACAGCCAGCAAACAACTGGACATATACCACGTCTTCATTTACTTCAAGAAGGCGTTCGACCGGGTGTAGCATGGCGCACTATGGGCCACAATGAGGAAATACAACATGAGACAAAAGCTCATCCACATCATCAAGGCTATACGCGAAAACCACCAGCGCAGTACTTGTCCAAGGCACGGTGGGAGAATGGTTTCATCTCAGTGGGAGTCCGTCAAGGCTGTCTTTTGTCGCCGACATTGTTCAGCATCTTCCTAGAGCGCATACTGTCTGATGACTTAGAGGAACACACTAGCACAATCAGCACTGGAGGGCCGACAATCACCAATCTCAGGTTCGCCGACGACATTGATGGACTGGCAGGAAACGAACGGGAACAAGCCAATCTGGTGAACCACCTGAATGAAACATCCCCCAAATACGGTTTGCAGATCAGTGCCGAGAAGACAAAGCTCATGACAAACAGTGCCCAGCCAATCACAGTCAGTGGAAAAGAACTTGAGACTGTTGATCACTTCAAGTACCCTGGAGCCATTATCAGTGAAGAAGGTTCAAAGACCGAAATCCTCACAAGAGCTGCACAAACAACAGCAGGCCCATTTGGAGAGACTGAAACATCTCTCTCAGGTCCAAGTTCAAGCTCCTGCATGCACTGGTCATCTCCATTTTCCTGTATGCATGCGAATCCAGGACACTGAATGGAGATCTGCAAAGGAGGATCCAGGCAGTGGAGATGAGATGCCTCAGATGGGCTCTCCAAGACCATACTACAGGGAACAGTGCAAGGGAAGAGAAGACGAGGTAGACCGTGGAAGAAATGGGCAGACGACATTGCGGAATGGACCAAGATGAGCTTTCCCACGACCCAGGCACTCGCCCACAACCGCCACACGTGGGGCCAGCTGGTGGAGCGCTCGTCACCGCAGCGCCCCTACGACCCCGGTGGGTTATAGAATCAGTGACAGTGACAGTAGGAACAGTTTTAAAATAGATTTGGATGCGTTAGGAACAGGTTTAATACTAAGTTTTAATACCGTTAGGTATGGGTTTAGTAGTAGATTTGGTTGGGATTAGCACAGGTTTAATAATAGACTTGGGTGCTTTTAGGATTGGGTTTAATAGTAGCTTCAGATGGGTTTAGGAACAGGTTGAATAATAGGGTTGGATGAGGTTGGTTAGGTTTAATTTACAAGTTTGGGTGGGGTTATGAATGGGATTAATAATAGGTTTGGATGGGTAAGGAATAGATTTAACAACAGGTTTGGACATGATTAAGAACAGGATTAATAATACGTTTGGGTGGGATAAGGGACACATTTAATGACACGGCCAGGCAAAGGCAGAGCGACGTTACTGATAAAGTAACTTAAAGAGCACATAATTATATCGCTCTGCCTTTGCACGGCAGAATAGGTTTCGACGGAGTTAGAAGCGGGTTTACCAATAGATTTGGATGGGGTTGAGAATGGGTTTAGTAATTGGTTTGGGTTGTGTTAAGAACGAGTTTAATTATGGGTTTGGATGGGATTAGGAAGTGTTTAATAAGATTTGGATGGGGTTGGCGATGGTTTCCCTTTTTTCTCCCTCTCTCTCCCTCTTTCTTTTTTATTATTTAATGAATTTTTAATGTTTCTGTTTCCGTTTCCGTACATATGAAAACACGGCTTTAGTCTGATCAAACCTATAATTTCATACCGTTACCAGCATTTGACAACTTTGTCGTACGCTTCAACTGTGTTCAAAGCCTAAAATTCTCACCTTAACAGTTCTTGATTCTCCGGTTCTCTAGACTGTGCCGACTGGGAGATCCTCAATTCAATGATCTCTGCAACCTAGACTTACTCAGAACAGGTTGGGGGGGGGGGGCGGCACTTGGCATGGACCTAATCCCCCCTCCCCCCCCCCAACCTAATGGAGGTAAAGGGAATGGGGGGGGGGACTTGTGATAAAGACTATTGATAAAGGGAGTCACAAAAGGCATGTGTGTGGGGGGGGGGGCGGGGGGTACCACAAAATAAGAGGGGACGGGAGAGTTCCATTTGCGTCGCACAATAATGATACCACATGGACACTACTTTAGGAGCGTCTGTGAGTGTCTGGTCGCAGGGGCGCTGCCCCTAAAGATTTGAGGTCTTTATTTTAGGAGGTTCGCTGCCCTTGGCATTTACACCTCACTTTACTTGTTTTATTATTTCTTGTTCTGGCGGGGGGGGGGGGGGGGGGGGAGATGATATGGGTAAATTTTAATCTATTAATTTCAATTTTGCCCGGGCAGCGGCCTTTCGGCCTGCTCTTTACGATTTCCAACTGCCAAGGTATCTTTAACGTGCGCAACGTGCACACGGGCCCTCCGAATTTTTTCGTCCTTATCCGAGAAGACTAGGTACTCGATCCTAACCCCCAATAGGACCAGGGACTTGAAAATATGAGAAAAATCCAATTTCCAAGAACTACTCGATCCTACCCCCCAATAGGACCACCTCTAGACCACCTTGCCCCCTAGCGAGTTGGTGTTTTTATAGTAAATGCAGGGGCCCGGCGAACAACACTCAAAACAAATATTTGGCTGACTAAAGTTGTGTAACTGGTATGGGTACTCCTTCCCCCATTGCCACAATTTTGAACGGATCTACAACCCTCCCCCCCCCCCCCTTCCTCCCCCAATAGACGCAGACGCAACGGGGAAAGGGGTTGGTAACAATAAGGATACTGCACAGCGAGTTCAAAAAGCGGGGTTGGGGGGGGGGGGGGTCATTAGCAGAAAATATTTGAGAGAAGATTCACAGATGCTTAAAACAAAAACTCTCAATGAACAGTTTGCAATGGCGGCCTACATTTCATAACCTTGTGTATGTTTTATTTCCATTTTCGGGAGGACTTCCGAATGCGTTCCATAGCTCGACAAGTGCATAGACATTGTCAGATTGATATGTAACGACATGAGCTGCTGGTCAGTTTGTATCATCGGGGCCGTAGGCCGATGTTCGTCTGAGCAGTAGTCAGATTGACATATCAGGAAAAGCCGCCGGGGTAGCTATGTATTGTTTTCGCTCGTGCTTTGAAACGCATTCGGAAGTCCTTCCCCATTTTCTGAAAAGGTGGAGATCTTTTAGTCTTACACTTTGACACATGAGAAGGCATTGTGGCACTTATCAAATTGTAACACCTTATCATAATACCAAAACCCCAAACGTTTAACGCTGAATTTTTCATTGTGTAGAAAAGTGGAGTTGGAACAAACAAGAATTAAGGTCGCGATTTCCCATCTGGTCTGGGCCTATGACCAGCTTTACACTGGCCTGCCTAGATCTATCAACATGCACGAACCCGTAGTAATTATCAAATCAGTACAAAGTCTAGAAATAAATGTACATGAATGAACTTACCTTGCAGAAACTTCACCCTCAGCAGATAAGTCATCAGCTTCTTACCCAGACAGCAACCCTAAGGACATCAATGCGTAGGGTTGACGTCAAGTTTGTTCATAGAAATGACATGGTTCCTAGGTAGACCGACCGGACACGGCATAACGCCGACGTTAGTCTGATGCAGGAAATCTGCCTCTATAATTATGATAATCGCACAGAAATCCTATATATAATATAAATCTTATGTCGCATTGAAGTAGGCACGCTGGCTGGACACCGTCGGCAGTTGTCAGCGTCTCGGTCAATCCATGAAGACGTCAAATACCCTTGATCAACTGCGAAAACCTTTCCCCAATTAAACCTTTCCCCAAATCTCACACCGATGTTGTCGCTATGAGCTGAAACTATGAACTGACCGGGTTCTTTGCACGTGTCGTCCTGTCGGCCTCGGCTTAGAGTGAACTATCAGTGTATCCCGTGAGCTGCATGGAAAAACTGTTCACCTTTGAGAAACAAAATTTTAGGCCAATGGTTCTCAATATAGGCGTTATCAACCCCTGAGACGAATTTGATTTTTAGGGGGGGGGGGTGAAAACGAAGAAAAGGGTGACAAGGAGGCCAGAACAATGAAGGACAAGGTGGGGTGGGGGGTGGGGTGAAAACATGAATGGAACTGATTGGGGAGGAGGGTGGGGGGGGGGCAAATCATAAAATCACTGGAAATCACGACCTATGTTTTTGTTTGTTCCAACTCCACATTTTGCACAACTGAAAAATCCGACATTGAACGTTTACGGCTTTAGTATTATGAAAAGGAGTTAAAATATATCGGAACTGTGAAACAGCTTGATAAATGCCACAACGCATTTTAAACAGGTGTCAAAGTGTGCATTTGTGATGCCTATTCTACATACTAAAAGATCGCCAGTTTTACAGAGAATCATGATATAAGAAATAAAAACTAAGGTCGCCAAATACAGGACAGCCACTGACGTGTTCTACAGCATGCCTAGGTGGTACAGTTGTATTATGAACAGTAAAGGCCAATTCTTTTTAAAAAAGCGCATTTGACAAAGAACGATTTCTGTTTTATAATGAATAATTAACACACGATTGTCATTAATAAGGCCGTGAAAACATTTAAATTATATTTTGTGTGTTGTCTGTCTTCTTGTGAAATGTATCTGTTGGGTTTGCGGGGGGGGGGGGGGGGGTCCCAGCGGACATGGTCAAGAGGCAAGGTGCTCGCCTGTCATGCCGAGGTACTGGGTTCGATCCCCAGTCTGTACAGGCATGTTGGAATTCTTTTTTCGGGGGGGGGGGGGGAATTCCTGTCTTTG
>OZ007573.1:43275623-43425623 GCA_963931925.1 Onchidella celtica
CTGTTCCTATTTGTTTATTTTATTTTTGTTTGTTTGTTTTTAATTAAGTCTTACTGCTCTGCCTTTGTGAGTTGACACCCTGCGCGTCCCGTACAACAGCATGATTTGCGCACGGGTTAGTGTGTTTGATAGTGACCACATCCCAGGAAGTGATAACGAAACCTTAAAATGGCGAACCATGACTCGAAATAGATCTAAATGATGCCGAAACAATGAAAAATGAAACGTAGGAGCCTGAACATTTCGTAATTTCTAATATAGCCCATGTTAATTTCGTATAGATAATATGATGTTGTGCAACGTTTGAAGCCTGAGTGTGATGCGGTTCCTGAGCCTTAGGTATCAAAATGTTGTGACCTCGATCCTATTCCTACATTTTTGGTTAGATCTTGTATTGGTGAACTGGTTCCAACTATTACAAAAATAATAAACACCTCTATTTTAAGTGGGTCTGTCCCTGATTATTTTAAAACAGCCTGGGTAACACCACTTTTGAAAAAAACGACTCTTGATCAAAACATGTTGAAAAATTATAGACCCGTCTCAAACCTTCCTTTTCTCTCAAAAATCCTTGAGAAGGTGATATTACAACAACTAATGTGTCATTTGAGAAATAATGACCTGTTGGAACCATTTCAATCTGCTTACAGAAGTAACCACAGTACTGAAACTGCACTATTAAGAATCATGAATGACATATTAGTAAAGGCAGATTCTGGAAATATTACTCTGCTAAATTTGTTGGATCTATCAGCAGCGTTCGACACCATCGATCACGAAATCCTGCTCAGAAGGCTAGAAACATCGTTTGGAATCAGAGGGGTCGCCCTTAAATGGGTCGAATCTTACCTGTCAAATCGCCACCAATTTGTTGTAACCAACAAAATAAGATCTTTTTCTTATGCGCTTCAGTATGGCGTACCACAAGGCTCAGTGCTTGGTCCTATTTTGTTTACTATCTATACTATTCCACTTGTACATGAAATAAAGAAATTTAATTTACAATATCATTTCTATGCTGATGATACCCAGCTCTACAGTTCTGCCTTGCCATGCGATGTTGACAGCCTTCTGCAGCAGGCTGGAAACTGTATAACAGAAATTAAAAGCTGGATGAACCAAAACAAACTGGCACTAAATGAGGACAAAACTGAGGTTATTTTATTAGGCCGTGAGCGGGTTCTGCAAGAAGTGGACAGAACTGAGATGATAATTGGCACTAATTCAATAGAAATTTCAAAAAAAGTAAAAAACCTAGGGGTTTACATTGATTCAAATCTTTCTATGTCATCTCAGGTTAGTCACCTCATTCGTATTCTATACATGGAAATCTGGAAAATTGGTAAAATCAGACATCTTATTTCAACTGAAACTGCGGCTGTTTTAGTAAATTCTTTTGTACTTTCAAAGCTTGACTATTGCAACTCCCTTTTGGCTGGAATTTCACAAAAAAATATTAGAAAACTCCAAATTGCTCAAAACAATGCAGCGAGACTTGTTTTGAAGAAAAAGAAAAGAGATTCAGCACTGCCACTTCTGCAGAGTTTGCACTGGCTGCCAGTCGAGAAAAGAATAATGTACAAATTGTCATCCATTTGTCACAAATGTGTCAATAATACTGCTCCATCGTACCTAGTTGATTTAACTGATTACTATGTTCACAAAAAAATATTAGAAAACTCCAAATTGCTCAAAACAATGCAGCGAGACTTGTTTTGAAGAAAAAGAAAAGAGATTCAGCACTGCCACTTCTGCAGAGTTTGCACTGGCTGCCAGTCGAGAAAAGAATAATGTACAAATTGTCATCCATTTGTCACAAATGTGTCAATAATACTGCTCCATCGTACCTAGTTGATTTAACTGATTACTATGTTCCATCTCGTCAACTAAGATCATCATCTGACACTACAAAATTGAAAGTACCTAAAATGAATCTGTCCACTGTAGGAGAAAAGTCCTTTTCATTTCTTGGCCCTACCATCTGGAACACTCTTCCAAAGACAACCAGGGAAATTAATGACATTGGTTCTTTCAAACGCCATCTGAAGACCCATTTCTTTCAGACAAACTAGGCTAGGTGTTTTTCGGCAGCAACAATAGTAAATATTTTTGAATTTCTTTTGTGTATGCGTGTGTGTGTGTGTGTAAGAGTTTGTTAAAGCGCCCAGAGCTTGTCATCGACGGGGTTGGGCGCTATATAAATGCAATATATTATTATTATTATTAGGTGACCAAAGTTTCGAGTTATCAAAATATCTTACTACACTCGGCCCTGTCTGAGCTGTAAAAATGACGAATCGGAAAACCTCGAACGGCCCATTTTGTTTTCTATTTTTCTAAATTTTTAAGGTTGTTGCATCATTAAAATGAATTGATACAAACCTTGCTCAGTCTTTGAACCACTTTCAGTAATTTTTTCATGGCTCTACGTTCAGTCGTTTTTTCAGCTATAGAGTACAACCGTCCAATTTTTACCCAATTATATAGATTCGCGTCCGTCCAGGAAAGCCCTTGCTTCAGGCATGTCGTATCAGGCGAGCGAAAATATGTATTCACCTGAAAAAGTTCTTTGTCTATGTAATTCTGAAACTGGAAGTCTTCGGTATCGTCTCTATTATCCGGTTGGTGTTTACAACGCGTGAAAACTGACATTGATTAACGTTTTTTGGCGCTTCATTTTGTCCCATATTCTATTGGCACAGCTTGAACGTTTATCTTTCCAATGGTCCTTATCAGATTACAGATAATGAAATCGTGCTACTGAGTTACTACAAGTGGCAGCTCGATGGAGCCAAGCTGAGGGCGGTTCGTCTTTCTGATTACACGCGTGGAATGAAGACAAGCAGCTTTTTGAAAACTTTATAGTTCTTAAAGCATGATTATGCCCAAAACACTGGTGTGAAGCAAATTTTATGAGCCGTTAATACGACATTTCCTGCTGCCTATCTGAATTATTGCTTGCTTCTTAACAAAGACGCAGTGTATATTGATAGGAGGACATTCTCTGTTTTAATTTTTAACGTTGTCTGTCCAATGCTGAAGTTCCAGCCAAATTATCCATTTTTTTGTTGTTGTTGTTGTTGTTGATTTTGTCTCTACAGACTCCGTTCAGAATCCAAGGAATTTATTGTCTTGAAAAAAGTCGACTCAAATTGTGACTAAAAAGAAAACGTTGTATGCAGCAAAGCCTTTCCCAAGAAATAATACAGAAACGATACAATAAAACGCAAAGCAAAAGGAAAGACAAATTAGCTTGCGGTACAGTTACTTTCTTCAGGGAAAAAAACATGTAAGAGGATAGAAAATTTAAAAAAATTATGTTACATTTGATGCGATCCCATTCTTTTTGTTTTGTTTTAATGTTGAAATTAGTAGTACTGTATTATACAAAAGAAAGGGGTGGGGAATATTATAAGAAATTTGGCATATTATCACTCTGGCTACACAGGACTTAAACAAAAGCCAATAGCGTGTAAACAGTGCACTTAAGTAAATAGGTGAGATCCAAAGGCAGTCTTTTCACTACAATGTAGCCTAGCTTAGATAATAACATGCATTGTACATGTAAAATCCACAGACCATCTTCTTGATGTATTTTCTTAATATATTGAACCTTATATTTAGTATACCTAGATTCAGTACTTAGTGCAATTTAGTATTTCGTATTGTATTTAGTATACGGAGAATTTGTTGTTTAGGCCCAATATTAATTAATATAATGATCTCCGTGGACAGTCGGCTTTCATTGAATCGGAGACTAAATTCAATGCGAAGTGCAAGGCGACTATAATTATACTGAAGAACCTCCGCCCCTGGGACAGTGACGTCTTCATCAGGAGCCTTTAATGTCTATATAATGTCACTACACAGTTGTAATCCCAATAACGTGCAAAGGACACAATGAAGACTGCAGTCATCCTCGCTCTTGTCGCTCTCTCTATGTTTGCTGGCTTCCAAGGTAAACTTACATGTGGAATGAAATAACACGTGGGTCTCGGAATGAGAAACTTATTGCGTCGTCATCCGCTTGATTTTGGATGATTCAGAATAATGACGTATAGTGGAATTCTTTACATTGTGTGACAATTATTTTTATTAAAGTGCACCTGTGGACACGAACGAAATTTCCTGTCATATCTTTCTCGATTCTGCATGAAGAAAACGTGTCTCTGTTTTCGGTTAAAAAATCTTACTAAATGATACTAAAGACTGTTTTTTGTCAATGGATATGTTAACACGTACTTTATAGACAAAAAGTGAGACAGACACACAGTTTTCTAACTTTTGATCATGTAGCCACCTCATCTTGGGTGATTTAGCTCAATAATAGTAAATATGAAAAATATAATTGATCGAGGGTATTTTCGACTCCTACCTTCAACGAGATTTATTTTCAATAAATAACATTTCCAACCAAGAGTATGACTGTTATTGATACTGAAGCTGGTGGTGCACTGGTCAGCTCTGTTTTCCATCTGTTGAGATCCAGTGCGATAGGTCTCTCTTTCCGATAGCTGACCCAGGACAGTTTTGACGGGCCTAAACTAGTGAGACAGATTTGGTTCGGTCTCGCCGTTGTGTGAGGTCTCGTTTAATTCTATCGAGTACATCTCACACTAAATCCGACACGAAAAAGACTTGACTCAGAACGCCAAAAAGCCTGAAGGTTGAAAGACATTTTCTGTGAGATGCTCTATAACGCTAACACATTTCGCCTAGACGCTCTCAAGCCGAGTTTGATGGGCCTTTCAGCTGGATGGTGACGTCACGAGATTGAGAGTCGCTGAGATCCAACGAGTCGACTGTTGGACGAGGCCTCGTTGAAACGCAATGTCCTGACGCCACTATCTAACTAATCTGCAGTTCAAAATCGCTATTGCGCGCTTAGTGCATTGTTCAGTAATGGACTTCACAACTCTTGGATTTCAATCTTAGTACCTCGACTATTCTTAAATGACAATACATAGGATATTAACATATTATTTTCTACCTCCCCCTCCCCAACTGAGCAGAAGCCAGCAGCCTGAGTTTGCCTGACTCTCTGAACTGCTTGACAACTATCAACTGTTTTGTTGACCCTTGCATGTTCACAAAGTGCAGTGCCGGATACGTGTGCAAGTAAGGACATTAATTTTATCTTTCTGTCGGGATGTCAGGCTCACAAGTGTGGTCATTGAAATAATGTTTTTATGTCACTGCAAAGCCAGTGAAAACTGTCGGATCCCACTGTATATTGTAGGACAATTACATTTTCTTAAAAGTAAGGTTGGCCAGGCATTTTGTTCTACCAGCTCTATGTAAGGAAAACAGCAGCAACTTTGAACTACATTGTTGTTTTTTTTTTCTTTTTTAGCGTCATTGTATTACAGATGTGAAACATAGATAGATAGATAGATAGATAGATAGATAGATAGATAGATAGATAGATAGATAGATAGATAGATAGATGGATAGATAGATAGATAGATGGATGGATGGATGGATGGATGGATGGATGGATGGATGGATAGATAGACAGATAGACAGATAGATAGATAGATAGATAGATAGATAGATAGATAGATAGATAGATAGATAGATAGATAGATAGATAGATAGATAGATAGATGGATGGATGGATGGATGGATGGATGGATGGATGGATGGATGGATGGATAGATAGACAGGTAGACAGATAGACAGATAGATAGATAGATAGATAGATAGATAGATAGATAGATAGATAGACAGATAGATAGATAGACAGATAGATAGATAGATAGATAGATAGATAGATAGATAGATAGATAGATAGATAGATTATCCACTACATCCATGCATCCCATCATTCACATTGTATTTCTCACGCACTTCTTCCCTCTCCCTCCTTCCAGGAGTTGCAACTGTCAGGCCAAATGTGAGCCCATGATGAAGTAAAGAACTCACAGGGCTCTGGCTCCCTCTCCGTATCTCTGTAAGAGTTATGGACAGAAGATTACTTATATTTTTCGACGCAACTTTCGTGTACCATTGAAATTGATGAGTTATGCCAAACACCTGGGCAAACTGGATGTGCTAGTTGCAATTTTAGGCCTACGGCCATTTTTCCGTGGGAAAAAAGAATGTCTTTCTGTATTAAGAATTGCGAATAACAAAAAAAATGTATGCTGTTCGGTCTCATCATTGGCAGAGTTATAAAAATTAATACTGATTCAACACACAGGACTATGCCTTTCATTTTGTGTTTTCCTATTTTTTTCTTATTGCTTTCAGTAGCTAGGGGATTTTTATTAATGCATATTGAATGGTGTATAAGATGAACAGCAAAAAAAAAAAAAAAACTGATGAAAAAAGTAGTAGTAACAATAATGAAGAAAAGGATAAAAATAATGATAATACTAAAATTAATACTACTAATAACAATGATGATGATGATGATGAAATTGATGTGTTGATGATGATGATAATAATAATTAATAATAATTATACTTATGGTAGCAGGAAAGTCTCTTGTTCTCATCCTGTGGTAAACGCTAAGCTGAACATTCGATTGAAGCGTTAAGCCCTCAGAAACTTCACAAACATATTATTACTTCACGCTGAATCACCCTTTTTTCCACGTTTAAACCCTTTCTTGCACAGCCTTGATCAGAACATAAAGGCAAGCACCAAGGTAGCACACAACAATTGCCTAGGGACATTCATTTTTTATTGCAACATCTGGAGAAACAGCATGCACAACAAAAGAACTCTTTCATTTCTTCGTATTTCCCAGATTTTATTGTTGTGAAATTCAAAACTGTTCCTGTTGTGGCCATCAGAGGTTGATGGTTCCGTTAGTCGGTCATACGTTTAAAAGGCTGTAGATAAAGTGGATACAATTTGTCGATCTTCAGCATTAAGTGCTGGTTTTGTTGTACAACAGGCAATCCTGCTGATGTTGTCATCTCAGGATTATGCACAAAGACTGACAATTGCTGCTTCTGTAACCAAGCTGAAATTTAGGTTTTTGAGTTTTAATTAAGTATTAAATAGACCAAATGTGTAAATACAGTGCGTCTTTTTAGAATGAGAGGGGTCAACATCGATTTTGACCATAAAGTCTTCAACGCATGTGTACTTTAGTGCGTGAAGCATTGTTCGTTGAATATCATGGTCACGAATCGTTTTCTCGTCCAAAGTGGGCTTTAGCGAGTGTTTTTTCTCATAGTTAAGTGCTGCAGAAATATTATTGTTTTTTTTTTCTTATAATTTGGTCTCATTATTAATTTTCAAAGAGCAAAGAAGCAGCCTAAAAAGCAATCTTCAATCTAACAAATAAAAAAAAACTACTTCCGTAAAGGATTAATGCTTAATTTCAAACAAATATTAAAGACAGTTTCTAAGAGATCAATGCTGATTTCGCTCACGGTACCAAAGGCACACCATAGAATGACCCTGCGAACGCCTCCAAAATGCTGTCAAAAAACAAACAAGACAATGTTCAAGTGCTTACTGAATTTCCCTAGGGCCTTAAGTTCCCATGCGTACCAGATCTATGTGCTGTGGCCCAAAATTCTAAATTAAATAGCATTTATAGTTAGAAATCAAAACTCGTTTTTAGCAGTGTTTTAATGTGAAAACCACATTATCTTAATTTACATCAAGCCATATTAATGCAATGACTCAATGATATGACAAAATGATAATGTACAGTATACGTTTAGCACAATCACTGACAAGCACACAGATTCAATGCTACATTTTGTGTCTGCACACAGCTCTGTGCTGCACTCCATCGTTGTTGAACATTTCTGAGCGAGATCTGGGGTGTCGAAACCTAGAATTGGAGAAGGAAAAGAAAAGAGATAAAATGAAAATTCAGTCATCTTTTTTGTGACAGTGTGATTTGTTTAATCCTATAACTGTCTTTGGCCAATTATATCGTTTGATTTTACAAGGCCGTATTGCCAGAACCAGTGAAATCTGCCCTCTAGAAAGGTAAAATTGTGTCCAGCTCAATCAATGTTCCCAAAATACTAACATTTATAAGGTTTTCACTTCCAACTCAATTATACCTTGACAGAGCACAGTAGTATTGTCCATGGTAAATGATAGCATTAATTTATCACGAATTTCTCCCTAGCAGCCACAATACATGAACACGCCTCTAGTCACCAGAACTTTGCAATCTCCAGCAATGGTCAATAAAAATGTTTGGTCATTTCTGTCAGGCCAGATTATGCCAGAGCGGTGTGACCTTCCAAAGGGTGGCTTCGTATGGCATGAAGACTCCACGTGCATGCAAACTTTGACTTTACCTTTGATTTTACTAAGATAGTTTTAGTTCCATCCGCAACGTATTTCAAAACTGACTAGACTCAGTGTGCCACAAGCTTAATGAATAAACAAGAAAAGACGCCACCTGCCATTCGCAGCTCCACTGAGATTTCGATTATTATCAGTACAACAGTCCACCGACACACCTTTAGGGTAGCCACACAAAGGCCACCGAATTCGCTCACCGAGCCACTGGGCGCTTTAGGTGAGAAGAATTGCACTACATAAACGGGCCGAATCTAGGTGGGCTCTATGTGCAGTTGTTAAAATTATATAGTGCAATTCTTCTCACCTAAAGCGCCTAGTGGCGCGGTGACCGAATTCGGTGGCCTTTGTGTGGCTACCCTTAGTCTTATCATTCTGTTCTATTCTGCCTATCGTCTTTGCTTCTTCCTAGCTTAATGTGACCGTTATCGTGTCGACGTGCTTTCTCCAAACTTTAACTCAAAACAGCGACATGCACACGCCGGCCTGGCTGTCCAGATCAGATCTAGGTCAGTGATTCTCAGAGTCCCAGCGCCCCATTCCTATCTTTTCGACCCCAAGTGTGCCCCATTCCTCTCCCATTCTGAATTGTCCTGTAATGCTATTTTCATCAGTATACTTTTACGTCGGTAATTACGTAACGATCTACGAAACTTAACTTATTTATTAATTGTGAAATGAAAAAAAGAAATCTTTATTTCAATGGATCGTGGTATTTCCATCTAGGTACAGAATACACTCCATCCCAGTTTGGAGTTCCTCCTCTGACCGACATTCCTCCCCAGTTCCTTCCCTGGCCACTACTCCCCTACCCCCTTCAATCTGAAATTCCTCCCTTGGGATCCCAGTGCCCGGCGTTTGAGGATCATTGACCTAGGTAATTGTGTGCTTGGCTGTTGGTGACCAGTCGACGATTGCGCATATGCCAAGATTATACTGACAATAAATTATAAATTCTTCGCAAGATAAGAAGAAAGAACTTCAGAATGAGAAGAACAGAACGGAGAAAGAGTAAATGGCCGTAATATAGCATCTAGTAAATGTATAAAATTAATGATTCATTGGGAAAATCTTTGCTTCACATCTTACGAACTCAATTATCTTTACTTAAGGATGTAGTATTTTGCAAAGAAACAAAATCTGTCTGTCTGTCTCACTCATCGGGCGCATCAGGTGGTGGAAACACAGAGATGACCGCTTCCATTTCAAAGACCTTTAGCTGAGCACAGAATGGTGTAACCCTCCCCCCGCCCCCCTTCCCGTAGTGCCCAGAAAGGTTGAACAAACCAACAAACAAACATCGAACGTTTTTTATTTGGTAATGCTTCATATATGATATTAAAATTCTCTAGAAATATATTGCAGGGTTTTTGTTTTCTATTACACATTTGTCTGCAAAACAGAGCATGTAACAATCATTCATTTTCATCTTTTTTTTAAAAAAAAGTTCCATTCCCCGTGCGTAAAATGTAGGTGGTAATACAGAAGATCGTTTCTGCCCTGCGCAGTTCGCCTCAGACAGACATTTTAGCTGGTTGTGTGCCATATTTCACAAAGGTTCCTTACCATGTCACTTCATGTATGCCTGTTATTGAGTTTATTGAGTTCTTTGGAGTCTGATGGGGCAAGTGCCCGAAAAAGGCTGAGCACCACTGAATTACAACATTCTCTTAAAACCTGTGGTTCTTCAAGATGACAAGGTACAAATCTGTGTTCCCCCCGTGTGGTCCATCATAATCACCATGTCTCAACGACCACCATCCCATACAGTACGAACAACCATTGTTACATAGTCCCAGATGTACCGATACAGTAGTAAAGAGCGTAGTGAAAAGGTGGTCGGCGACTACGTATCAGCGCCAAGAGCAAGTCAGGGATCACGGGCAAAATCTCTGGGAAATTGGGTGTGTTTTTTTACTGTGCTGTGGCTGGGGAAATTCCGGCTAGTGAAGACCACAGAAAATGTTTTTTTATTAGGGAGAAGGAAGACGAGATGGAGATTTAAAAAACAGGAACCTATTGTTTATGGTTTAATGTGTCATTTATCATTTGATTGACCAAAGACATTTAATTTGTTTATCTCCATCAGATTTCCTTTCATCAATAACTCTACTACATGTACCACATCAACACTGGCTCTACCAACACTGCTTCTGACACGACAAGTTAAACTTAACATTGTCATTAACGTCGGGCATACTTCGTCCACCACAACTGCCAGTGTGAATAGTGAATACTGGAATGAGAACCATAATCTCTGACATATAATTCTGCCAATAGCGTCCCACTTTCATCCCACCTCCGGCCACTATGCCAAGTAGATTTCCAGCTCCAGAAATCACTGCTCAAAGCTTAACGTGTCCATGAATAAAACTAGTTGCCCACCTGATTCGGAGGATACACAGATGTGATTTTTTAAGTTGGGTTTCCTCACGAATGTGTAAATTGAGGCGCAGATAATCGAAGGAACAGCATGTTTTTCTTCTTTTTTTTTTTGCTGCTGCAAATGTGGGAACACCTTTTTCTGTTCAACTCAGTTGTGGCTTAAAATCAAAGAAAGTATTAAACATTAACTTAGCCAACGTCAGGACCAGTTAAAATACTGGCCCATGTAGACCTCCACGTCTTTCTATGCATAATATATTTCGTAGAATTTAAGGCTCAGTGGTTAAAAAGCCGTTCATTATTACATTAGATTACATTATTTCCTTTACAACATAAAAATTATTATCAACTCTATACTAACTGGATTGTTCCCATTGAAAAACATTGATCTAATGCACCTGGGTTTGAAAACGAACAAGAGACAGAAAACAGAGTTTTGGAAAGGCGTTGTAATTTACATAATCTTTTCTTTCCTTCCTTCTCTCTTTCTTTCTTTCTTTCTTCTCTTCCTTCTGTCTCTTTCTTTCTTTCGTCCTTTCTTTTCATTCTTTCTTTCTTTCTTTCTGACTTTATTTCCTTCTTGCTTCCTTTCTTTCCCCTTCCTTCCTTCCTTTCTCTTCCTGTTCTTCTTTATTTCTTCTTTCTTTCTGTCTTTCTTTTCTTCTTTCTCTTTCTTCGTTTCCCTTTCTCTTTGCTTTTCTATGTGCCTATCTTCATTTCTTCATTATCTGACAGTACTTAACTAAAAGCTCATTATAACTGCATCATTAGGATGTGAAGCCATCTCTTTTTCAAATGTTTTATTCATTCAACTTTTATCTTGTACTCGTATCTGTCTATCTGTTCCTCTAATTTTATTTGAGCTAATTCTGACTTTCTGCTATTCCCTACCTTGAGATTTCTGTTGTTGAGTTTTCTCTCTCTTCAGATTACTATGGTTAGAGCAAAGAGAACGTTCCTCCCACACTGCATTACTTTCCGTCGCAAAAATAATTAAAATTCACCTGTGTTTTTTGCCTGGGAGTAAACAAAACAAACAACCTTATTGTCAGTATTAGGGATGAACCAGACCAAGGCTGGTACAGCTGCCAGTCTGGTAGCTCGACGCCCAATTACTGGCATCACACCAAGACACTAATCAGTGCCCGCACAGCAGCTGTATGGACCCTTTTCATTTACCGTCCTCCATATCATGTGATTTGCAAACAAAATGGCGGCCAGCCCCAACTGTAGGGCGGAAGCGGTGGACAACGGTCGAACGATGCCACCCTCTTGTTTGGCACCCAACTGTACAAACCCGTTACGTGCTGGTTCTGGCATAAAAAGGCATCTTTGCTTAGACTGTGCACATATTATTCAGATGCCATCATTAAGGCAAGTGGAGGTTTTTGCCCTACACGGTGCTTTTCGAAGCCGTGCGGCTCCCCGCAAACAACCGTAACCCGGAAGTTAAAAGGATCTATAGGCGGTGCCTAGGGTATTAAGAGTGGTGTGTAATAATTAGGTGGCGAGCCACCGGTGTGACGTCTACACCAGCCTTTGTCTGGTTCACCCCTTAACCTGTTCGCTGTTATTCACTTCAAGAGTGTGCTCATCTGTACACGCCATCTCCAGCTGAGCATGACTAAGAAAATGCTTTAGCCTGCTCACAGTCACACACTGTTGTACATTCACAGCCGATAGTCATGGCAAGTGATGTGAATACTTGTAGTTAGTCAGCTGGTTTGCTGCTGCGCTCCACATTTCAGAACTGTTCACTTGTGGTGATAAAATAACATACAACAATATGGTTCTATTCTCATGGTGCATTAGTGCGTAATTGTTTCAATATTTTTTTTTCACTATCCGTTGAGTTATTAATTTTTTTATTTTTTTTGCGAATGACTAAATCACGAATAAAGGGAGTAAGGCCTTTAATGTAATCATGAAAGGAACAAAGAAAGAAAGATAGAAAGAAAGAAAGAAAGAAAAGATTATGTAAATTACAACGATCTCCAAAAATCGGTTTTGTGTCTCTTGTGGGTTTTCAAACCCAGGTGCATCAGCTCAACGTACTTGATTATATGTTTGTAAGTGGAAGCAATCCAGTAACCTCTGAACCGTAAATTCTACAAATTACCATACTTCCCGTAAAAAGACTTAAAGGTGTGCTTGGGCATGTTTTAAAAAGTCTTGAAGTTCGCTACATTTTCAATTCTTTCGTTTTTTTTGTGCCACAACTGAACTGAAGGGCAGAATGTGTTCCCAAATTTTGAGCCTGGCAAAAACGCGTATTTTCTTCGAGTGGAATTAAAAACGTATGAATGGAAATTTCGTTCTAAGGATCGGTGATTGAAAGTCAATCTTAAAAATCATATCTGTGTATTCCCCTGTGTTATCGGGCCAACTAATTATATAATATTCAGGTAAATATTACATGTACAAGTTACCGTTTATTCTATTACCAAGAAGGCAAATAAAGAAACGCTGGGAAAAAAAAAAACAAAACAAGAATCTAGAAGAAGGGACCAGCAGCCAATTCTGAGGTCGGCAGAGAAGATAAAATAATGGAATAGCTCTCGAGAATTACAATGTATCAGAAAAAGCCCAGTCTAGCTTTTTGTCTTTTGGCTGCCACCTCTGATGATCGTGGGCGAGGAATTAACGTTCTAATCTGGTAAAAGGTTCGCCAGATTTTCTTGGAATGGAAATGTTGATTTTTTTGTTATTCTGGTAGAAATGAAATTATCAGGGGAGTCCACCTCGTGTTGTTTCAATCATTTGTCAGTATTAGGGTTTCTCAATACTGGGGGGCGTTGTTTACCCGGAACTGCTTACACCATAACAACCGGCCATCTTTTTTTCAAAAACGGTTCATACACATTTCCTACTGACAAAACGGAGTTCATGTCCAACATCAGTGTGCGTGAATTTCTTGTGATATTTTTTATTCCATAATTCCAACTGTAACAATGGTGGTCCCTGTTGTTCTTATCTAAATATTTGAAATAAACATTGAGTTTGACTTGTAGATAATTGCCTAATGTATTCTATTCCTATCATTACAAACGGGGGTGGCAGCAAAGCTTGAAGCAAACTCAAAATGTTTATCACTGACTGTATTTGTTTCTGTATTATTTCTTATGCGAGGCTTTACTGCATGCTACTTTTTTCTTTTTGTCACATTTTGACTTTCCCTTAAACTATGCATTCTTGATTTGAAAAAGTAGAAAAAAAGAAGTTTTCGTCAAGTCTCCCCTATACAAATACTTTTTTAAAAAGACAAAAAATATCCCATCCCCAAAAATGAGTGAACAAGTGTCGATGAAGCGATTGAAAACTAAATCAAATAAATGCAGACCACTAAATGATTAGCAAAAGAGTGGAATCTCAGTATAGATGTTACTTATACAAATGTATTACTGTTTGCAAGATGGCGTGTTTTTCTAGAGCTTTGAAGGCGGATCACTGTGTCAATAAAGTCTGGAGTTGCGTGCCCTTAGGAAATTTAAAGGCTTCAAACCAGGTCTGTAATTTCGATCAATGGCTATAATTCACTGTCTCAGACAGAGTCTTTGTCTGACCAAAGACCTGGCAATAAGACCTGGAAATATAATTATTGTGTTGCTGGCCAACAAAAGCTGTTAGTGCCTTGAGAATTAATTTACATCTTCGTCCATTGTAATCTTCCCTGAAATTGTCTGCCCACCGGTTTACCATAAAACACATCTAATAGGAAGTCAGGGTAAAGTTTGTCCCTGTTAAGTTAAAGACAGCAAAGTTGAAGATTCCCAAAGGAAACAGCTTCCTAAGCACACGTGAGCTTGTACTTTGTGCCGTATGTGCATATCCTGATAGTTTAGACGATTTGGGAGGGGGGGGGGAGGAGGCACCGTGTTGCAAGAAACCAAGATATTTACATTGATTTCTGCTGGATGAATGCAAAAGACAGACAGGTCAGACTGTAAAAAGTTTTTCACTTTATGACCGAATAAACCAGACCGTAGTATAGCTATCTTTCTTTGGTCTCTTAATATGGCATTCATCAACTGAAGAAGTAAGGGCTCATGGGGAAACAAGAAGTATGACATTATGAAGCATTTCCTTAATGTTAGATATGAAAAACAATCACTGAAAAGTGTAAGACACGTGTTCATTCATCTTCTTCTTTTCTTTCAAGTCTTCTTTTCATGGATTCTGTTCATTTCGATAGGTGCAGAAGTCTCCATAGACTTATTATTTTCTCAATTAGGGCAAATGTATTGTCCCATGAACAAATTCCAAAATAATAAAATACAGTGTTCAGCCGGGGTTCAATTGCAGAGACTGGCTGATGTTCTCAAGTGATAAAACATTGCCGCTTTGAAAAGGCACTACTGTCCATCGTGTCCCAACAAAAATATGCACGGGTTCCTAATCTGCACATCGCAGAGCTGCCCAAGATAAGTTGCAGGGGGCAAACGGTCAGAGAAACGAATATTTTTGTGCAGCTTCTCTTTATTTTTTCTCCTAACAAAGAAGAGCTGGATGGAAGAAACTGATGCAAAGGGGCAAGTTGGAAGTTGGCGTGGATAGGGCGGGCTCGGCTGGGTTGAGATAACATACCAATGGCATGCTCCTCTACCGTTAGTTTTGATAAACAAAGGAGGGAGATGATAGATAGATAGATAGATAGATAGATAGATAGATAGATAGATAGATAGATAGATAGATAGATAGATAGATAGATAGATGGATGGATGGATGGATGGATGGATGGATGGATGGATGGATGGATGGATGGATGGATAGATAGATAGATAGATAGATAGATAGATAGATAGATAGATAGATAGATAGATAGATAGATAGATAGATAGATAGATAGATAGATAGATAGATAGATTGATGGATGGATGGATGGATGGATGGATGGATGGATAGATAGACAGATAGACAGATAGATAGATAGATAGATAGATAGATAGATAGATAGATAGATAGATGCAGCTCATCTCTCAATGACCATCATGTCGCAGAAGAGACCTCAACATTAATGCTGACCCTGCCTGTCCTTATATCGTCCACCATAATCTTAGTTCTCTTTCCCACATCAACCAGGTTCGTTTCCCTCCCGTCATAAAGCTAAGATAGACAAAACGCTTCAATAGTTCATGTTTCTTCAATGTGTTCTCCCACCCGCTATCTCCAGTTCTAAAAAATAGCCAAGTTCTTGGTTCCCACCCGAATCTTTTCCTACTTTGTGGCGGTTGTCATGCACTCTCATCATTTATCCCCACCCCCGCGCGCCCCTCTCCCCTTCCTCAACTTGATGAAACGTCAGGCATGGACATGCAAGCCTACCAAAGTTATGAACGACTGTCCTGATTTACGAACATAACGCAACGTAATTTCCATCTTTATTGTTGTTAAGAGAAACTCTTAGGGATTTAGCTGGTGAATTGGCATCAAGTGTGCATGAGTGAGCCTACAATGGAGCTGCCCTTTAACATGTAGTTTCCTGCCGACAAATGAGATTTTTTTTTTCTTCCTTTTTGACTGTGACCAGCACATTCTGGTGAGTTTATGCCAATCACCCCCCCCCCCCCCTTTTCCTTCCCCTTCTCGACAAAATCAAATCCCCCCAAGCCATAAAATATCGCACAAATAAAATGAGTGTTATTTATGATAATGGGCAATTTCGGTGGAATACCTTCCATGACATATCATCCTTGAACTTTTGTGTCTGGTATTATAATTTGATTGTTATTGGTTTCAAGATGCACCTGCTTTCTATATAAATCTTCCTTCTGTTGTTTTGTTGTTGTTGTTTTTCGCCTGTGATCTATTGAATCATTCGATCTCTGGAGTCGTTAAGACCAAGACAGGTGGGAATTCCATTAATCATACTCTCTTTTCAAATCCAAATTTGAAGCAAAAGACAAAAAGAATGATTTAGTAAATTCTGTACTAGCTTCCCTGGAGCGGACACACCGTGTTGAGATAGAACAATACTGAATATCAATTTAAGGTATAAGTCTTTAACCAGACTTTAGGAAGCGTTAAAGACTTTCAGAGGTTCAGAGTCGGGGAAAGTTATCCGAATCCTATAGCCTGTCCTCTAGACTGGTTCTTCAAAAGCGTTCCACTGCTAAATATGCCTTTGTATAATGATATTGTCATAAACGTGCATTGTTACAAGTTATTAAATGTATAATCCTAACTATTTTGCCTTGTGTCATTTGCCGTGCACACATGAAGAAGGATCTGTGACCGAATGGTCATTTGGAATCCCAGGAATGAAAGTAAAACATTAATGATGGGTATGCACATATTTTTTGTGGCAACTTGAGTAATGAAGGCATGTAATTATTTGCTAATGCTTTGTTTTACTTTGGGATCAGATCTTTCATGAAAGGTATGTGATAAGACATTCCTGAAGTTTAAAGCAAGGTTCATAACGTCTCTCCACGGAAGAGATTGCAACGATGCAAAAAATGAACAAGAGATGGAATTAATTCAGATTGCAAGCCACAGGGTTCCATTCTTTAACTGAACTTTATAGGACATTATTTAATGGGGGTTTCAAAAAAAATGTTCAGTCCAGATGTTTGCCTTTTCTTCAGGCGACCTAAGTTGGGGTAACTTAAAAAAAAACAACAACAAAAAAAACGCAAGGAATTCAGGACGTCATGGGGATGCAATCGATTGGAATGAAACCTACATGTTTACCAAAAAATGCTCCCATCCCCAGATTATCTCCATTTATACGTTCCTTGTGCACAACTTCAGAGCCTCTGTGGTCTATAAGCCTCAAAGTCTCTCCCCGTGTCAGCTAACACACGATCAAATAGTAAGGAAAGGTTAAAGGTGGTACGAGATTTATCCTGGCACTGCGTGAACCGGAAGTTGAAGGGAACCATCAAATGACCGCCAGGTGTTTCTTATGTCCGATAACGCACGCGAGCTCTCGTTCACACGACTACGCGCGTCAGCTGACAAATTGAATGACTGTAAACAAGGGCTTCCCTTGCTATGGTCTCTTGACTGCAACTGCGTCCAATTACGTCTACAAGGCAGTTTGTTTCCCTGTTCATTATAGGCCAAATCTGGCAGCTGCAAAAATGATAATCTCAGGTCAAGTTCATGCCACGCTCAGTCTTTTTTTACGGGGCACAGGTTCTGAACTTCCTTCCATAAGTTCACTCTCTCGTGTCGTTTCGTAGTAAAAGGTGAAAACTATCCCAACAGTTTAGAAAGTATACTTTCCACTGGCGGCGACCGACTTCACTGGCCTTGTTCATTCCTGAAAAAGTAAAAGTTTTTGTAACAAACTTACAGCCGCTCCTTTAATTATAGACTGCCCCAATAATGAAGGCTTATCCTCCGAGCTAGATTAATATCGCGACTTTAGTTCTTGTATGTTCCATCTCCATTTTCTGAAAAACTGGATATGTTTTGGTATGGAGAAAAGAGGTAAAACAAATGTACACTTTGAAACTAGTTTAAAATACGTTGTGGCACTTATAAAGCTGTTTCACAGTTCCGATTTATCCTAACTCCTTATCATAGTACTAAAGCCGCAGGAGTTTAAAGACGTATTTCTCAGTTGCGCAGAAAGTCTAGTTGGAACGAAAAAGAACTAACGTCGTGATATTTCAATATTATCTGAATAAACAGATCACTTATTATGATTGTTACTTTTCAGTCATGAATCACGATGAAGACGACCAAATTAATGTGGAAAGAGGGGAAACTGGGGCAGGAATCTGCACCGTTTCACAAAATAAAAACAAAAGAAGCTTAAGGTAGACGGTCGAGAACAATGCTAGACCACCTTGGTGCCTTAGGAAAGGGACATATTTATTTATGCTGGGATTATTTGCATGTAAAGTGAACCTTGGCTTTACAACACCATATTTGGATTTATTAAATTTCAGTGTTTGCGCAGGGACAAAATTTCGTCTGGCCGTTTTACCTGACATCAAAACTGTGTGACAAATTATCAGTATAAAACCATTAGACTCTAGCCTACAGGACGAGCCACACGAACCTTGAGAATATGAAAGGTCACCAGTTGCGTTCTTGACAAACATATACAGATACGGTAAAGCCGACGAGCCGGTACTCAGTCCTTTTTGTCCCCTAATGGCAAAAATAATGAAGCTCGTGAAAAATAAAGAAAGGGAGTGGGGGGGGATGATAAATGAATATTTCTATATGAAATAACCCCTTCTACCGACATAATAATAATTATTATAGCATTTACAGATATGCATCGTGTGTATGGCTTTAGTTGAATAAGTTCTGAGAGAAACCTGACATAGTAATGAGAGCAGAAAAAAAGCTCTTTGAGGCAAACAATTTTTAAAAATATTTTTTTCTTTTCATTTGCCATACTATTATCTTAGATCACCCTTGCACCAAGTGTGTGTCTATTCTGGTGGGAGTTAATCGGCTTTCTGTCCTGTTCATTTTATCGTTCTTCTCCTGAGTGTCGCAAATTTTTATCTCATGATATGTTTGCAGTCTAAATGGTGCCTGAGTATGTTATTATGTGATATCAGAGCTTAAAACACATGCAAACAAAGAAGAGTATTGGTAATTATTTACTTGCTCAGCCATCTGATAGTGCTCGGCAGTTTTTATGTGATTGTGAAACTCCTGTTGCCATTCGCGGATCCCAGCCATTACCTTTAAGATGTCTGCGCAATGTCCTTCAGAGACGAGCGCTTCAAATAGCAGATTTCTTCAAATATTGATAATTCATCTAAAGTCTGCGTTCATCTGATTTTCTAGATATTAGTGTCAACATAACTACTTCATCAAACCCACCGCCATTACTACGAGCATAATATTTTTTTTTTTTCTCAATGCCTCACATGCTCGTTCTTTACCGCTTCCACGATAATTGTATTTTACCAAACTGTTTCCAGTTCTAATCAGATATATAATTACCTGTTTAGAAAAACATTTTTACAGCAAATGTGCTGTGCGCTTTAGTGATTACTGTGGTAAATATGACGTCATCTGACGAAAGGTGCTTGATTTAATGACTGACCGACATACTGCTAATATTATGCCATCTCTGTGCCCCAGGAGTAAAGACCTTTCAGAAATATAGCACCATAAATCAGTTTAGTACTTAATTGTGGCTCCTGGATGAGGCGACTGTCTCCCCTTTCAACTGCTGGGTTACGGGGGAATCAAAGGAAGGAACCGAAGACCGACGGACCTTTGATAGAAGCCACCAGTCAGTTTCCGGCGCTCTAAAAATGTACCAGTTTATTTTTCACCCAAGTTTGAGTTCGAGTTTGCATTTTACGGGGCTTCGGCGTGATAACCGCCACATGGCTCCTTTCACGGTCTTTCTTGGGTACCTTTCTTTATGTTTAGTATTCAGGACTTCGTCAGTTAGAAGTAAATAGTTACGTTTCCACATTATTACATTGGTAAAATTCTCAAAAGTTGCTTGTATAGATTTGAAAAGAATTTTGTAAATGTGTATAAAAGTTTGTACATCAAGTTGTAGATCCTCACCTCTTTCAGAAAGGACAAGTCACGCTGTGAGTCCACGTCATGAAATAATATTCTTTCATGGATCCGCAAGTTTATCCAGGCAATCTTCATCGGGTATTGTAGCTCTGGTACATTACATCAGGTTGAATACAACAAACGTCTCTCTTGTTTGACAGGGAGTTCTAGTGAAACAGGAAGCCATTTTCCCCTTTTACAATCTAAATTAATAATGAGTAGGAAAAAGCATAAAAAGATAAAATGGTTTTAAAACTGAAACGCTGTCTAACTATTCAGAATGAAAAAAAAAACAACGACGGTTAGAAAAGAAGAGAAGAAAAAAAGGAGTGGATAGAGAAGAAGAGATGTAGGAGAGTGAGTTAGTGAGAGACAGAGAGAGAGATAGAGAGAGAGAGAGAGAGAGAGAGAGAGAGAGGCGCTAACATCCATTAAAAAAAAAAAAATCATTTCCAGTCATCAAAATCAAGAAGACAAAACACCCAAACAGCGTTCAAATTCCATACAGGCAACACGACATTCATACCCTCATTCCAAACAACAGCACAGAGAAATTGCTAGCTGTTTCGATTTAGCTTTAACAGCATGAAATACATTAAGACATTCGACTTGCAAACGAAGACTGTGAGACGACCACTTCAGACAATTTTATTGTTTACAGACAAGGGTCAAAGCAGTACTACCTACTGAAGGAGAGATCACGTTGGGGACAAACTGGTCATGAAATTTCATTGAAGAGCTCTTTTGAGGACAGTTACAGACTATGGCGCTCCATGACGGCTCACTGCAAAGTAACAAAACAGCCATATTTTATTGCCTATATATCTCATACCTTCCTATTAAAATCCTATTAGTCAAGGGTCTTCTTTCAAATTTATAGATAGTGAGAGATCACCCGATAGGTATGTAGACAGATGGTTCTCAAAATGATACAGGGTAAACCAAGAGTAATTGTGCTTAGTATGTTTAAGAGAAAGTCACAACAAACCGCTTTTTTATTATTGTTATTACTTGCTGTTATTCTATTACAGAAAATGGACTGACAAGCATAATGTTCCTCTTCCCTCCCTGGTTTTACTTTTCTGATTGTGAGGGGAGATCTTGAAAAGAAAAACAAGAAAATAATTTATTATTGGACAAATAAAAATGTAAGAGAAATTTATTTCAAAAGAACCAGACTTTCTAACAATGAAACTGTGTTTTCAAGTGTACGGAAGCGAAAACGACAACAGAAACTGCAAAAATCGATCAGGTACCAATCAGAAATAGTTTTTCCGTGTGATCTAATGATAATCATGAGGACCTGTTCGACCACCCTTATCAATTGTGATTGACAAGGACCAGTTCGACCACCCTTATTAGTTGTGACTGACAAGGACCAGTTCGACCACCCTTATTAGTTGTGACTGACAAGGACCAGTTCGACCACCCTTATTAGTAGTTGTGATTGAGGAGGACCAGTTCGACCACCTTTATTAATTGTGCTTCACGAGGACCAGTTCGACTACCCTTTTTAGTTGTGATTGACGGGGACCAGTTCGACCACCCGTATTAGTTGTGAATGAGGAGGACCAGTTCCACCATCCTTAACTGGAGTTTATTGAGGAAGAGAAGGCGGCCACGTAGGGAGGCGGCCACGCAGGGACAACTGGCGTTTATCTAATGATGAGACAAGGACCAGTCCGACCGCCTTTAATACTACAACTGGCGTGTCTGTGATGATCACCAGGTCGTGGACAACCCTTATAAGTCAGGTTGCAAGAGGCCTAGCTTAATTTATGTTAATTATAAGATATTGGTAAGATGAAAAAAAATTAATTAATAATCAAAGCATCGGGAAAAAAATCTGACAAATGGACCAATCAGACATTAATGCACCAAGAGAATAGAACCATTATTGTTACATTATTAGTTCATCGCAGCTAGCGAACAGTTCTGAAAAAATGTGGTGCATAGCAGGAAACCAGCTGAGTAAAGTTACAAGTATATTCACATCACTTCCTATGGCTATCGGCTGTGAGTGTACAACAGTGTGTAAGCAGGGTAAATATTGGCGTGAAAACATTTTCTTAATGAGCCTAAGCTTGAAGTGGCTTGTACATCCAGAGGTAAATGTGAGTGGATCTGACAAAATCGGGCTAATAATGCCTCTTTAAACCTCTTTAAAAAAATCAAAATATAATATTTCTAAGACATTTTCAAGCAAATTAGTTTAACTGAATGCAGAAAAGTGACTAATGTTTCATAGTATAAAAAGCAAATCTCAAGAGAATTTTTCTCAGGTGTACTCCCCGGCAAAAAACAAAACAACAACAGGTGAATTTTAATTATTTTTGCGGCGGAAAGCAATGCAGTTTGAGGTGATTGTTCTCTTTCCTCTAACCATGGCAATCTGAAGAAGGAGAAAACCCAACAAAGGAAATCTTAAGGTAGGGAAAGGGAGAAAGTCGGAAATAAGGCAAATAAAATTAGAGGAATAAACAGACAGACAGATACGAGTCCAGGATTAAAAGATCTCAAAAAGAGATTGCTTCACGGCCTAATGATCTAGTTATAACGAGCTGTCAATTAAGCAATATTAAGTACATGAAGAAATGGAGAGAGACAAAGAGACAGAGAGACACAAAGAAAGACAGAGAGAAAGAAAAACGAAGAAAGTCAGATGAAAGAGATAAGAAAAAGAAGAAAGAAAGAAAGAAAGAGAGAAGTAGGACGGAAGGAAGGAAAGAAACAAGAAACAAACAAAGAAAGAAACGAGAAAAGAAAGGAAGTAAGGAAGCAAGAAAGAGAGTAAGAAAGAAACAAAGAAAGAAAAGATTATGTAAATTACAACGCCTTTCCAGAGTTTTCTGGGACAAGTTTCGTCTGCGTTCGTTTTCAAAATCAGGTGCATTGGATCAACATGATGGATTACACAATTATGGTGAGTGGACAAAATCTAATACTTATGAAGATGATAATTTTATTAATGAACAGACATTTCAACGTTTGAGCAGAGAATACTGAAGGTGGAAATCTGCTTGGCATGATAGTGGTCGGAGATGGGATGAGAGTCAGATGTGCTCTTACAGCTCCGTGTAGCTTAGTGAAACAGGCTGTTTTTCTATTGGTGGGTCTGAAATTGTGCAATGGAACAATGTCAGCGTTGACACCACGGAAAGTGATAACATTTAGAAATGGGATCAAAACTGAATTGTTTAGCATTGTGTACTTTGAAACTGAATAATCCCCTTTGGTCTCAGAGGTTTGAGGATGAGAATAGATTACACTTTGTTAATGTGTATGGGTGGGATTATGATGAATTGATCTTATAGTAATTCTACTTCTGATTTAATTCAGCTCCTTGAGTTAGAGCACATCATTATTTGTGGATTTCAGCACTATACAAGCTATCGATTACACCACAATATTCACTCCCCACTATGGCAGTTGTTGTGGGCGAGGTGCTCGACTTGAACGTCAGTAGTAAACTTGGCGTAGCAGAAGCAATGCTGGTATAGTCAGTTTTGAGTTCGAGTTTGGATTTTATATCGCGTTGGCACTATGATGGCCACTTTGCATATTTCACGGTCTGTTGGGATATTTTATTTATGTTGAGTATTCAGAGCTTCATCAATTTAAATTTCAAAAATAAAATTAAATTGTTCCTTATAAACTTTATTACATTGGTGAAATTTCTCCAAAAAATGTGTTTTATAGATTTGAAAAGAGTTGTGTAAATATGTATATATGTATATATGTTTTTAAATCAAGTTATAGATAATTATTAAACTTTTTCAGAAAGGACCAGAGGCGCGGTGGATCCACCGCAGAAAATAATAATTTTTTTCTTTCTTGGATCGGCAGGCACTGTGCCTTCTTCGGATATGGGTGGCTAATGTGGTAGTAGCAGTTGTGGATGAACTTAACTAAAAATTAAATGTAAATAACAAAAGTGAAACCTTCCATTGTACCTATCAGTCATTTATTGAATTGCAATCAGTGCACAGAAACATGAAATCATTTCAGTTCTTACAATCCATTTCTACACAGTCAGAAACTATGTTGGACTACTGCAATGGTGAACAACCAATAACAGATAAACAGAAGAAATGATAAATCGTGAAATGATAAGGTTTACATAAACTGAAACAAGTTTCATTGAAATTTCTATTACTCATCATAAACTACCCTTTCCACTTCAGGAATAATAATGGTAAAACAAGACAATAATTAGTCAGGAAAACATTTTCGCCAACAAATTGATTTTTCGCATAAATTTAAGTAAACCCTTCCAGCTGAAAGAATTCTGAGAAATGGACATTTATAGATTAAAAGATAAACAATGAAAGACACGGCGCGGCTCGATGTAATTACTACAATTTAAAAATCCATTCAGTCAGAAGCTCCGTCAGACACGATTTATTTTTTTAAATTAGGATTTACGATTTCGGTCTTGATAGAAAGAAGGTCTAATGAAGATAAATTAAGAGCTTCACGGTTTGCACACCACCAAAATGACTTTATCTGTTTAAAATGTTAATTGTTTTTCAAAAAACAAAAAAAAATTCAAAAGAGTAACTTGTGCTATTGATATGTCACATAGATCGTTGCTTATCAGGTTTGGCATGTCTGTTTCTTCTTTGGTACATGTATTTGTGTGGGTTTGTATCTCTTTACTGGGGATGATGATTAATTAAATCAAATAAGGCATGAATTTTCCCTTACCATATGAAATAAATCTTTAAAATGCAGAATGGTCATAAACACAGTGGGATTCTAATCATTGGAAATTGCAGAGTGCATAAGAGATTAGACCCAATGTTCAGTTAATGCTTCTTTCGAACGTATGACTGAAACTTCCGCCATAAATAGTTCCACTGTTACTGTCATGATTGACGTGAACTTCAGCGTGAGTATTTTTGTCATCTGATGTGTGATCTACTTGAGCTCCAGCATGGGTACCTTTGTTATCGTGTTCAACATGTCCAGATACGCTAGTCTGTGTCTTCTCTATTTCACCTTGGACAAATCTTTCTAATTCAGCCAGTCTTTTACCAAAATAGTGCATGATACCAATTCCAACGTTGTTTCCTCCCTGACTGTCATGATTATATGTACCGTGTACAGAGGTGTGACTACCATCTCCGTGACTCCATGTGTGACTGACACCAGCTCCGTAACTTGTTCCTGTATTAGAGTTATGATTTACATGTCCACTTACAGAAGTACCACCGCCAGTGGTATGAGAAACACTACCACCTACAGTAGTACCACCGTGATCGTGATCAACATGACCACTTACTGTGGTATCTTTCTTGGCGACATGCACAGCATTTGGGAGATCTCGCCGACCACCAAATGTATGACTAAAACTTCCACCATAACTAGTTCCACTGTTACTATCATGATTGACGTGAGCTTCAGCGTGAGTATTTTTGTCATCTGATGTGTGATCTACTTGAGCTCCAGCATGGGTACCTTTGTTATCGTGTTCAACATGTCCAGATACGCCAGTCTCTCTCTTCTGTTGTTCAGTTTCTATAAATTTGTCTAATCCTGCGAGTCGTTTCCCAAAAGTATGAGTGACACCAATTCCAAAGTTATTTCCTCCATGATTGTCATGGTTATATGTACCGTGTACAGAGGTGTGACTACCATCTCCGTGACTCCATGTGTGACCGACACCAGCTCCGTAACTTGTTCCTGTTTTAGAGTTATGATCTACATGTCCACTTATGGACGTACCACCGCCAGTGGTATGAGAAACACTGACACCGACTGTAGTACCGCTTTTATCATGATCAACGTGACCATTTACTGTAGTTTGCCTTCTAAAAACTCCGAAAACTTGGGATTCTAAGACAGCTAATCGTTTCCCAAAAGAATGACTTAAGCCCACACCAAAGCTGGTCCCGCCATGGTTACTATGATCTACTCCTCCCGACAGTGTAGTGTGACTACCATCTCCGTGATTCCATGAGTGACTAACGCCAGCTCCGTAACTTGTACCTGTGTTAGAGTTATGGTGTACATGTCCACTTGCAGAGGTACCACCGTCTGTGGTATGAGAAACACTACTACCAACAGTAGTGCCACCGTGATCGTGATCAACATGACCACTTACTGTGGTATCTTTCTTGGAGACCTGCACAGCATTTGGGAGATCTCGGCGACCACCCAATGTATGACTAAAACGTCCACCATAACTGGTACCACTATTACTGTCATGATTGACGTGAGCTTCAGCGTGAGTATTTTTGTCATCTAATGTGTGATCTACTTGAGCTCCAGCATGGGTACCTTTGTTATCGTGTTCAACATGTCCAGATACGCTAGTCTGTCTCTTCTCTTTTTCAGCTTGGACAAATCTTTCTAATTCAGCCAGTCTTTTACCAAAATCGTGCGTGATACCAATTCCAACGTTATTTCCTCCCTGATTGTCATGATTATATGTACCGTGTACAGAGGTGTGACTACCATCTCCGTGGCTCCATGTGTGACTGACACCAGCTCCGTAACTTGTTCCTGTATTAGAGTTATGATTTACATGTCCACTTACAGAAGTACCACCGCCAGTGGTATGAGAAACACTACCACCTACAGTAGTACCACCGTGATCGTGATCAACATGACCACTTACTGTGGTATCTTTCTTGGCCACATGCACAGCATTTGGGAGATCTCGGCGACCACCAAACGTATGACTAAAACTTCCACCATAACTTGTTCCACTATTACTGTCCTGATTGCCGTGAGCTTCAGCGTGAGTATTTTTGTCATCTAATGTGTGATCTACTTGAGCTCCAGCATGGGTACCTTTGTTATCGTGTTCAACATGTCCAGATACGCTAGTCTGTCTCTTCTCTTTTTCAGCTTGGACAAATCTTTCTAATTCAGCCAGTCTTTTACCAAAATCGTGCGTGATACCAATTCCAACGTTATTTCCTCCCTGACTGTCATGATTATATGTACCGTGTACAGAGGTGTGACTACCATCTCCGTGGCTCCATGTGTGACTGACACTAGCTCCGTAACTTGTTCCTGTATTAGAGTTATGATTTACATGTCCACTTACAGAAGTACCACCGCCAGTGGTATGAGAAACACTACCACCTACAGTAGTACCACCGTGATCGTGATTAACATGACCACTTACTGTGGTATCTTTCTTGGCCACATGCACAGCATTTGGGAGATCTCGGCGACCACCAAACGTATGACTAAAACTTCCACCATAACTAGTTCCACTATTACTGTCCTGATTGACGTGAGCTTCAGCGTGAGTATTTTTGTCGTCTGATGTGTGATCTACTTGAGCTCCAGCATGGGTACCTTTGTTATCGTGTTCAACATGTCCAGATACGCCAGTTTCCCTCTTCTTATCTTTTACAAGATTAGCTAATTGTAGTTGTCGTTCTCCAAATGCATGACTGGTGTGGACGTCAATAACACCCGTGTGTCCATGATTTGGGTGATCACTAGAGGTAGGGGATCCCCTCGTATCACCATCGTGTCTCCAGTTTCTAGCGGGGCGTGCATTTAGACTTTCTCTAAATTCAAACCCAGTGTCGTGACTGATATCATTGCCCAGATCACTGTTTATTCCAACTATGTCATGCCTGTAGAGCAAAATAAAAACATTAAAATTCATCATTTTGATATTCTATAATACAATCAAGTCCAGATCGGAAATATTGGGATATTACATTACAGGAAAAAAGAAAGATAAAAAAAAAATATTGAGAAAGAAGCTATCTGAAGATTTGTATGATTCTGTTGTTCAGAGATTCAAACCTTGTTTCTGAAGGTGAGAAATTGTCAGCCGTTATGTTTCACAAACATTTGAATGAGGTCAGGAACTAGCGAGCTGAATGATATAAAGATGGAAAAAATGGAAATAGAAAGAGCAGAGGTCGTGAGGACATGAACACAAACAGACACACATCGTCTTTACGATAATGACATTATTCCAGCCTCATGGCAAAGGCAACTGACAGCCATTGCCTTCCTGGGCATGGGGGCTATCAATGTAATAATAATACAAAAAGAAAATATGCACAAATAGGAAATTGCAACGATCCAATAGAATCATAATGGCCTAAGTCACCAGATAGCAGGACAAGAAAGATTTTGTTCTTAATATCTCAGAAGTGTCAAAAATGACTTGTTTCATTAGCGAAGAGAAGTGACGACATGCAAAAGTACATCAATACACCAACAATAGTTTTGTTTTATTTTTTGTAAAGGATCGCCACTTTCTTTCATTCCATTTTGCAAGGATATTTTGGGATTTTTTTTTTCCAAAAGGAGCAACATCCATTTCAGTGTTAGACCCACCCTCCAACTGGATCCACCCTTACCTTAAAATATCTTCATTGTTGAGTTGATGGAGAAGATGCAAAAACGCCAGAAGACGTGGATCAGTAGCGCCAGTTTCTTCGTTACTGACGACAGGGACTCGGTCCTCTAGCAGTTCGTCTTGATTAGCTGGGAAAGTCTGGGGACAAATTTCGTAATAACGGTGAACCTGATGCATCTGATAATTTACTTAAAGCAAAAACCGCACTGCCAGATACATGTATGTCATATCTTTGATTATGAATGGTCGAAGACGGTTGGTATGTCCGAATAGGGCTAGCTATTAGTACCGGAGGGTGGGGAGGGGGTGCACTCATCAATCAGTTTCTCTTTTTTATAGGTCCATAATCTCGAAGATCATAATCACTATACAATAGTAAAACAAATCTTGGATTTTACAGAGACTGGCAGAGTAAAACCTCAATTGATAAGAATATTCTTCGGTTGTGTGTATAAACAGTTTGCCTGTATTTATATTAAACTGTATATCATCACAGATGGGAAGAGTTCTGTATGCCCCGACCACACAGACAAGATGCCCTGAACTTATATCTAACCCTGTCTTTATCTATTTTATGGACGTCAATTAGGTTCAAGATTGCCACAATTCACGAAAGACAAAACAACCCCCCCCCCCCCCCCCCAAAATTATTTTTTTAATTGAAATGAATAATAAGACATGTGTGGAGGGCTGTATAGGATCAACAGAGAAATTATCAAACGAATAAGTATAACGTTGAAGAATAGTTACGAGTATGACAGTGGAAAGTTGGAATCTTACCAGGCTTCCCATTATGCACAGGGAGAAAATGATCAACGCCCACATGTCGAAGTCTTTAGCTGAAAACTTCAGGATGGTAGAAAGATTGATTTGCCGGTACAGGAGCCAGTAAAGTGTTGGAAATACTTATGAAGCCTTGGATTCTTCAGAGCTTGTTGGATGCTGTGTCTGTAGCTGTACCGTTCCTCAGACAGCAGCCTGATTTTATACAGATTTACGTTTTCTTGGATCCTTGAGAAGACAGCATTTGGACACCAGGATGTTTTGTACCCAAGTCTTCTGGAAATCCGTTTTCTTGTTTTCAAGTGACAACAACATACTGATTGTAGGTCAATCAATGCGTATTTCAACTCTGAAATGAACACTGATTTGGACGAACGTGCGATTGCCTGTATATGACTTATCTCCATCTGTCCAACAAAGATTCTGCTACTCAAACGCAGTTCGTGGGTTAAAGTAACAGATAAGAATTCAGTCATGACCCAGAAAAAGACAGAGTTGTTGAATGCAAGGAAAGAGATGAAATGTTTGACTCAAAATTTTGTAACTACAAAATGCATCTACAAACACAAAACGGTGTAAAAGACTGAATCATTGAACGAAATGAAGGGAGAAAAAAGAGAATTAAAAGAAAAATACATAAATAAAAATACTCAAGTTGCAAAAGTAAAAAGATGGACAGTTCAACAAAAAGAAGGTTTTTACACAAACAATGGACGAAAAAAAACAACGGATTGACTTTGGGTCATTTTCGCACTGAGGGCATTCAATAACAACAGCAACGATAGTAAAACAAACAATAACAACAGCAACTATAGTAAAACATTCAATAACAACAGCAACGATAGTAAAACATTCAATAACAACAGCAACGATAGTAAAACATTCAATAACAACAGCAACGATAGTAAAACATTCAATAGCAACAGCAACGATAGTAAAACAAACAATAACAACAGCAACGATAGTAAAACAAACAATAACAACAGCAACGATAGTAAAACAAACAATAACAACAGCCATGATAGTAAAACATTCAATAACAACAGCAACGATAGTAAAACAAACAATAACAACAGCAACGATAGTAAAACAAACAATAACAACAGCAACGATAGTAAAACAAACAATAACAACAGCAACGATAGTAAAACAAACAATAACAACAGCAACGATAGTAAAAAAACAATAACAACAGCAACGATAGTAAAACATTCAATAACAACAGCAACGATAGTAAAACAAACAATAACAACAGCAACGATAGTAAAACAAACAATAACAACAATAACAAAACAACAAAACGACAATAACAACGACAATAACAACAACGTACAACAACAATAACAACGAAAACGACAATAAAATGATTGGGCAAGTTGTACCATGGCGCAAAGGCAAGAGAATGAAAAAATCTAATAAACAAACGATCACCACACAAGTTTATCACGGAACGAATAATAAAAGATTAGCATAAACAATCCTCAATGCTTCAGCGTCACATCAACGTTTTCAAGAGAGAATTCCATTTTTTACAGGTCCACCATAATCGCAGATTCTGATATGACCACTCATATTCATATATATACTCATACAAATACTCTGACCAAGAATAATAAACGGAAAAAAAGGGGGGTGGGTGGGGTGGGTGAGGGTGTATAAAGCCATTTATTTTGTCTTCTCCCTGGAATTCTATTGAATCTTAAATGTAAAAAAAAAACAAATTTATCTCTGCTGGCTCGTAAATCTGATGGTGATAAAAAAAAAAAAAAAAACAACTTGAGCCGTTCAAATGATAAATGACACATTAAACCATAAACAATATTTTTCCGGTTTTTAACTCTCAGTCCCATCTTCCTTTTTTCTACTAAAAACATTTTTTGTGGTCTTCTTAAGGCGGGATTTTCCCAGCCAGGGTACTGTTAGAAAACCAATTTCCTAGGGATTTTGCCCGTGATCCCTGACTTACTCTTGGCGCTGATACGCATCCGCCGACCACCTTTCCAGCATGCTCTTTACTATTGTATCGGTACATCTGGGACTATGTAACAAATGGTTGTTCGTACTATATGGGATGGCCGATGGTGATAATGGTGGACCACACAGTGGGAACTCAGATTTTGACCGATGGCTTCCCCCCCCCCCAACCCTTTCTTTTTCTTCTCCCCCCCCCCCCCCCTTCCCAGCTACCCGAGCAATACTCAAACACAACGGTTCTATTTCACAAGAAGGCAGGCCACACACAAATCATGATGTTAAGTTTTTGAAAGCCTTGTTAATTACAGTAGTATTCTTTATCAAGTGCACTGGAAAAAAACCCGGCCTTTTCTGTTGATAAAACTCACTTACTCGTGGTGAACAAATCAGTGGCTCTTGTGCCATCCTCTCAGCTCGTCATCTATTATGTTTTCGAGAATTTTCGAGAAAATTTCGAAGATGTAATTAAGTCAAGGCAGAAATAGGATGAAAGATGAAGGAGAAGTAGATCGATTAAAAATGAGTTCAAAATAGAATAGTCTCTCATGGGTTACAGGCTAACAGGAAAGGCAATTCGTCAGTACCGTCTCTCTTGTTTTGGTGTGTGTTGGCCACGGCACCAGTCGCACACGAGCCGATTTCGACTAGGGTTAGGGTTAGTTAGTTGGATAGTGGGTCACGACATTGAATTTCAATAAAACACAGGCCTTACTGATCAAATTAATCGTCCAGTGCGAGCCAGGCTGTAATGTCGGCTTCTCGCCGGTAAAGTGAAAGATGAATAAGGACATTCTCATTTCACAGCCACATAACTGACCATGTGAGGGCCAGTGAGGTCATAAATTATGTGCCGATTGTTATGCTGGATGGGATGTCGTAATAAGGTTTCTCGGGCATTAGCCAATTTCATTGTCCAAGTCGCCCTGTCATCACAATTATCTTCAACAACAATTCACTCACAGTTTACTACAACAATTTCCAGCTAGCATCCCTACGTCAATCTAATGTAGGTCTCTGTAGGGTAGGTAGGATTACCGTATGGGCGGATTCCTTACATTGAACCAACGTCGGTATGGTGTCATGTCTATCGTATCCACCTAGAAACGATGCCATTTCTATGAGCAAACTTGACGTCAATCCTACACGCCTGATTTCTGTAAAATTAGTGTACTGTATCTACGAATTCATGTGTAAAGCTGAACAAGACAGTAAGTTGTTTCTTGATATGTTTGCTATTTATGTCTGATGTAAGCCACAATGACTGGTGCGATCTTCTTCTTCTTCTTCTCCTCTCTCTCTCTCTCTCACTCTCTCTCTCTCTCTCGCTCTCTCTCTCTCTCTCTCTCTTTTTCTCTCTCTCTCTGCTTAGTATTTAATTTCACCTTCGCTTCCTCGGTACACAATGTCAACATCTTTAATGACTGTCATCGTAAATATCATAAAACATTATAACTCATACGAAAATGATCTCTGGTCACATTCCGAGCCAAAATAACAGAGACAAAGGCAAAAAGCTATCCCGTTAACATCCAACGTTCCGTCGCGTGGCCAGGAAGACGCTGTGACCCCATTCCTAATGACTTAATGTGTTTGTAGACGTTGTCTAGATAAAGACAGAGGTCAAGGGTCACTACCTATAAGTGGCCTGCTGTCTCTCAGCGGTGCGTTGATTTACTGACCACGAGACAATACATGGCAGAGACTGGCCCTTGTGGCTTTTATGTCAGTTGCAGGCCCAGACAGGGACAGTAGGGGACACGCTGATCTAGAAGCAAGGTGCTCGCCTCTCAGGCCGAAGGTACCGGGTTCGATCCCCGGTCAGAGCAGGTATGTTGGATTATTATTTCTTTTTTTTGAGAATTCCTGTCCCTGATCCTATAGTAGGTAGGATCAAGCAGCTAGTCTTCTTGGATAAGGACGAAAAGCTCGGATGACCCGAATGCATGTTGCGCATGTTAAAGATACCTTGACAGTTGAAATTCAGAAGACCAGGCTGAACAAGGCCACTGCCCGGGCAATATTATCAACAAACAAATAAACAAACAAATAATCCCTGCCACAAAATCACGCAGAAACAAGAACAAGGAGTAAAGAAAAGTACAAGGAAAGTGAGGGGTAAATGCTAAGAGCAGCGAAACCTCCTAAAATAGAGAACTGAAACCAAGACAGGGACAGTAAAAGGCCAAATGTGACATTAGTTAAATAGTGTTTTGCTCCTTTAATTATTTTTTTTAAGGCACAGTTTTCTTATCAATATTGACAAATCAATGGCCAGACATATACCTTCTGCAGAAGAGTTATCTAGTCTTGGACATTCATTGTTCATAATGTATTAGTGAGTTGTATAGCTGCACTGCCGGGTTCAGATGGTCACCACTTAGTCTTACAGCCATTTATTAGCTGGTGTTTCGTTTAATAAGATTAAATAATTATATTTACCGGGCTCTTTTAGACGGTTCCTTTCCTTCATATTATGTTGCTACCTTCGTAAGGTACATTGTAGAGTTCAACGACCTCATCCCGATTTTCAGTGTGTGGCTTATAATTTTATTCATTTGCTAGAAACGGTTTCTCCTAATAAGGATGGATACATTCACCATTGCAGACTCAGTGATAAGCGGTTATAAAATGTCCTTGCTTCTTTTTTTCTCCGTGAAATATCATTATAAACATACTGCCATGCAAACATTAGTAGTACGCGAGGAAATGGTGAGTTAAGATCGCATTTCAAGTGATATATATGAATATGCCAGGAGCTAACATGATATAGTATTGTATAACAAAATAAAAGTAAATATTTTCACCCAAAAAGTTCATGGCCCTCTCAACAAATGTAGTTTGCCTGACATTCCAAAGACTAGCGGAGATTTAAATCCCAAACGTTTAAAAGGGCCCATTTTGTTAGATGTCTTATTCACATTTCAAGTCCATTGCCATGTAAATCCTTTATAATTACTTGTCGGCCCATTGACTTGAACCAGCACAGATGTGATTTTGGGAGTTGATTTTCGATCACCATTGTATAAATTGAGACCCAGAACGAAATTTCCTGTCATACTTTTTAATTCTACTCGAAAGAAAATATGTCTCTTTTTTACCGGTTCAAAATATGGGAATACTCTCTTCTGTTGAACTAGCGAGTATAACTATTATGTTTAGAGAGAAATCACTATTGGTCTTGTACCCCGAGTCACATGACGCTCCGCGAAACCATTGTTAGCATGGAGCTGAAAGTAGGTCGCGGTGGTAAACAGGACTCGTTTGTACATTTCCAAGGGGAGTGAGAACTCACAGGGGGTTCTAAATAGTTTTAAGCAAACCCAAAAATACGAACAAAGCACAGTAGAAAGATACACCCATTGTCTTTGGCGAAGACGGTCCATTCCAATTCTTGTTACCGCAATGACCTAGTTTCGCAGTTTGGCAGAAGGGATTCCTCTCTATAAATAATTATTCTGTGGTCCACATCAGTTGCGGCTCAAAATCAATGAAAGTATTAAAAATATATCGACCTTCAAGACTTTTTCAATATGCCCACGTACACCTTTACATCTTTCTATAGGTAATGAGTCATTTTGTAGAATATAAGGCTCAGAGTTCAAAAAGCATTTCATCATTACATTGGAGAGCTTACTTCATTTATAATATGATTATTTGTGTAGAATGTAACCTTGAGATAGGCAAGTAACACATTTTAAGTCTGCGAAGTAATGATCTGTGTTAAAATTCAGGCTTACATTTATTTTGTACTATACAACTGTTTTATTTACGGGACGTTTGTTTGTAGTGAGTTAAAGCCTATTGTAAACCGGCCAGAAAGCAAGAAATACAGCGTACGGTTTATTCATTTGTCAGGCCTGATCTTACCGACAGAGCTGATAAGAACACCATGAAATTCAGCATGACTAAACGCACAGATCACAGTCTTTAAAAGTTCCCATCTTTCTCTGGACGAGAGATTTAGCAACGACTACACGCGGAGCTCTGAACCTGAATGACCCCGGCCCCAGTGGGACAAAAGGTGGTGAATGGGTTAAAACATTTGCTTGACAGGAGGCCTTAACCCTGATGAACATCTCCATGTTGTATCCCATTGTGGGGAGTCGCTCGAGATCCACAGTTCTGATAGAAAGGTCCCACAAGACAGACAAACGTATGTGATAGTTAACTATTGTAAACATGGTTCCCAGTGCGGGGCAAGACAGTACTGGAATTTGCTGCTCCCAAACCATATTACTGGTACCTGTAAAAAAAAAGTTGTAGTAACTATGTCGCCATTTTTCTTATCTATTGTTAAGGAACCATGGTATATATGGCATTGTAAGCTACAGCTGAAAAGTGAACAGAACTTTCTCTTTTTGGCTTTGTTCCCTTAACAGCAGCCTGTTTCTTATTGCAAATACGAGTAATTATTGATATTATTTAAAAAATAATAAAAAGACATATTATAGCATCACCAGTCATTTTCTATGCATTTGAGTTTCTATTCTCTCATACAGTTATTTTACTGGCTCATGTATTATCCTTTTTTATCCTCATCATCAACATTATCCTCGTGGTCCCAAATTTCTTGATAGTAAACTCGGAGAGACCTCATAGCTCTCTATGTCTCAACTGTGGTGGGTGACAATTAAAAACAGGGAAAATCGGCGTTTTTCGTAGTAAAACATCCGTGCATTATTATGATAAAATAACAAAGGCTTCGTCATCATTTTATAATTCTCTGACTCCTTACATTTTCTTTCTTATTTCATTTCCCCATCCCTTTGATTTCACTGATTTCTTCTTCATCTTTTCTTTTAATCATCCTTTCCTCCGTCTGTCTTTTATTTCTTCTTGGTCGTTTCAAGCAGTAGATCTCCCCCCCCCCCCCCAATTTTTATTTTTTTTTGCCAAGTAACCCACCAAGGTGCCATGTTGTTCTCTTTCATTGTCTGCTGTAATCTTCCTTTTTCTAATATTATTTCCTTGCCACGACAGCCTCATATCCACAGTCTCTCAGCAAAGCACAGCTTAGCAGTGTTGTCTCGGCAATATTAATACTGTTTATTGCCTGGTTTCCCTTCAAACTTGCAATCCTTCGGCATCTTTGCAAACAGGTCCCTTCACTCTATTCAGTCTGCTTCCACTTTAAAAAGAAGGCATACCACTTAATCTCCAACAAATAAAATATGCAAAAGCTTTCCTCCACAGGACTTTCCTGATATATAATTTCTAATTTTATTTTTAACCTGAACAAATGTTTTGATAGAAACCGAAAATCGAAATGACGATAAAGTCATTTGTGACACTTTTGAGACGTTAAGAACAAACTGGGTTTTGTGTGTGTGTGTGTCTGTGTGTGTGTCTGTGTGTCTGTGTGTGTGTGTGTGTGTGTTTTGTCATTTAGTGATATATGTCATTATGATGACATTGGATAATTACAATTTCCTACTGACGCGTTTTGTTTGTTTTTCCTGTAATGTTATAGAACAGTCCCCATGTTCAGGAATGTAGAGAACCGCCAGTTGCATTTTAGCATGACATTCAATTATCGTAGAGCAGAGACGATGTTCTGTTGAAGTTACACCTTTTCCGATATACTCTACATCCACATCCACTACAGATTCGAAGAGCACGACTTTCACAACCATCATCATCGCTTCTCACTACAAAATACATCAGTGGGTCAGGCCAGACCATTCAATCAGCTTGACCTCCTTCAGTCAGTTGACCAGTAAACGAATGGCTGTCAGCGGCACCGGCCACTCAGCCTGGATGGAATCAAGTCGACTCACACTCAAACGAACACAGGAAACTCACGTCCAGATAAAAGATGAGAATTGGGAAGATGGGGAGAAATAAGATGGCCGAGAAGTTAATCACTTGGAAAATTGACCATAGGAATTGCGAGAAAATGTGTTGGGCACCTGATAAGTTCTATTATAAAATAATTGAATAACATAAATAAATTATATGGAGGGGTGCCAGCGCAAACACCGTAACTCGAAATTGTTCGATTTTTTTTTTTATTTATGTATTTTTTGCATATTTTGTTTCGTCTTAGTAAGTACTACACGTTGACATCATGCAATCCTATTATCGAATTAACTGACCTAATTATTGATGGGGATTTAAAGGTCTAAATAGACACATGTCAAACTTTCAAATCACTCTCCTGTAAAATTTACAAAACTAGCGATACGGTCTTTGCGCAGGCACACCTCGATATTATATCACACATTATTTATATACAAATGATCGGTTTTAAAACAAGTGAGTTTTCCCGTATTTTTCGATGTTTCGGATTTCAAAAGTGGGTGTTATCCTTCCTTGTGAGAAGTTTTGTTTCCAATTCGTAGTCAAAAGAACGGGTAATTCCATCAGAAAATAAATTTAAATGACACCCAGGCATTTGCCAAGGGCCAAAAAATCTTAACCTCAAAATTTCTCAGCTTGAGGGGCGGAGGTGAGGAGTGGAATAGCCCACTTCTCCTTACAAACTGACCAAATATTTTGCTTTTTAACTTTCTGATTTAAATGCAATTATTTTTTACTCTTCAGTATACCAACAGCGTTGAAATAATAGGGGACAAAAGCTGAAGATTTAAAAGAAATTGCTTTTTTCAATACTTTTTTGCAATTCATCAAGATAATGTTTTTGTGACAAAATTCTACTTTAAAGTCGACCGGGAACCAACATCAAAACGACTTTAGAATACAATCATCACTATTGTTGGTAATGAATGGTTGAATAATTATGGTTAGCTCTCACTTTCTGGTAGTTATGTTAAAAAAACCAACACCATGGCGCTGGAATTGACAGAGATGCTTTGCAGGTGATAATAATGTTGGTCATCAAAAAGGAGAACGGAAGAACAGTGAGGGGATCTCCAGATAGAAAATTAATGGGAAAAGAAAGGAGGTTGGGGGGGGGGGCCAATTTGAGTGTGTGGCCGACATTTTACAAGACTACGGAGAGTACCAACTGGAAATGAGGAGATTTTACAGTGAAGTGGAGACTTGATCATTCTTCTTAAACGACAGAAGACGGTGGTGAGATTTCAGCTAGAGTGAGGAGTGGCAGATGACAATGACATGGATCGATCCTTTGAGAAATCTTAAGTTTTGCTGCAGTGGTCGCTAGACTCGATGTTGTTACGCCTTATAATAACTAAACAAAAATATTCATGTTTTTGCATTGTGTGTGAGAAGTACTTTGATCCCATTTGAGAAATTTGCCTTGGTGTCATTGCAGCCCAGTTACAACTGGAGCAGACACGTCATCGCCACAGTGCAGCGCCGGTCGGCGATTTTTCTTTTTTTTAAGGGATAGGGTGGTAATGATTAGTGTTGTTGTTCTGTTGTTGTTGTTGTTGTTGTTTTGAGGGGCAGCCGGCCCTGTGAGGCCTGTTTTTCTTCGACCTTCAACTGCCAAGGCATCTTTAAACTGTGCAACGTGCACACGGGCCATCTGAGTTTTTCGTCCTTATCCGAGAAGACTAGGTGTTCGATCCTACCTATCATAGGATCAGCGACTGGAGAGTATTAGAAAAATCCAAACATTCCAACAAGCCTTGGCAGACTGGGAATCGAATTCGGTACCTTCGGTATGATGGGCAAGCACTTTATTATAACAGTTAAGATGGTAATGTGAAACTGGAAGCAGCAGTGTCCATAGCTTGGTCGAGACTTGTCTTGCATTTCAGTGAGATATTTTCGAACAATGTCTGTACAACATCGCTCACTTCAACCGTCTCTGTTTCTATTATAAATCCAGAAAGCACAATGATTCTGTGTTGATCACTCAGTGTCGGGAAATGGGCAAGACGTTAGGAAAGGAGAGACAAAGTCACAAAGTAGACAAACTGGTATTAAAATTAATCAACAATTGACAATAGTTCCTGTTATCCTCCCCCTCCCCCCCTCTTTTTTTTCGGAGAGTGCAATCTGGTTCCCCCCCCCCCACCCCCCCCCCTCCAAGTATAACATTTCCATCATCCCTCAGCCTTGTTTAGACCAAGGGCAGGGGAAACTGATTAAATACTCAGTAAAACCACGGTGAGTGAGAATGCTAAAAGACTTCCGTAAATCTATCCTATGGAAAATACCCAACTTGCTAATAATAGCTCCAGCCTGGCATCACAGTAACCTTTTCCAGGGCTAATCCAGTGGAAACCCCCACGTTCACGAGGCTGAAAGAAACAAAAAACGAGGCGTAAAAAGTATCAATGCAAACGCTGACATCAGCAGCGCTTTAAAAGACAGTCCTTTTTTTCTGTTTAAACCAGTAATGGGTTACTGGGCCTTGATCAGAACTGTTTGAATAATTATTTCCTAAAATATGATCCAAACATTTATTTCTAATACTGTCGTACGCGAAGTTTCCCTAATTTGAAAATCATCACCAAACATAAGAGAAATAATTATTCTATGCCTGGGACATGGCAACAGCCAGGGTTCTTCCCAGAAAAGAAAGAAAATTATCTTTTACAAAAACAACAATAAAAACAGAAACAAACCTGTTTGGAGTGTACAGTGTATTGGGTCCAGACTGCTCCATTTTATGCCTGCAACATGGCAACAGCCAGGATTCTTGCGGGAAGAGAAAGACAGAATTATCTAAATGTTTTTTTTTATTAGCATATTACTGTCACGAGTGGAGTGAGCGAGATTCAAGGATTACGGGGGCATGGAAGTGTAGGATTGACTCACGGGATAGTGAGGCTGCTCACCTGTATTGACTTCTGTTAGTTAACGTTAAAGCGTGCATGTTGTGAGTGAAGTTGAGGCGTAGTAGAGGCAAAATCTGAATAGCCAGATCACTGCAAGTTAAGGAGTCCAAGGGGACAGACGTGAGATCAGAGGCAGTCGGGAGATTGTGTGTTTTCCAGTGATGACTGGTAGGTTGAACTGTGATTGATAATTATGATGATTGATGTACTAGATTCTCCTATGACCATGATGTAAATAAGTTATATGTGAGGACTGTGAAAGTCATTGATTACTGTGTATAGAGATGTGCGCAATGAGCGATAGATGTAAGTTAGGATCATGGATTCGTAGCGAGTCTGAGTACGGTGTAACACGGTGGAGGTGTGTTACCGTAAGATGTGTGGTGAGTGAAATGTGGACTATTGTGAGTACGCTTGATGGTTCGTAATGAGTGGTGAAGTGGATAGTAATTGTGTGGTGTATTACAGATGTAATGTTATTCTTATAGGTGCCGGGGTCGGGCAGAGAAGCCACCCGCGGTGAGCGGACTTGTGCCGGGGTTGGGCAGAAGGCTACCCACAGGCCGCCTGAGTGAAGCTGTCGCGCAGGACAGTGGGAGCACATGAGTCGTGGCAGTCTGGCCACCGACAGGGACGTTGTTATTAAGATGTTAATGTGCTATTAAGATGTTAATGTGCCATTGAGAATATATTGTGCTATTGAAATATTAATGTGCTATTAAGACCTCGAGGGGAGATTTGAGATACGGAGATTAGGTTGAGCAGGAGCCAATAAGAGAGGCCAGCAAGTAATATATATATAGATGTGAGGCTGAGGCCAGAGCATATTTTAGAAAGTATTATCGGGGTGTGGACCCGTAGAGGAATGAATGTCGGGAATGCTGACCATTGGATGGTCGTTGAATTGAATAATGTAATGCACGTATATCTTTATTTTTATGTATAATAAATGTGTGAGTCTGTTTGGTTGTTCTGTTAAGTGTTATACTTGTTCGTTCGTGATTGTTGTCCTGTCATAATTATTACATTTCCCAGTCATCGATTTGTGACAATTACATCCAGATAGCGATCTGCATTGAAATATTATATTTTGTTTGCTTTGGTGCATGGGATAAAAAGATAGACGTGTAAGTTTATATGGTGGACCATTGTGCACGGGAGATTTGGCATTGCCGATAGGGATTGCACTATGAAATACAAACACCGACACCCTGACCTGGCGAGAACTGAAGGGGGGCAAGACGACAGACAAACAGACAGCTGGGCATGCATGGACGCAGTCAAAACACCAACTTAGACACGCGGCTGGTGCTAGTGGTGGCAGATACGGTTTTGGACGTGTGGGGGGCGATTCGGTTACCGTCGCCACTCGCACCTCTCGCGAGCCACAGCCGTGCGTACGAATCAGTCAGAAAGGGTGCGTTCGTAAGCAGGCGGTGCATGACAGTAGTGGAGTCTCAGTGCAATTTGTGCTTGGTGAAACGAAACCTGTAGCGCACCGCCGATCAGCTGATGATGTTTTCTTAGTTCTCCGCGTTTACTCAGTTTGTTCCTGACGTCAGAGTTTACCTGTCGACAAAAAAATCAAACCTGAGTTTTAGGTGTTTGTGAATTCATCAAGAGTGGAGTGGATTTAGCATACAGGTGAGAGGATCAAAAAGATGTGTTAGGTTTAACATAATTATATATACCTACTGTAATACGTTAAGTTCACACCAATCTTAAAGAGACTGATAAACAAACTGTTTGATCTGTGAGTGTAAGTAGATAGTCAGAATTGGTATTGATTACTCTGGTCTGTGACTGCTTTTACTTCAGACATTCCATCACCTTTATTTAAAGATGTATGCTAAAAAATGCTCAGAAGGTTTATTTTAGGGGATATCAAATTGATCATTTCTTTAACACTCAGTGGAATTAACTTATATCAGGATATACCAGATTGTTCATTTCTGTATATCTTGTACCTGGACTTGGACCAAATGGCAGAACGCGGATTCAATCTTTAATAATCTGCAGGTGTTAACAATGTGTCAGTGTGTGTGTGAAATGGCATACGTTAAGATAGCAAGTCAGTTATGGGCTTAACATTCTCAGATTTCTGTATCAGAGAATTTTTAGCGATGATGCCGTTGGTGTAGGAGTTTGGGATGGGATTGTGATGTTTCCACTTTCTCTCACTAACTTTCTTCTGACACCAGCCGTGATGGGCACGGCACAAACACACTAAATAATCGACTATCTCTCTTCTATAAGTTATAACAAACGATATCTGTATTGCTTACATATATACAATAATCATTAATTCATTCAATAATAATAGGAACATAGGTCATACAATTTCATGTGAATTTCGATGGAATGAAGTTGATGCAAATCAGTACATGCTAATTAAATGGCTTCGTAATATTCAATCTCTAGCACATTTTATAAAACACATGGGAACATTCAGCATAAGGAAACCTCTCCTTTAGGGGTGTATGGCGCTATCTGGGCACTGGTTCTTCCTCTCTACCCTGGCTTGACTGCGCAGTTAGATCAACAGGTATCGGCAGGTACCAATAGGTCGGGAAGCCAAGAAGCCACGATGTCGTTAATCAAAGTACAAGAAGTTGAGAAGCCAAGAAGGTGTTGTTCTTCCTCCTCACTCAGCAACAGCCCAAATGCCGACAAGATACCAAAGATACCACGCTCTGACAAAGGATGTTTGCGGGTTCCCTGACCTTCCCCACTCACAAGACTAGTACAAAGTTACAGTTGCGGTTGTGGTCTCCTCTTCGGCACGAAGCTGGTGAGTGCTCTCAGCGGTCTGAAGTTGGAAGGAGCGTTCGGGGATTTATACCCAGTCAGGTAGCGTCCCAAGACGCTCACCGAGTGTACATTAGTTATCCTAATAGCCACCCCCGTCGACTCCACGTCAAATACTATTGAAACAGCTCTACCCCCCAAGCAATTCCCAGGTGATCTGATCGACAAGTACGGCGGTCAAGTAAACACTACCCTTTTCGGGTGTCAAAGCGCTTCAGTTGCCTCGGCTACTTTCCCCCTCTGGCCTACAATAACTCTGTCTCCCCGCCGTTAGCTATCTTCCCACGCTAGCTATACCATGCCTGTCTGTCGCCCTGTTACAGGGATGCATACTGCTATGTTTGTTTTGTGTTGAAAACCACCTACATTTATTGTGAATGGTGCGACCGTCTCTTTGGATAGAGCAGGATAAAAGATTCGTTCTAGTCAAGACTAATATTGAAGAGATTCAGTGACTAAAAGCAACTGTAAGCAGTTGTTATATAATAGATAACGTAACCAGTTATGCGTCAGACGTTCAGTATATAATTGATACTTTTGTGGGGTCAAATAAGAGATGATAAGGACTGCAATACTGACAGTGTGTGCCAAACTCAGTGTCAAAACAGGGGACAGTCTGCCGAACCAGTAACAACGTGTAGGATCTGTGTATGAAAATTGAACACTACACAAGTTTGCTTGTCTTTGAACAACACTTGGCCACATGTTGTATGGACCCAATCTTCGGGACACAATAAATAATTGAATCTGTCACTGGCGCATCGGGTCACCTTGACATAAATTGGGATAGTGAGCAACTTACCACTTTGTTCTGCTTGCTACGTAATTAGGCAAATGGGATCTAGTCATTGAGCGATCCCTTGTTGAGATGAGAGTGACCTGGGGACACGGCACCCTGCAATATGTTACACCAGGTGGAACAGCGGTAACAGTGAAATCTCAACCTGAGTAACGGAAGACAGGGCAGGGCCGTCTTAACGCACGGGCACAGTAAGCAATTGCCCAGGGCCCCCAAGGGTTCAAGTGGCCCCAGGCGTGCAAATGTCTGAATAGTTGGGCAAGGGGGAATGGCGGCCCCCAACCTATTGCTTTAGCCAGGGGCTCATATTAAGATGACCTTGACCTCCGGGAAAAGACCGAGGCCATTCCAGCTCATGTCAGCATTTTTAACTAATAATAACTTGCTCTAACTTGCTATGAACAATCCCAGTCTCTGCACCAAGCATCCATGGCACCACAATAATCTTTTCCAGGGCTGAGCCAGGAGGGCAGGGGGAACCCAAGTTCATGAGGTCAAAGAAGACACGTTAATAAAAAACATAAAAAAGCATAGGCCTACGTGCAAAACCACAGCAGCACTTTAAAAAGAAAGGTCTCTATCCAGTAGAGGGACCAGTGTGTTTTGATAAAAAAATATTTAAATGAAAAAGAAAGGTCCAAACATCTACACGTAATACATCCCAAACACAGTTTGCTTTTCCAGCCTCTTTTGAATCCAAGTTTTTAACAAGATTAAGTTTATTGACTAATCTAACGTAAAGGCTGGCTTTCATCATTAACAATGCAGAGACAGATCAAATCTGATCTCAGGAAGGCTGCCAACGTGACAATGGTTTAGACATAAATGATGAGAAGCGCAGACAGTAACGTGCCAAAGTTGAACTGTCAAATTTACAAACAGACCGGCTGGAATTAGAGACGCGCAGAACTGTAGACAAAGATTCAGGCAAACCGGCCCACTGTAGTTAGGTGTTTACCTGGCTAGAGAGGTAAACATCATTTTAGGCCGCCAAATAGATAAAAAGCCATACATCAAAAACGTTGTTAATTTCACCACAAACGCAAAAAGATATTGCTTATGTGTCCAGCTAATTTATTTTTAAGCGGCGAAAAAAATATAACAGCAGAAAAAAAAGCTTTTACAGGTTTAGAGACTGAGCTCAGGTAAAACATTAGAAAGTGCATCTATTCCAGTTATATCCGTGTGAACACTACATCTCAAACGTCTGTCATGATTAGGCCAGTTTAGCACTGACTACAGCTATTCCCGCTGATTTGGCATCTCCTGAAAGATTAGAAATACACTAAGTGTCCATAGCGCTCAAAGTTCCGTCGATCAGCTGATGTACCCTGATGTAACAGATTCACTGAGATAGGTACAGCTTTAAAAATTGCTAGGATGGTTAGGAAGCCTAAGACAGTGCTACATATATATATCCAGTCCTTTGGTCTGTGTGCAGTTCAGTTGTTCTTTCTTACTTCAGATTTAAGACAATTAGAGCCTATTAAACTGCAGAACTTTTCTCATTTGTGAGGATATTGAATCTCACTGGTGGAAGTCTAAACTTGTTCCAACGGAGTACCAGTACTAGTGTAGAGCCAGCGAACCGTCGGAGGATTGTTGTCAACTGTTTTGTCAGGTAAGTAATGATTGAATTGTGTGTAATGATGCGTCCTCTTCACATGCTCTGTCTGTCTGTGTGTCTGTCTGTCTGTCTCTCTCCCTCTCTCTCTCTCTCCCCTGTTATTGTTGACATTTGCTTTACAGTGCCGCACTGTGACTGTGTACCTGTATAGTCCTACTGAGTTCTACACCGGGCATATCTACACAGTCCTACTGTGATAAGCAAAGTAGCATGCTGGTATAAAAGGACTTAGCAATTTTGTTGCTTACTCTGACACACCCGATGCTGGAGTCGCCAGTTAGTAAGGGAACTTTTTGTCAAAACAGACTGGAGCCTACTTACGTCCATCTTCACAGGATATTTGTGGGTGGATCTGACAAAACCAGGCTAATAGTGACATTTATTATCCTCTTTACAAAAATCAAAATAAGATATTTCTGAGATGATTTCAAGCAAAATGTTTTAAATGAATGTAGAAAAAATGGCTAATCGTTTAAATTATAAGCAAATCTCAATTTCTGTAGAATAATTTCCCCCTTTAGATGGGCCTTCTCAGAAATTTGGTCTTCCACCTTAAACCCGATTTCGTCGGAGCTACCCATATTCATGTTTAGGGTGATCTCAATAAGAAACCCTCCTTATTATTATAATATAAATATCAAACAGTTTGTTGTTGTTGTTGTTGTTGTTTTCCGGCTAGTGCGCACTGAGTCAGTTCTGTTTTGCCACGGTTTTAGTGTCAGATGTGGACGATGGAATTAAACGGAGCCTGGCTCATCGGCGAGACCGAAACGTCTGTCCTGCTAGTTGATTCATAGGCTATTCAAGTCTGAGACAAAGTTGACGTAAAACAGACATGACGTAGTACTCTATTGCCTTTCTCTGTGTTTTCATCTACACCCCCCCCCCTCTCTTCCGCCGCACTTTATAAATAAGTAATGTTGTTTTCTTTTTAAAGTTTGGCATGAGCCCTACCAATAAACTCACCACTGCACTCTTAAATTCATCGTTTTCTTTCAGTCCTCGACCTGTCTTTATTTCTCTTCATATTCCCTTATCTGTTCTCTTATACAATGTACCATTGCTAGCCTGTCACCTTCATGAGATTACCTCCAAACTTGGTCCCCAAATGCAGCTAATCTATTGCTTGTCCTTTCAACACCGCCGCACTGAACTTGTCCATACAATGTATTATATTAACGCCTCCACGTGTTTAGCCCTGGTCCGTATTTATTCAAAATCCATGAACTAAACGGAAGCGAAAAGCCTATTTGGTTTGCTTAAATTCGTCTTGTCACTGCACTTTTTCAATTCCGCCCTTAAATATTTTAACTTTTTATTTCCTTTCATAGGGAATGGGTGAAAGAAAAGTGTAGTTTGACAGCTGCAGTGGTTGAAATTTGACCTAAAAGGAGTAGGCGATTAGACAATTATTATTCTGTCCTTTACCCAGTCAAGATCGGAGTCTATGGAGGCCTTCAGTGGAGCCGTCAACATTGCTCAATGTTAAAACGGGAGATTTATAAAACAGATTGATACCAAGACTAACTGAAAGAGATGCAAAGAGAAACGCAGAGCTTTGGGGGTGGGGGGAAGGCGGGGTTTTACATTGACGTCGTTCTTTGGGAATCTTAAGTTCCCAAACATATGGATTTTGAAATGTAATATCAAATCTTATAACTGGCATGTGGGGAGGGCAGATGGGGCGTCGGCCGGGACATTCGCATCTAATCAAAGAGTGAAATTCAAATTAAGTTTTTTTGAAATTTGAAATTATCGCTCTAAACTTCGTTGTACAAGCTGTCCTACACTCGCACTAGCTGCTGTGAATGTAGATTCGTGTTTTAAAAGGCGAGACCAGAGTACAGAATCTGTTCCGTGTAGGCCCTGTTCTTGAGTCCTGGGGCATACAATCAATGAAGTAGCCCTGACATCACCAAATCTCTGCACGCCAATGTCAATTGCCAAGACGTATTTCAAACCTGTAAATGATTGGCATTTGTAAATGATGTGGATGATACAGCGCTCTAGTAAGTCTATATAAACTCAATGAACTGTTTATCGTAGATGACAAACAGCGTTAGCGAAGCTTTATAATCATAAAACCCAAGACGGGTTTAAGTCTCAACGGTTAGTTTTGGGATTGCTAAGCTTCGTTTCCAGTGCTTAATCTGTCGAAAGTCTCGCTTTTCAATTTAAAACGAAATATTGTAGTTTGAGAAGTATGGCGTATCTAAGTCCGACACAAAACGTGCGGTTTTGCATTCTGGAGTGATGATACATTGAGGCTGCACGTTATTTTCATTTCTCCTCCTCGTTTTCATGTTATTTTCTTTTTCTGTCTCCTCATTTTTTTTGTCATCTACCTGATCCATCTGGGTTGCCATCTCAATACCCTCTCTCCAACTCATTTTGCGCCCTCCAAGTCACCAGATTTTCACTCGTATCCCCGTCAGCAAGCGAATACGAAGCTGTTTCCCTAGACGCGACAAGTTCGATCAAAAAACTAAATTAAGCTGTGTTGTTAACTCAAATGTGAGAGCCAAACCGAGAGCAAGAGTTCGAAGAAACGGATTTTTTTGGGTGGAGATAGAAAAAAAGGAGAATTAAAGAAACGGGGGGGAGAGAGAGGGGGAGAGAAACAGAGACAGAGACAGAGAGAGAGAAAGAGAGAGAGAGAGAGTTAAGAGTAGCCTAAATACGGTTAAATTAAAAAACGTTTTTTTTCCAGAATTTATATGTATTTAGTTATTCGATTTCCTCGACGAGGATCTTAACTTGTAGATCATTTTACATCTCACCATATTAACTTCTCTTGAAGCTGAGGCATATATTATTGGCAGTAAAAACGAATGTTGCACAGTACAGGACATGGTCACACTGAAACTACTGTGGCAGTGGGAGAACCGTTTTATGTATTCGTTCTGCGACACTTTGTTTTCCTTCAACTTATAATAGTCAGTTACAATAAAAATACAAAAGAACATAAAGATGATTATATTTGTGAAAGACTGTCCTTCCTCCACCGTTTATTTCTTTATAATTCTGTTTTTCTTTTTGGTATCCTCCTTTCAAGCCCAATATCCGGCGTATTGTCCTCTCCGCCTTCCGTTTCTCCAAACTGAGATTCTAACTGTGTCAATGATACAGGTAGCATGTAAGGCAAGGAGTGTATGTGTGTGTGGGGGGGGGGGGCAAACCCATCTTTCTTAACGTGTGGATACACCATGCTGTTGCCTGGGGACCCCAATGGTCATCACATTTATGAGCAATTGAGTAGGGAACTAGTCGCAGCCTATTGCTTTGCCGTGGGGCCCAAAATGATTTTAAGACGGTCCCGGAGGGGGTGCAGGGAAGGAAGACGTTTCTACTCCCTCGGTAATGTTTAGGAGGTGGGACGAGACAGTTAAATAGAGATTGAAAATTGGAATTATTCGGGGATTATCTGGATCCAATTCATGTTGACTTTTTTCCACCAGATTGCCTCCTCACTGTCTTGTGTGAGGCCTGCAAACCTCCCCCCCCCCCCCTCTTATGCCACAGCCACGGACCTGCTACATTCCATTGTTATCAGTGCATTGTATTACAGACATTTAAGGTCATTAACGTTAGCATTACCCTTGTGGAATCGAAAAGCTTTATAATACTTTTATTTTTACCCTCGTGTATTTAAATATGACCTTTGAGAATAGCAAATGTAAATAAAGAGGTCCCTTATCTGTTAGACAGCATTTGAGAGCGCGAGGCGGGGGAGGGGGGGGGGATCAGATTTGAATAGGTTGTAGGCAGGCCGGAAATCACCACAGGCACAAATTAGAAAGAGAGAAAGTGACATTACAGAGAGAGAGAGAAAGAGTGACATTACAGAGAGAGAGAGAGAATCTCACACACACAATGAGAGTCACATACGTGCACACAGCCATAAACACACGGAAAGAGACAGAGAGAAATTGCATTTAGTCTCACAGACAATTTCCGCTCTATGATGATCACAAGGAACTACATGTACATGTATTAGTTGTACAAAATTATAACCTACATAGGAATCGAGAGCACAAAATAGGCGCAGTTACTGAACTTGGTCTTGAAGGGCGGTGACCATCTTGTGCCATCTCTTGCATTGTGGACTTCTCATTCTGCAGCCACTACCTTCATTCCCACCCCCTTACAGCATGATTCTCCCTTTTCCTTAAAAAAAAAAAATGCAACGATAACGTAATAATAATAATAATAATAATATATTGCATTTATATAGCGCCCAACCCCGTCGATGACAAGCTCTGGGCGCTTTAACAAATTCTTACACACACACACACACACGCATACACAAAAGAAATTCAAAAATATTTACTATTGTTGCTGCCGAAAAACACCTAGCCTAGTTTGTCTGAAAGAAATGGGTCTTCAGATGGCGTTTGAAAGAACCAATGTCATTAATTTCCCTGGTTGTCTTTGGAAGAGTGTTCCAGATGGTAGGGCCAAGAAATGAAAAGGACTTTTCTCCTACAGTGGACAGATTCATTTTAGGTACTTTCAATTTTGTAGTGTCAGATGATGATCTTAGTTGACGAGATGGAACATAGTAATCAGTTAAATCAACTAGGTACGATGGAGCAGTATTATTGACACATTTGTGACAAATGGATGACAATTTGTACATTATTCTTTTCTCGACTGGCAGCCAGTGCAAACTCTGCAGAAGTGGCAGTGCTGAATCTCTTTTCTTTTTCTTCAAAACAAGTCTCGCTGCATTGTTTTGAGCAATTTGGAGTTTTCTAATATTTTTTTGTGAAATTCCAGCCAAAAGGGAGTTGCAATAGTCAAGCTTTGAAAGTACAAAAGAATTTACTAAAACAGCCGCAGTTTCAGTTGAAATAAGATGTCTGATTTTACCAATTTTCCAGATTTCCATGTATAGAATACGAATGAGGTGACTAACCTGAGATGACATAGAAAGATTTGAATCAATGTAAACCCCTAGGTTTTTTACTTTTTTTGAAATTTCTATTGAATTAGTGCCAATTATCATCTCAGTTCTGTCCACTTCTTGCAGAACCCGCTCACGGCCTAATAAAATAACCTCAGTTTTATCCTCATTTAGTGCCAGTTTGTTTTGGTTCATCCAGCTTTTAATTTCTGTTATACAGTTTCCAGCCTGCTGCAGAAGGCTGTCAACATCGCATGGCAAGGCAGAACTGTAGAGCTGGGTATCATCAGCATAGAAATGATATTGTAAATTAAATTTCTTTATTTCATGTACAAGTGGAATAGTATAGATAGTAAACAAAATAGGACCAAGCACTGAGCCTTGTGGTACGCCATACTGAAGCGCATAAGAAAAAGATCTTATTTTGTTGGTTACAACAAATTGGTGGCGATTTGACAGGTAAGATTCGACCCATTTAAGGGCGACCCCTCTGATTCCAAACGATGTTTCTAGCCTTCTGAGCAGGATTTCGTGATCGATGGTGTCGAACGCTGCTGATAGATCCAACAAATTTAGCAGAGTAATATTTCCAGAATCTGCCTTTACTAATATGTCATTCATGATTCTTAATAGTGCAGTTTCAGTACTGTGGTTACTTCTGTAAGCAGATTGAAATGGTTCCAACAGGTCATTATTTCTCAAATGACACATTAGTTGTTGTAATATCACCTTTTCAAGGATTTTTGAAAGAAAAGGAAGGTTTGAGACGGGTCTATAATTTTTCAACATGTTTTGATCAAGAGTCGTTTTTTTCAAAAGTGGTGTTACCCAGGCTGTTTTAAAATAATCAGGGACAGACCCACTTAAAATAGAGTTGTTTATTATTTTTGTAATAGTTGGAACCAGTTCATCAATACAAGATCTAACCAAAAATGTAGGAATAGGATCGAGGTCACAACATTTTGATGGCGATGCCATGATGATAGATTTTACAGATTCATTCGACACAACACCAATTAGTTAATTGCCCTTTGTTCTGTAGTTTCAGTAGCTGGCTTTGTTAAAAAACACTGTACATGCAATAGTTCAGTTCGTGTCAGAGCGACCATAACATTAATAAATCATTGTCACGCTGACTTGAGTCACCATTGGCACCACGGCCACATCACCACAATCGCAAATATCCCAGTTACAACCATGTTTATATCACTCACTCATACAAACATAAAAGAACTCAATACAACAAGAGATACAAGAATATTTATTTCCTCAATACAAATATACATGGTACTGGCATGATATAATAACAGTAAGTGGAAACAAACACAACAGATAACAATAGTTTCGTCGTCAATCACGAACGTCGGTAATTTCATTGGTTTGAATTATGAATACTTTATCATGGTCCATGACGGTGTCTAAACTGTCACAAAGTGATACATTCATGTCTTTGCTATGCTAGAAAGCTTAAGTCTAGCAACAAACTTTTACACAACTTTTAAACCGATGGAGATAACTGAATAAAATAAAAATTTTAAAAAAACTGGTCATTTTGATTGAAGTTCTATTGATCCCATACATAAACTAGATTTCAATGAGCATCTCAAGCAAGATAGAAACGGTCAAAACGATAGACTCAGCAGGCTGAAACAGCAGATAGTTCGGAACCCTGTTGTTGGGTTGTCCAAAGCAGGACACTGAGTCATGAGAAAAATGAAACTTTTTATTTCACGGGAACAATCTTGGCTTATCTGATATTTTAAAAACAATTTGAATTAACCTAATTCGTTCAAAAGTTACAACAGTTTGACATTTGTTGCCAGATTTATGCGGCTTAGTACAGTTTTCAGGTGATTTTGTCACAGCTAAGAATAATAAAAGCCAGGAAAATTTCGAAGCGCTGTCCTGTAAACTCAGAAAATTGTTGATACGCCAGCCCATGAAATGGACAACGAACTGTAGCATTCAGCGTCATCATATCTGTGATGTTTCCACTTTCTCTCACTAACTTTCTTCTGACACCAGCCGTGATGGGCACGGCACAAACACACTAAATAATCGACTATCTCTCTTCTATAAGTTATAACAAACGATATCTGTATTGCTTACATATATACAATAATTATTAATTCATTCAATAATAATAGGAACATAGGTCATACAATTTCATGTGAATTTCGATGGAATGAAGTTGATGCAAATCAGTACATGCTAATTAAATGGCTTCGTAATATTCAATTCCTAGCACATTTTATAAAACACATGGGTGCATTCAGCATAAGGAAACCTCTCCTTTAGGGGTGTATGGCGCTATCTGGGCACTGGTTCTTCCTCTCTACTCTGGCTTGACTGCGCAGTTAGATCAACAGGTATCGGCAGGTACCAATAGGTCGGGAAGCCAAGGCGCCACGATGTCGTTAATCAAAGGACAAGAAGTTGAGAAGCCAAGAAGCCACGATGTCGTAAATCAAAGTACAAGGAGTTGAGACCAAGAAGGTGTTGTTCTTCCTCCTCTGTAGAAAAACAATCGCAAAGTCCTAATCTACTGCTGGAAGGCATGACTTCCATACTTACTCCATGACGGATATTCATCATTAACACTTTTAACCGCTGACACTGTTATAAGTCAGGCTGCAGCTCCCATACTCCATAGGCTCCCATATAGGCAATAGAATAAACGATCAATACAGTTTTAATGATATTTACACGTTCCCCACGAAGAATAACGCTCTCTCTAACGGACCCCATCCTATAAGGTTTCGTAACATATATATAACGGCGTTTCCGTGACTCTCTCAGAGGCAGTAGTTATACCAAAGTAAACCCACTAGATTTAGGTTCTGCAATCATGAACATTAAGTAAAATACACATACATCGTACAATTAACTTACCACTCAGCAACAGCTCAAATGCCGACAAGATACCAAAGATACCACGCTCTGACAAAGGATGTTTGCGGGTTCCCTGACCCTCCCCACTCACAAGACTAGTACAAAGTTACAGTTGCGGTTGTGGTCTCCTCTTCGGCACGAAGCTGGTGAGTGCTCTCAGCGGTCTGAAGTTGGAAGGAGCGTTCGGGGATTTATACCCAGTCAGGTAGCGTCCCAAGACGCCCACCGTTATCCTAATAGCCACCCCCGTCGACTCCACGTCAAATACTATTGAAACAGCTCTACCCCCCCAAGCAATTCCCAGGTGATCTGATCGACAAGTACGGCGGTCAAGTAAACACTACCCTTTTCGGGTGTCAAAGCGCTTTAGTTGCATCGGCTACTTTCCCCCTCTGGCCTACAATAACTCTGTCTCCCCGTCAGCCGACTACAAAGTATTCAGTACAGGACACTGCTAAAATACATGGCAGAAGCCCACTGGGTTTGATTTCTCTCTTACCTAGGAATATTCTTATTTCTATATTTTATTTAATCTTATCTACTTTTTCAATTGCTAGACTATTTAGTCTTATCTAATTTTTCAATTGCTAGACTTGCAAAAAAAAAACACTTTATAATAATCTGAGCAAACTTAATAGCAATATCTAATTTCTGAGTCATGCACTGAATGAATGCATTAAAATTCGCATTTCAATCTGAGCCAAAAAAAAAATTAAAAAAAAAAAAAAAAAAAAAAAAACTCTGTCTCCCCGCCGTTAGCTATCTTCCCACGCTAGCTATACCTTGCCTGTCTGTCGCCCTGTTACAATATCAGAACATCTAGGAACCGTGCCTTCCATTATCTAGATCTCCAAATATGATACGATTCCATCACGGAATTATCTGGACATTATGGATCCCTTAATTCATCCCGAACTCGTGGGGGGGGGGGAGGGGAGGGGGCACTGCATCAGTGAACATCGCACCAAATGTCCCCACCTCTGGTGGTCATGGGCACCCGAGCCACCGAATTATACATAGATTTAAATACTCACACAAATACTCTCGCGGGCCTTTGCAGACTTCCATTTGTTCACGCTCTGATGCTTATGACGGACCAGGAGATATTCAGACAGTCTAAATACTGTATTGACACTTTCCTCATCATATCCTACTTCTTTACCCTGTTTTATAAGAGCAGGCACCACGTCGTAGGCCACGTTATTTTTTTGTTTCTTTTTCGTATTTCATATTTCGCAAGATTTTCTTTTGTCAGGCATGTGATGACTTGGGGCAACTGCCATCACTTCCCTTGGACACGTTGCCCTCGAGTTCCCCTTCTTTTTCTTTTTCTGTCCTTCCACCTTTATTCGTTTACTCTTTCCCTCCTTTCAACCCCGTCCTTTGTAAATATAATTCTTTTAAGGTAGTTTCTTTATGTTCTTGAATACATTCGTTTGAAAGATTTCATGTCACGATTTCTCACACGAGGCAAGGGCTGCTGATGACAAAGATTATCTTTATTACGAGAAGTCTGTCTGAGAGTGGTAATGTTTCTTTTTATCCATCATAGATATTTTTACAGAAAGAGGTTTAATCATTTGAAGGGAAACATCGTATTAAGAATCTAAGAAGGTTCATTCATAGTTTGGCCAGCTTGCATTTTCCCAACATTCCATATTGTAACCAAATTCAGACAGAGAAAATCTTTGTATACACATCTTATTTGAAATCCGAATCCAGCCTAAATAATATATTATGTCTATAAAGAAACAGAATCAGCAGAATGATAAGTCTGTAATGTGAATATAAATATTAATGGAACTGTTGAGAAAATAAATTCAAGAGATATCTGATTGCCAAAAAGATCATTTTAATGCAACAGGACGAGGGCTGGGAAATTGTACAACATGCGAAATAACATCTGTTTTTCAAAAGCTGTTCCGATAGGTCTGCGTGGAGAAAAAGTTTGTGTGCGAGTCAACCGTTAGGCGCACGAACACCTGCCAGTTCTCTTGAAACCTGTTGGTCTCACTGCTAAACAATAGAGCTTTGCAATTTGAATTCATACCTGTACCGTGCTTCACGTATTTCGCTGAAAAGGTTAGCATTGTGTTCCTCCCTCTTATGGCTTCTTGTCTGCAAGTCAGTTTTGTTTGGATTAAGTCTTTTGTGATTTACACTCTCTACGACCTTTGTTTACTCAATGTTTTTTGTAGGTATTGTTGTTATCTTAGCCCATATGTCTTCGTGGACTTGTCTGATTTCATTCTTTTTCTTTGTCTCCGCGCCGATCTCTCTTCCTCCCCCCCCCCCCTCCTCTCTTTCTCTCCCTCTCTCGCTTTCTCTCTCTCTCTCTCTCTCTCTCTCTCTCTCTCTCTCTCTCTCTCTCTCTCTCTCTCACAGAGACCAGTTTGTCACAAATCCCAGACTGGGAGATGTAATAAGTTATGACAGGACAACAATCACGAACAAACAAGTTAACACTTAACAGAACAATCCATCAGACTCACACATTTATTAAACATAATTATACAAATAATAGCGCAATTACATACATTATATTATTGAAATGCACTGCCGTACAACGGCCTTATTCTCACACACACGCTCCCTCGGATCCACAATCCGGTAGTTACTCCTAAAGGCACTTCGGCCTCAGCCTCTCCCCTCAGGGTCTTAATAGTACATTAATGATTCACTGGCACCGCAGTCTCTCAATATCACCTTCCTATTGTCATACACCTTAGCACTCCCCTAGCACCTCAGCAGGGCAATAACACATTATTATTTCCATAGCCATCAACATGGCAACAACATAATATCAGTTCACTAGCCTATCAACATGGCAACAACATAGTATCTCATTCACTCTCATATCTACGTCCCTGCCCGTGGCCTGACTGCCACGACTTTATGTGCCTCTACTGTCCTGCCCCGACAGCCTCACTTCTGGCCTATGTGTGGCCTCCGGCCCTATGCTGGCCTATCCCCTGTGCTCATCGAGGTGGCTCTGCGGCCCGTCCCCGACACCTACAAGAATAACATTACATTGGTATAATACCCTACCACTTCTATTCACTCCACCTCTCCTTACAATCCATGAAGCGTACACACACTAGTTCACCTTTCACTCACCACACATCTTACGGTAACACACCTCCATCGGAGTACACACTACTCACTCGCGCTACAAATCCATGAACTCACTTTCATCTATCGCTCATGGCGCACATTGCTATATCCAATATCAAGGACTTCCACATTCCTCACATATACTTATTCACATCATGGTAATAGACGAATATAATATAATACATCAATCATAATAATCAATCAACATTCTACATACCAGTCATAACTGGAAAGACTCTCACTAGTCTTCTCGACTGCTTCCTTTTATCTCTGCCCGATGGGCTATTATTCACAGATCCGCTCCCTAGGACCTTCTAACTTGCAGTGATAGTTATACAGCGCTTTCGCCTCCTTCAGACCCCCCCCCACTACTCACAACAGCACGCTTAACTTGCTGTCTACTGTGAGTCCTTCTTACTCTACACCCGCTCTGTAGCAATCCCCTTAATTGCACTCACTGCACTCGTGACATCATCCCCCACCCCAAAAAAATTAATGCAATTAATTTCAAATCGCATCAAGATGACTGTCAACGAGTGAGCGTGAGCAATACGTACACTAAAAAAACTGACCTAGCAGTTCCCCTAGTATATAAAATACCGAAATCAGGGGAAAATATGGGGATCAATATGGCCTGCAATATGCATATATGTGTCACATCATGAATAGCTAACTAACCACAATACTTAATACAGAATCAAAAACCATTCAACCTATCAACCATTCTTCATATCATATTTATAATGTCAATATTTTAAAGTCGACTCATTCACACAGATCCTGTCAATGTTCCTGTCCTCCGATGTATAAGCTGCTGAACTCTTGCCCTAGGCTCGACTAAGGTAGTCGGCGATATGATTGCTGGTTCCTGGAATTGGTTGAATAACGAAGGTATACGGCTGCAAAGCCAATGCCCATCTAGACAAGCGTGGGCTGGACGAACGATTCTTCGACAAAAATGTCAGTGGCTTGTGGTCTGTCTGGATACAAAATTCTCGTCCCATGAGATAACGTCCTAGTTTCTGGACGGACCAGACAATGGCAAGACACTCACGCTCTATCACAGAATACTTTCTTTCTCTCTGCAATAACTTCCTACTGACACAACATACAGGATGGAGACATTCGTTCTTCTCCTGTAGAAGACAAGCGCCGACACCAGAGTCCGACGCATCCGTTCTGAGGATAAAATTAGATCGAAAATCGGGTAATATCAAAATGGGTGACGATGATAATGCTGTCACCAAATTATCAAATGATGTCTGACATTCAGACGTCCACTGGACCTTATCGGGTTGTCCCTTCTTAGTAAGGTCAGTAAGAGAAGATGACAAGGAGGAAAAATTTGGAATGAACTTTCTGTAATAATTTAAAATTCCCACTAAGCTTCTGACTTGTTTCTTTGTTTTAGGGATTTGCAACCCTACCAACTTGTCAATTTTTGTTACTTCAGGTCTCTGAACACCTCTACCCACAATATGTCCTAGGAATATTATCTCTGGACATGCCAAATCCATCTTTGCGGGTTTAGCAGTTAACCCAAAATGACGTAATCGTTGAAAAATTACTGTTAGTGTCTGAATATGATCAGACCATGTCGACGTATGACATGCTATATCGTCAAAGAATGACACGACATTAGGTATGTCCTTCAACACTAATCTCATTAATCGTGCAAACGTCGCTGGCGCGTTTACCAACCCAAATGGCATGACCTTAAATTGGAATAATCCAATGGGTGTTTGGAACGCCGTGTATTGTTTAGATTCCTCAGTAAGCGGGATTTCCCAATACCCTTTCGTCAAATCTATCTTGGAAAACCACGTGGACCCGGCCAATGAAGCTATTAATTCCTCCTGGAACGGGATAGGCTCCCTATCGCCTACCGTAATAGTGTTCAATCTTCGAAAATCAATACAGAACCGCACCGATCCATCAAGTTTTTTCACGAGGACGATGGGTGATGAATACGGCGATGTTGATGGTTCTATCACATCTAACTTCAACATTGACTCCACTTCCTTTATGACTCTATCTCTCGAAGAAAAAGGCAACGGATACGGTCTAAGAAATACTGGCTTATCCGAAGTCAACTTTATTTGGTGCTGGATCACCGTAGTGCGACCCGGCAAATCCGTAACAACATCCGGAAATGACGCTACTAGGGTCTCAAGTTCCCTACTCCTTGAACTCGTAAGGTCAGGGTTAATTTTTACGTCCCTGTAACCTTGTGTCGCAGTTAACTCCGGCAATTGAATTTGTAACTCTTCCTGCGCCTCGGTGTCGCTTACGTCACAGTCCAACTGGTCTACGACCCCCGTACAAGCAGTAGAGAAGACAGTCTCCTCTGGTCTTGTCTGTGCACACAGATACTGTGGTCTCTCATAAAATCTCTGTAGCATATTAACATGGAAAACCTTACTCGCTCCATCAATGTGGATAGCGTAATCTACCTTCGAAACAACTCGCTCAATAACATAAGGACCTTTCCATGTCATCAATAACTTATTATGGTCCGTAGGTAACAACAACAGAACCTTGTCTCCTGGCTTAAAAATTCTGAGTTTGGAACCTCTGTCTTTATAGTCTTTTGCTCTTTTCGAAGCGATACCAGAAGCTTCTTCTGCTATAGTGCGCGCTGAAGATAGTCTTTCTCTTAAATCAACAAGGTACTGAAACCTTTTTAAACGGTTCCGAAACCGTGGGGATCTTTTGACGAGGAGCCTGGGGTGAACGACCCTTATGCGTCGTCTTTTGGCACGCACTGCACGTCTTACAATATAAACGTACATCTCTGTATACTGACGGCCAATAAAAATCTTTCAGAACTCTCTCCTTGGTCCTAGCACTTCCCATATGACCCGCTAATGGAACATCATGGGCCAGACGCAATACTGTAGCAATTAACGACCGTGGCACGACGACCTGCTTTTGAACGGAAGCCACTGTGACGTACATACGGAACAGAATGCCCCCCTGGACAAAAAAAGAAGATGACCCGTTCTTATATCTCCTCGTTTTCTCGGTTCGCGCTTCCCCAAAACATGGGTTTAATGATGGGTCCTCCCTTTGCAATCTCGCCAAGCGCTCTGGCGTGATATCTAGGTTGACCGCTGGCGTCGCCAAAGGTCTAATCTTATCTTTATCTGCTACCCGCCGACGTGTTTCGACCGCGGCGCAAAAGTCAATACCTTTTGATTGCGACCATGCTTGCACGTTCTCATCGGAAGGGGAAACCACCCGTGATACATTCCCAATGATGAGCTGGGCGCCTGGAAAACAACCAACGACTGCTTCGACTTCCCCGCTAAGGAAAGGTGTATCTATCATTATTCTTGCCATGGGTAATTTCTCAATGGCCCCCGAAAATTGGATGCACGGGACAGTCTCACCTGTAAGCTGTGAATCCCGAATGCAATCCCTATGCACTCCCACAACGGTAGATCCTGTATCTCGTAAAACCGAGACCGGTTCGTCCCCAACAAACCCCGGATAAACCCTAAGACCACCTCCTGTATGACATGAATTTATAACGGGGATCTTTCTCCCACAAGGTAAAACACCGGAAGATAATAACTTCTCACAACTGGGACACTTAGAATACTGTCCGCCTCCGTTGTCCGATGTAACACACGCAGCCGCATGATGAAATTTATTTGGGGAACATGGACTGGAGCTACTGTCCACGTTCGCCGCTATCCTACCTGCAGGGCAGTTCACGCTGATGTGATCCGCTCTACCGCAGTTCCAACACTTCGCGGCCCTACACTCGCGCGAAAAGTGACCCGCGCGTCCGCAAGTCCAACACTCCGCTCCCTGTGCTGCCCTAGGCCTGGGTCCCCGTGACCCCTCGCGACCGGAACTAAAGTCCCTATGCCGTCGGTCATCGGCAAAGGTCACAAATCGCCCCCGGCCATTACCGCGACCTAGCCCTCCTGCTCGGTCAAACTTACCGGATCCATATGCCGGTGATTGGTGATAGCCCCTACGCTGCCCCTGGGCTTGCCCGCTATAGGCACCACGCTGACGCGACCTGTCCCTAAGTCCTGCCGGCGACCCCTCGACAACGGCGACGTACCCAGCATCTTGGACGTACGCCCTGGCGACTGGTTTGGACGGATGCGCCGTACGGTATGCCTCCGCCAACTTAGACGCCTCCTGCACCGTCGCGGGTTCGTTCTCTTTCAGGAAAGCCACCAGATCTTTGTGGCACGACGCGTATAGCTGGTCACGGATCATTAAGTCTTTCAGCTTAGCAAAGTCCGTGCCCACATGCGCCAAGTCTACCCAGTTCGCGAAATACTCCGTTAGTCTCGCGACGAAGGCAGCAAAGTCCTCCCTGGTATCTGCACGTGCTCGCCTAAACTGCTCCCGGAAATATTCCTCGGTACGCGCAAATCGGCGAAGCAGCAAAGCCTTCAGCTTATCGTAATCTTGCACGTCTTCGCGCTGTAGCTCTTTAAAGTAGGTTAACGCTCGCCCCTGCAATAGTGATGCCAGGTACGTGGCCCATAATTCCTTATTTTCCCCCCATTGCAATTGTGCGTTCAGTTCGAACCTGTAAAGGAAGGCGTCTATGTCGTCCTTCCGGTCGTCGAACGTAGGGAGCTTAATCCTAACGCCACCTTTATTGTGTACCTGCCGCTCAACTGTTTCTGTTGGCGCATTCTTTTTGATTTCCAACTCGGCGATCTTTACTTGCGCCTCTATCTCCTTTAACCTTATCTCCCTTTCCTGCTCCCTATCCTGTCTCTCCTGTCGCTGAGCTTCTAACTCCTTTAACTTAAACTCTCTTTCCTGCTCCTTATCCTTAGCCTCTCTCTCCTGTTGCTTAAACTCCCTTTCCTCCTCCTGAGCCTTAGCCTCTTTTTCTCGCTCTCTATCCTTAGCACGCTCATCGCGCAAATCCGCCTGCTGTTCTTTAATCCAGCCGCGTAGCTCTTCTCCCTCCAGGCCAAGTTCCTTACCCAACTTCATTAGTTGTTGGAGTTCCGCCATTTCACAGATTTATGGTTATGGTATATATTTAAAAAACGGCTAACCTGTCGGTATGATAACTAACGACACGACCAGAGACCTGAGATCACACCAGATATAACAATACCCAATTGTCCCAAATACAATTCAGAAATTTACCTTTACAGCACAACTAATTCTATATCTATAAAATGCCTAGCACTATTAATTATAAAAGAAACTAGAAACGACAAGAATGAAGAAATACAGTAGAAGGACCACAAGTACGTCAAGGACAACGAACCAGACTAGGACAAAGCTTCTACAAAAAAAAACTATAATGGAAAAAAAAAATGCAACCTACTACGCCGATTACACAACACGGTACGACCGAGAACAGAGTCTGAAAAAAAAGAACGTATCTATAGATAGGTAGAAAGAGGGACAAGAGAATACGTCTTCCTGCGGAACAGAGAAGATATCGACGCTACAACTAAACAATATTACAGGTCCCTACAGAACTGTTCACTGTGATGAACGAAGTTCCAAAGTTTACCACACCTTTTTAAAAGGATAAACTAAGTTCAACACAGCAAACCCGCGCCACCGCCCGTATAACCTATAACGACAACAACAGCAAAAACAGGGAAAAAGACAGATTAAAGGAACAGCCCACAATCCAGGGCACAAAAATTTTGACTTTTACTTGACTTTGACCCTAGATTTCAATTTCTCCCCTTCCTCGGAGCTCTGGCTGCTTGACCTCTACAGGCTGGCACGCACACACTCTGGAAAGTTTAAATACAAATTAATACCTATTCATAGCAATACATGCATCAATATACATTCATTATTATACATAAATCATATCATGAAATGTCCATTCATCCAACGAACAAGACAGCACAATTACCTACTAACTAACTACAACTAAATATTACGAAAATGGACGAGTCACAATGGACGAGCCCCCAATGTCACAAATCCCAGACTGGGAGATGTAATAAGTTATGACAGGACAACAATCACGAACAAACAAGTTAACACTTAACAGAACAATCCATCAGACTCACACATTTATTAAACATAATTATACAAATAATAGCGCAATTACATACATTATATTATTGAAATGCACTGCCGTACAACGGCCTTATTCTCACACACACGCTCCCTCGGATCCACAATCCGGTAGTTACTCCTAAAGGCACTTCGGCCTCAGCCTCTCCCCTCAGGGTCTTAATAGTACATTAATGATTCACTGGCACCGCAGTCTCTCAATATCACCTTCCTATTGTCATACACCTTAGCACTCCCCTAGCACCTCAGCAGGGCAATAACACATTATTATTTCCATAGCCATCAACATGGCAACAACATAATATCAGTTCACTAGCCTATCAACATGGCAACAACATAGTATCTCATTCACTCTCATATCTACGTCCCTGCCCGTGGCCTGACTGCCACGACTTTATGTGCCTCTACTGTCCTGCCCCGACAGCCTCACTTCTGGCCTATGTGTGGCCTCCGGCCCTATGCTGGCCTATCCCCTGTGCTCATCGAGGTGGCTCTGCGGCCCGTCCCCGACACCTACAAGAATAACATTACATTGGTATAATACCCTACCACTTCTATTCACTCCACCTCTCCTTACAATCCATGAAGCGTACACACACTAGTTCACCTTTCACTCACCACACATCTTACGGTAACACACCTCCATCGGAGTACACACTACTCACTCGCGCTACAAATCCATGAACTCACTTTCATCTATCGCTCATGGCGCACATTGCTATATCCAATATCAAGGACTTCCACATTCCTCACATATACTTATTCACATCATGGTAATAGACGAATATAATATAATACATCAATCATAATAATCAATCAACATTCTACATACCAGTCATAACTGGAAAGACTCTCACTAGTCTTCTCGACTGCTTCCTTTTATCTCTGCCCGATGGGCTATTATTCACAGATCCGCTCCCTAGGACCTTCTAACTTGCAGTGATAGTTATACAGCGCTTTCGCCTCCTTCAGACCCCCCCCCCACTACTCACAACAGCACGCTTAACTTGCTGTCTACTGTGAGTCCTTCTTACTCTACACCCGCTCTGTAGCAATCCCCTTAATTGCACTCACTGCACTCGTGACACAGTTCGCCTCTCCACGATATTGTTTTTATTTTACTTCGTTAAAATTCTATATATTATATCTATCTTGTATCCTTCCATCTGATGTCATCACCCCCTCCCGCACCCCCCCCCCCACATACACACACCCCGTCAGTTATGACACCAACAATATTAAAAGTACTACTGTCATAATATTATATCATTACTAATAAATTTATCTCCATCGGTAAGTTTCTACTTATATCTGATAGGTTTACAGTCACTATAATATTCACATTTTATATTAGTACTTCTAACTAAAAGCACTATTACTACTTCTGTTAATACCGAATCCATCACCTGTTCCCCCAACTGCACTACCAATGTGCCCTACACCACCTGATCATTTACCTGGTGCCACAAAATCGCACATACTCTGCCTCGAGATTGCACATGTTTATCTCCACTCCTTTCATCTACCCTCAGATCATCTAAATTCCCCCACGTCTAACCATTCAGTCAAGTGATTTATCCTTAAAACGGGGCGAGACCGATCCATACAAACATGCCAACACTCCTATCTCATGTTCACTACTGAACCCCTCTTTCCCATCCCGCCCAGCTGTAGAACATGAGCCTTTCCCATTTGTCCAGGGAACATCTTAGACACTCATAAGAGAAGATACAAAAGAGGTCCAGATACGAGCCCAAAATAGCCCTCAGAATTCTCATTCTCTTTCTCCCTTTGTTATGTGTTTAGGTACAGCCAACTGCTGCTCGGCTCTCCCTTTAACTTAGGTTACCCACATGAATGGGGAACTGATACTTATCCTTGAGAACGGGCGATTTCCAAATTATTGTCCTGACGCCACAGCACTATCGCAAATTGCTTGTTGACTTTGATATTTGGGCGCTGTACATGCAAGGTCGGTTCTGAATCTCATGTATCAGATATAGATAATGCTGAACGTCTCAACCGTGGCCATCATGAAATTGTGGTTTTTTAATTGCAGTAATTTTCGAAACAGAAGGAATGACATTGCATTATAATCTTGTGTTATAGACAAAAGAAGGGTCCCAACACACCAAAACTCTAAGACCATTGTGGTATTATGTACACACGTGCGCAGTGAAGGGGGGTAACTACGCCTTCGGACAATGATAAGATAAGCTGAGATCGATTTTCCCCTTGTTTGAGAGGATTTTGGTAAAGGAAAATAAAAATACAAACAGACAGTTATACGGGGAAAAAATGTCAGACCTTGTGCCTAAATGGCACATACAGTGGAAAGTCAGAAGTGGTATACCAAGGCGTTCTATGAATAGATCGGTGATGGAACCCTTAATCTCTAAATAACTGATTTGTGTCTCATGCATGCCAAAACGGGAACGCAATTTTCCTGCGTATATCAGCAGCGACGTTCAGGGTTAAAGAAAAACAATAGATAATTAGAAGACACATCTCCCTTTCATGTTTTAGTATTCAGCCTGTAATTGGAATTTTGTACCAGTGAAAGGGTTTGGCATAGTACTTGAGTTTGTATACCTAGCACTTTAGTGGCCTAGTTTCGCTAGTACTTTCAACGCGTTTAGTGTGGCCAAAGAGCCCCAGAAAAAGAATACATGAAGGAAGAGAGCTCCATGGAACAAAGAAAAGTGAAAAATTTTGGCCACGGCTTCAGGGCCATATACAGTCGATGGTATGAGCAAGACAATTTCTAAAGCTGCTGGTATAAAGATCAATAGAAATGAAGAGTGTCAACTCAAGTCTTGTTTGTATCGGCCCCACAAACAGTATATACTGAAGAACTTTCACTGTTCGTTACTATTGGAATAATCAATGATCTGTGGGTATCCAGGTCACTGGAATGTGGATATGGGCAGACAGAAGTGCTAACTGAACTGTTTTTTCTTTGTTGGGAAAGAAAACAAAACAGAGGTCAGTGAGTACCTTTTCACGTTGTTTTTTTTGCCGTTGTTGTTGCCAGAACTTGATATTTGGGTGATTGAGATTGAGATAGATAACATGAGATTGATGAAGTTACAGGTGCATTAGAAATAATTTGGTGCTGCACGTCTAGATATGGATGACCTACGAATATCTTGCAAATTCAGTAAAGTCTCAGTCTAGAGTACGATTTCTTCAAGAACCAGCTGCATGGGTGTCATTCTGACACGACGCTGCTGTTCTTGTCTCAGTTTCGATAGTGTCCAGAGAGGTAAAGGAATAAACAGACATATAAAATTCAGACTAGTGATGCCACAGACTGGAGATAAAGATACCTGTCATGCACACTTTCTTTCTCTGGTTGTTTGATCTTCGATTGGTCACAAAGAATTTGGGTTGGCGATCGCCAGAAAATTAGCATTTCTATGCAGGCGGCCTAAGCCTAAGGTGTAGATTGGGCGAGGTATAATGTGAAGACAGTGTTTCACCGCCCTGGTCGTTAGTACCTAACTACTAACATGGATCATGGCTGTAGAGTTGGCCCTACGTTCATGGGGGCATTCTGTATGGGTTTCTGCTGCAGCTCTTGAATGTGTTCTATTGACACATCTTGGCGGTCCTTCCCCCAAGAATGATCACATTTGCCGCCTTATTTTGAACACAAAATTTAATTGCTGTTGACATTTAGTTTATTCAATGTACCATGAAATTGTGTGCCAACACGTTTGTGCAATTGTATGTATAATAATTTATGTGCCTGTGTATGTGTGTGCCTGTATGAAATTTCTTTCTTTCTCGAGGGCCTCAGCAGGGAACTGTTGGCCCTATGTGTACCTATATGTGATTGTTTAAGTGCACACGCTTATATTATTATTTATGGCTGCATGGGTATATCCGTTGGCGGGGGTATGTTTAGTACAAATGACCACGCTATCCATAATTTTTTATGAGCCGGTACAGCCAGTGACACTAGTGGCGACATGTCGATGACAGGTTGTACTGCGTAGATCACGTGTCCATTCAGGCTGAAACATTGTCGTGACCAGCTTGGACAAGGACACTTTTCTAGGAAGACAGAACAGGTGTATGACTGCAGTTTCGGCGTGTATCCGTCAGCTTCGGGCTAAGTACAGATCGGTCATCTGTCTCTTAACTGTAATTGAAAACACCGTAGTTGTGACTGAACATGGGCTGACTGATAAACATGAACGAAGTCTATAGGATAAAAGTGAACAAAGTCTGAAGGATAAAGGTATAATACAAAGCCAGAATACAGAAAGTTCAGATAAAGTTGTATTTTGCAAAGCCTCACGTTGGAAACAAGAAAACTCAAGCAAGAGCTTCAAAAGAACTGAAGGCTAGGTACCTTGCACAAAAACCATTGCTCCTGATTTTGATATAAATCTTAGGAGAGCCACCATTTAAGTCAATTATATCAGGCAGTTTCTCAAACCCAGGGGATTACTTTAAATGAAAAGGCAACAAAGTACAATGTATATTTTTCAGTACAAGGTTCAATGCTTATTTTGAGAGGCAGAGCAAAGAGGTCCTCCGACTATGAATTGTTTATTTGATGCTTTGGACGTGCCCCATCCGTGCAGTACATAAAGTTGTTTTGTAAGTAGTACGTGGACTGAGACACAGTTTAACAGAGACAGAATGAGAGTGACAGATAACGAGAGCCAGTGTGTGTGTGTGTGTGTAGATAGATAGTAACCCACGACAAGCCATCCGTAAAAGACCTCCACGCAAATCCCAGTCATGAGCACAACAATGGACAATGGGTAGTTTGGTACGAGCCACACTGTGCTTTTTGTATCAGCGGTCCTTGGTGTGTTTGGCTATTTAAGCTTGGCCACACGGACGACAATGCTTGCTTGCGTCATCCGGCCAAGCGTGACCAATCTAGTAGATATACGGGTAAGCATCACAAAGTGCTCTATGCTACAGACTATCCTGACTATACCCGGTGAATTTGGTGTGGACGCATTTTAGTAGGTTCGCTGCTGTTGGAATTTACACCTCGTGTTTTTTTTTTAAAGTTTTCTTGTAAATGTTTTAGTGTGTTTTTGTGGTAGGTTTAATTTTGCCCGGGCAGCGGCCTGTTCGGCCTTCTCTTCTCGATTTCCAACTGCCAGGTACCATACCTATAACGTACGCAACGTGCACAGGGCCCTCTGAGTTTTTGTCTTTATCAGAGAAGACTGGGTGCTCGATCTTACCTACCATTTGATCACGGACATGACTTTTCCCCCAAAATTCAAACATGGCTGCAACGACCGGGAACCGAACACTGTGCCTTCGGCATGAGAGACCTTGCCTCTAGACCAACGTGTCAACCGTTGCATTGTGGTGGCAGTCGCACCATGGTCTTTGTTTTCTGTTTGCTGATTCACTTGATGTTCAGTGATGTAAAGCAGTGTTTCTCAGGGTGAGACGTGGCAAATATTTTAGTGGGATGTGGGAATTCTGACTGGGGCATAGGGATATATACCGTACGTATACTAAATTCGTCCAGTCATGATGGGGAGCAGATAATATTATGTTTTGGAAAACTGAAGTGGGGCGTTGGACAAAAAAGGTTGAGAAACACTGGTGTAAAGAGTTTCGTTTTTTTTAGAGACCAGTGTGCAATTTGGCAAAAATACTGATAAAAATTATGTTAAGATACTAGTAAACGGCGATGAGGCTAACGCCTTTCTAGGGTAGTTATATCATTAGGTCTATCTCATGAAGACTTTAAGAACCGCAGAAACAAATTCGTGTCTCCCGGATTGCGTTCGGATGATGGTTATGTTACATCACACCACAGGATGTTCTTTGATACAATTTCTGGCACAAAGAGACGAAATGATGTGTCCTGGGTACAAAATCTCATGGACTGGAGTCCTGAGCCTCAGACAAGGCATTCCCGCTGAGAGAGGATGAGAAACATGGACACCAGGTTAAACTTCAGGACAATGAACAGGTAGTGAGACTATCCTTATAAGGATGAACATTACTGTGTTTAAAACAGCATAATAGTGGTTGTTGTAAGACCTCACATTAGAGTGGTTTAAATCTCTTACCATATAAGAAATTAAAGCACCCGTATTCGTGCAGTTCAGTATTTGGTCTCATTAGTTGGACACGGGCAGTGGTTTTGGAATAGCCAACGTTTTCCGACCGCGAAAAGCACTTGAAATATTAGATGGGGAAGGGGGGGGGGGGGAGTGAGGATGAAAAGTGGGAACAGAAGAACTGTACAGAACCTGAGTGGACTTACAAAAGAAGACTTGCTTTCGTTTTGCTTTGATCTTCAGCCTCAAACATCATCATGGTCTCTGGGATACCTGTCTGAGATCCAGAACAATAGATGTTTATAGGAGGAGGGAAGGCTGGCAGAAACAAAAGAAAGAGAGAGAGAAAAAGAAAAGAACTGAGACCAAACACGGAAGAAGGAGAGCAAGTTGATGTTGAGCAATACGAAAACTAATTAACTTTCAGAACATTTCATGAAATTAATTGTAAACTCGATGTGGCTAAAAAATTAATTACATCTTCATTACACCTATTCATTCATTAGCTCAAAGAGCACAAAGGTAAATAATTATATTACACCATGTATAAATTACACGAAATCTTTGCCCGTTGATGTAACCGCTTTCTGGCCATTTTCTCGATGGGAAGCAAAAGTGGTTACTTTTGTTTCCTTAAAGAGGAACAAGTTCGACAGTAATTTAATGGTGACATAACATGTATCTGCATCTAGTTATTCATCGCCGACGCCTATACGTCAGGAGGTTTTTCCAACTGTCAAACGAGGAAACGGAAGTAATTCAGCCAGTCTTGTTTTAAGTAAACTTAACACCTCGGGCGTTAAACATGCATCGGAAATGCCCAGAATTTCTGCTCCTCCTCCAGCCAACGGCAAAACTAACATCTCTGCCAAGCACATTTACTGCCAAACAAATGCTTTGATGGTCTGTGACCCCACCCCACCCCCACACTGTAGAGAACGACGTCACTGCTACGTCACCTACTGTTTTTAGATGTTAACAAGGAAGTTAAAAAAAAAAAAAAAAAAATAGTTTTGAAATTTTGAAAAGAAAAATGCAGTTCCAGGATTTGTGCGCTAAATAATTATTGCCATGACCGAACATGCAACTCCTTGTCCAAGCCCGCCAAATAAACAAACCTACCAGTTGTTGTTGTTTTTTTTTTTTAACAGAAAGCCCCTCCCCCTCTCGTCACATTGCCCCCCAACCCCGTAAATCCTGAATACAGGGCGGGTAATTGGTGGGCGTTTCTAGTAGGGTCTCTCCTACTTAACTGTCCTAGCGTTCTGTCAGATTCTGTCTGTCGTCTTGCTATTTTCCCAGCACATTGTGATTGTTATCGTGGCAGCCAGCTTTTTCCAAAGTCAGACTGGATGCAGACTCACTTCAGCTCAGAGAAAACTATTAGATGTTTCATAGAAGGGACTGGTCGAAGGTGCCGTAGGAAAATGGTGTCAGAATTTGTCTATTTTTATCATTATCATCATTATTATTATTGCGTTCTGTTTTTCTTTCGTTCAGATCTCGTATACGCGATTCTAGAGTAGGTATTGAACTGGCCGTTAGGCCTATAATAAACTTAAACTTGAAATTGGAACTATGTTAGTATTATTATTTTGTTTTGTGTATATTGACAGTGCATCGGGGTTACATCAGGAGGCAGTGTAGATCTTTGTTGCTCGAGGGTTTGACTATAAAACTGTTGGTTCTCTGGTGTGACATCACAGGGTTATGGTGGATGAATGATTTATGAAGAGCTACCCATTAATTGCCAACCCAATAGACACCCAGGCTGGCGAGCAATAAAGGGTTGGGTAGTAAATGTACAGGTAGGTGGATGGATTGACAGAAAGATGGATGGATGGACGGGTGGTGGATGGATGGATGGATGGATGGATGGATGGATGGATGGATGGATGGATGGATGGATGGATGGATGAATGGATAGATGGATGGTGGATGGATAGGAGTGGGTGAATTGGTGGCTGGAAAGGTAAATAGATGGATGGATGGAATGATGGATAAAGATGAAATGACGGAGAGATGGGGGAACGAATCGCTAGGTAGGTGGAGGAACGAATGGATAGATGGATGGAGGTACGAATAGGTGGATGGACAGACTGATGGATGGATGTGTAGGTGATTGGACGGCTCAAAGATGGATAATGGAATGATGGCTGGATGGACAGACAGAATAACAGATGGAAGGATGGAAGGAGGGACGAATGGATGAATGAATGGATCTGTGAGTGGATGGATGGATGGATGGATGGATGGATGAAAACTTGGATAGATGGATGGATGGATGGATAGGTGAAATGACGAATGGATGGATGGAAGGAGGGACGGGGGCGGGGTGGATGGATGGATGGACGGACAGATGGACTGGCAGATACGTGCCTATACCGTAAAACTATCTCTCCATAGTAATTTACGTGTCTTTCATCAGTTTGCTCGTTCCACAACCCTGATATAACATGGGCGCTACCTCAGATCATTTCATTCGCTCTAGTGTGTGAAGTACGTGTAGAATATGACCTAGGGGGCTGTTTGATGAGTACTTCAGCTGTCCTGAGCTCTTGAGCGACCGTAATGGTTGGAAACAACCACAAAGTCAGTGCCACACTGGACTAGTGTGATGGGGATGTCAGCGGAAAAGATGCATGGGTACCGGCGGAGTGCGTGTTGACAGAGAGACGATCGGTGCCCGGTACCCGGAGTTGATTGGCTGATAATGATGAACCGGGTGGGTTGATAAACATGACGAGGGAGACGAGGATAGGGATCCATATCTACCAGATGGTGTGACGCCATGTTTGTAAACACAAAGTACGGGGGTCGGGAAGGCTAGGATAAGTTGTGGAGGAGAACTAATACACTGAAAGAAGAACTGAAAAAACATTAGTTGTCTTTGAGTGGAGGGGGGGGGGGGCGTGAAGAAACGTAAAACGGAGTCCAAAAATAGAGAAATAAAGAATTTAAAAGTAATAAAAGCGAAAGGGAAAGGGAATCACAGGAAGAAGTGGGTTAACTGAATAGAAAAGACGGTGGGGGGGGGGGGGGGAGGGAGACTAATAATTATGATGAAATGCAGAATAAAAGAAAACACGTGGACAGAGACAGACTTATCGAAATGCGGAAATTAGACAGGGAATTATTACTGAAAGGGAAGAAAATATTATATCTGTCTAGAAAGTGTCAGAACCTGAAATTTCAAAGAGAGTTCAGTGTTTTCTGTTTGTACAGATGAAATTTCTCAGCGAGAGCCATGTCAGTGTAAATGGGAAACTTCCTGCTGCTAAGTGCCACGGAAAAAGATTTGTTAACATGCTAGAGGATTAGCTTTTTAAACCAAGTTAATGAGGTAACTGAGAAGCTTTTAACATATTGGAAAGGTGGAGTTGCCGTTTTGGGGTGACCATTTTGCTTCCTGTACCCCTTCCGGTATGTGCCTACACACTTTTTTAAATACCGATTTTTCTTCTAGTCCCCCCCCTCCCCCCTTCGACACACACACACACACACATACTCCCTCTGGAATCACTTTTTTAAAAAGATTAAGTCTTCATAGAGTTCCCCAATGTCATCATGACATGTACTGTACATTGACAACAATTACTAAGGGCAATCATCAAAAGCCTCAGGGCGACATCAGTCCCCTCCCGATAAATTCCAAAGCCAGAACTAAGCCCCTAGAAGTCGAAGACAGCTCACGTTTTCACTGATTTTTAAGTGATAATTTATATATTACACTCATTATCCCAACTAGAGCATAGAAGCGTCAAGCAATATAGGAGCTGTTGTTAGAGGACCGTAGCCTGATCACAAGGCCGATTAGAGAAAACATTTGAGCCATGTTCACTGATCAGCTATAGTTTACTCTGTAAAAATAAATACCATGTACCACGGCCCCCTAACAATTCGTTACGATCATTCCACAATTGTTTTTTGGGGTTTTTTTTGGTGTTTTGAGATGAAATTCTCACCTTAATCCGACAATCAAGTTGCACTGTTCAACAGTTACAATGTTTCGTTTCGCTGACTTCTGAGTTTTTAAACGAAAACCCACATCCACCTAAATCACCATTTTGACTGTTGTTAGGGAACCGTAGTGTAATTACAAAGCCACATAGACAAAAATACTCAGTTGTATTCACTATTGAGCTGTAGTTTTCTTTGTAAAATACTGCGCTCCCGTAACAACAGCTACCACTATATTAGATTTTCAAAAACACAAAAACATGACTTGAGCAGTTATGAAATGACCGTGTCGAATTGCAATAATTATAGAAATGGTAAAAACTGGCTTTGGTGATGATGTTGGTGGTGATAGCGGTGCTGGTGGTAGTGAAAGAAGGAAGTAACTTCAGTGTTACATCAATCAATAAGGATGTCATCACATCGGCCAGGCTTCCAGCAGCTGAGCAGAGCCGAGCTGTGTCAAGTTTCAGATGGATGTGACTTCCAGCTTCAGTGGCGCCTCAGTGAGGCCAAGTACCGCGCATAATGTTTATTCTAACTGACCGCAACAAAGCAGTACGTACCGGTACTTGTAGTGGGGCGGGAAAGGTCTGGGGACGGGTGGGTGAAACAGGAAGGGAGGAGAAGTAGGCCGTGGAATGAAAGCTACTATAACTTATCGTTCCGTTGCTCACCCTTAAGAGGAAACATGTCGCCTGCATGAAAATTCTGACACAGATTCCAGCCCTAAATAACCAGTGTTGCCATTTCAAATCTTGCACACTTCTGTATTATGTGCCTTTTTGATTGTGAAAGAAAATGACAATAGACAGGGCGAGGGACTGAATAATAAAATTGGTTCGAACAACGAAGTTTGTATGCAAAGTTGAAATTAGGTGAAGACAATAATTTTTATTCTTTCACTTTCTGTTAATTAAATATGGCCGAAAGGAACACATACTAAACCATTCTCTCTCTCTCTCTCTCTCTCTCTCTCTCTCTCTCTCTCTCTCTCTCTCTCTCTCTCTCTCTCTCTCTTGTTCTCTTTGTCTGTCTCGTTTTCTTTTTGTCTGTTGCTCTTTCTGTTCCTTGCTCTGTTTGTCTTTGTCTTTCGCTCTCGCTCTCTCTCTTTCCCCCTCCCTCTATCAGTGTCTCTCTCTCTCGCCCACTCTCTCTCTCTCTCTTTCTGTCTCTCCCTCTATCATCAGTGTCTCTCTCTCTCTCTCCCACTCTCTCTCTCTCTCTCTTTCTGTCTCTCTCTCTCTCCTTCCCTCTCTCACTCTGCCCCTGTCTGATTCTCTCACTCTGTCTGTCTATCTTTATCTTTTTGTCTATGTCTCTCTCAGTCTCTCATTCTGCCTCTCTCTTTCTCTATCTCGAAGCATTAATTTCACTTTGTTATGTGGTTAAAAATAGATCATGTGTAAAAAAAAATTAGCTATGACTCATCCAGGATTTCTGTTTGTAAGTCTACTTGCATAAAAAAATAATTTTTTTCCCAGATATCAAACGTCGCATGGTTAAAACCTACAGTTGTTCTGATCTGGGTATTTATAACTAATTTTCCCTTAGCATGATATAACTACTACCCGTTCTTTGATATAAAGAACAGAGAGGCTGTGATCTTTATTGAATATAGGATAAAAACAACTCTTAAAAGAGAAATTTATTGCTTCAGTGAGATTGTATAATTCTTTCGTCAGGTATAAATTCAAAGTGAGAACAACAATTACTGTAGTTGTTGTTATAAGCTGAGGCTTTTGTCAGACAGAGCTCAAAAGCTGGGATGTTGCACTTGAATGGTTTGGAGTAAAAACAGCTGAGTGACAGGCAAGGGTCGAATGTATTATTCTGTATCAATTAAGGAGGAACTTTACAATATTGCAGTAGGCCTTTCCATCCTTCGCGAGAAAAAAAAAGCAAACGAATAATCTTGAAATTGTATGCATTTCTTATCGATGATCTTCGTCAGGACATGATCTCATGAAAGTCATCTTGACCTGGGACATCGTGAACGCTTCAATTTAATGGTACTGTTATCTCTCCTTTACGACTGACACAGACTGCACTTAATAACACTCTGCAAAGGGATCGTGCGTGAATATCACTGGACATAAATGGCGCTGTGAATTATTGTGTGTCGACACTAACTTTCGCCGCAGGTCGCTAGAAACTACAGAAGGCGTACGTGGGCACGACACTCCTAAAGGAACAATGGTGTTTTTCAGCTCCCAGAACGTACGAGTAGGAATATAACAATAAAATACTCCTCAGGAGTGTGGTGTATCTGAGACCTTAGGACGCGCGACTAAAGGTACGGCATTAAAACCCAACATTAAAAACATCTTTAAAAGTAAGGGGTCAAGGCGTACGAGCATAATGTAAACTTTTAAAATAGAACTGTGGGAAGATGAGCAATGGCGCCATTGAGGAATACCTGAAATTTCAAGACAAAAATCCCAGTAATAGCAAAAAATTGCTTCTGGGTCCACAAGACGCACGACGTACGGCGAAATGAAGTAAAAAAGGATGAACGTAAGTTGATTATAAAGAAGCGGGTTGGGATAAGTAAGGTGCGTTGATTGATTTTATAAGTAAGCTCAAAGACTCCACAAGATACTCTTTCGGCTGTTTTCTAGTATATTAAATCTGGTGAATTCATCCACGTGAAGCAAATCAGTACAAACATTCCCGCAAGGACCCACCACTGTTGTGAGGAATACGGATTAAACAGAAGTCGTCGTTTCCGCTTCTCTTGAGCTCTGAAAGACACCGGAAGTTCGACTTTTATAGCTCGCAGATGTTTTTATTTTCAGAGATTTACTTTCACACCTTTCAAAATCCTTTTCCAACATCTAGATCAACGGTTCCCAACTTTTCTCTATCCCTCACCCCAAGAAAACTTCTGATATTATATTCTCGCATCCCCTATACAAGTAATATCTGGTTTGAAGATGGGCTGTACACTGTAATTTTAAAATTTCCCAAATCCAAGTTTTTGCACCCTCAGAAATATTATTGTCTAGCATCCCCAAGGGGTGCGAGCACCTCCAGTTGGGAATTGGGAACCCCTGATCTAGAACATAACATAACGATGTCAGCAAAGATGAATGGTCGTGGAAAGTATGTCGCATAATGTTGAGAAAGGAATGCAGTGCGAACTCCTTTTGAGATCCCTTACCGCAATTCCCTCTTAACCCTTTATTGATGGTGGCTCGTAACAAGTAGAAAAACTCACTATGCAAAAAATTCCGATCAAAAGAAATAAATTATTTACATGAAACGAACGTCAATATCGACAATACTCAAAAAATTCAAGGACTGTAGATTCATTGTCAGGTTAATGATCAAGATTTCATAGTTACTATGGGTTAATGCTGCACTGGCTCGCAAAAAGAGAAAGAAAATTTTGTGACTGAATTTTTTTTAATTTTTTTTTTGGACAATATCAGTCATCCATAACATGTCATGTCTTTCTGTGTGGGCCCTCTTTAAAAAAAAAGTCATGGTGAGATTCAATGATATCAGGAGACGAACTTTCTAGCAATGTTCAGACAGTTTACAGACTGGTTTCACATTGCGCGGTTTTGAAATCAAGATCTTATAAAGAGCAAGAAAAATCCACCCTTTTTTACGCATAATAATAATGGTGAAAAACGTTTGCTCCGTGTCAGTGCGTAGGAATGGCTAGAAAAAGCGAGAGTCAGTTCAAAGGGAAATGCTAACGGCTGGATGGCTATCTGGGTCTGAGGTATTGTGTGTCACATCTGTGGGACACCGTCTGGTAAAAGAGACCTGATTCTCTTGATTGATGAGACTTAACGTCAGACTACACTCCGCTTAGACGACTTAACCAACGGTTTCCTTGTGCTTGATGAATATCAACAGATGTTAGTAAGACCAGACTCATCAGCTGTCAAGAGCTGATCTTGTCATTCCTCTTGTCTATGAGAAAAGTCGCTTCTCTCTCATCAACGTCAGAATCACAACTTTACAATCTACTTGACAACATCTGGCCGGATTTCTTATCAAGTGCAAGACACTTTACTGTTTACCGCTGCTTTGATCTACCATTATCTTCGATATGCTAGTGGTGTATAATTAGAAACTGATTGGGAGAAGTATTGATACAACATAATATTAATTATCGTTTACGCGATATCACTTGCGTAACATTAAAATCAGTCAACTTTCAGCGACCCATGTCTGTAAATATAATTTGAAATCAGATGGTGACCAAAGAGCCACTTTACGTTTAAGCTGGATTTTCTTGTGTACGGAAACGGCAACAGAAACGTCAAAAACCCTTCAAGAAGTGAAATAGCGGGACTGTTTTCATGTGTATGGACACGCCGTTTCCGAACTCCTGATGGAAATACCCTTTTTTTTTTTTTACAGCTTGCCGAATTTTTTTATGTTTCCGTTGCCGCTGTCGTTTCCGTTTCCGTACACACAAAACCACAGCTTTACGAGATTTGATAACAAATAGAAGGAAATATAATTATGTCCATGCACGTCTAAGTGCTTTCTCTACCATGGTAAATTTGTTTTTGAACTTTTGGTCACGTTTCAGCAAACATGAAATCAGTCCTCCATTTATTGTAATGTCTGTAACTGATAAAAATCGTCTGCCCTTTCAGCTTGAATTAGCAGGCTAAGTGACGAGATGATGATGCTGCAAGGCCTAAAGCATCACTTCTCTTTATGTTGATGTTGTGACCCGGGGGGTCTCTTCTGTCAGCTGTTGATCCGAAAATAGTAGTCCTGTGTCCCTTTTGTCAGGTGAAAATTACTGAATGATGGTAAACGATATCTATTAGGATCTACCCTTAATAACTTTCTGATACAAATGCCTACATTTTCTGAATTGTTCTCAGATTTGGGAGAATCCCATTATCATTAGAAATCTCACAATACTGGCACAATGTTAATGTTACTTTTTCTCAGTTTCAGTTTTGAGTTAAGTGAGCTTTATTAATCAGAAAGTTAAAGTTTGAAATGATCCGAAATTATAATTTTTTTTGTTTTTTGTTTGTATTCTGTATACTCCTCACATCCTTTTTTGGGAAATTTGCCTTAGCGCCATTACAGCTCAGTTACTACTGGAGCAGACATAGTTATTAATATACTAATGCCAATCTTATCAAGAGGATATTCTTAAAATTGTGTTTTATGGCAGTGTCAGAAATTTCGACTTTTCGAGCTCTGTACTTTAAACATTGGCCTTTAGACTGCAATCTTTGCTACCTAGCTATCCGTAAGGAAAGGGGAACAGCGAACGCTCTTAATGCCAATCAATCTCTACACAGATTACATTAGATTGCTATCGAAAGAAACGGGATAGGATAACGTTTTAGTTTGTTTTTATTTCGACCACTGACCAGACCAAGGCCCGAAAAATTGTACCTTTGCAATCAACAGCACTTGAGTTACCCACTCAGCTGACAAAACGTTGAATGGACATTGAATTTACAATCATTATTTTGCTTAGACTCCTAGCTGAGAGTCTTTGACATCAAGATTCAGACAGACAAGACATCCCTGAAAAAGAGTAAATTTCAAATGGCGCAGTTAGACTGGGAATGCTAACAATATTACTAGGCTGAGTTTACGGCTGGGCCGGTTTTTGAAGGAGTCATAGAAATAAAGGCAGCCATCAGTACTGATACTGGTAAAATGAAGTCTAGGACTCCAAACTTTAACTCATAAAATTTATTTTTTGTCGGAAAGCACAAAAAAAAAAAAAAACTTCCGCGAAATAACAGTTTCATCTTATGACAGATCCTTCAACACAAGAGGAGGAATCTTCCAACTTTTGGCATTACGAGTAAAGTAAAGATAGCCTACTGTTCGTTGAACGTAAACACTGGAACTACATGGAACTGTACTTCCTTGACTAAGGTGGAGGAACGACCAACGGAGTTTCCAAACACCCTGACTAAACTAAGCTTGTTTTGCGGCTGATTCGGCTCGCCCAGTCTTCATTATCTGCCAATTTACGCCGGAGATAGGATCGGGGGATGCCAGAATATAAATCGGATTAGCAGTCAGAGCGCTGGCTACATGGTCAGTTGAACTCACTGATCAGATCTGGGGAAATACGATTGGCGGGTTCATTTTTCTGTCATTGTACCTCATGATGGACGGGTCGAGCTGTCTTGATCTAGACAATCTCTATGGTTGATTGTGTGAAACGTGAGACATCTATTGATAGGCAGACAGACAGATAGACAGACACAGATAGATAGATAGATAGATAGATAGATAGATAGATAGATAGATAGATAGATAGATAGATAGATAGATAGATAGATAGATAGATAGATAGATAGATAGATAGATAGATAGATAGATAGATAGGTAAACGCTATTCCTGATAACCTAGAGATAAAACGGAAGAGGAAGAGGAGGAGGAGGAGAGAGAGAGAGAGAGAGAGAGAGAGAGAGAGAGAGAGAGAACGAGAGGAGGGGAAAGAGAGAGAGAGAGAAAGAGATACAAGAAAGATAAGCAACGGGGGGTGAAACCTTTTTGTTTCCTCACGTCAGCCGATAGAGTGCTAGTCTGACGCGACTGATCCGTGTTTGTGTGTACTTAGCGATCTCGTACATCTGAACTTTCCGACAAGCTGAACAAACAAATAAGTCTCCAGCCTGCTGTAATCGCTCTGCCCAGCGAGGGAACTTAGAAAATCTTTTGATTTTTTGCTCCATTTTGCTTGTGTCTTTAAGGCGTCAAAATTAAGTTTATGACCCGCGGAGAACGAGTAGAAAAAAGATTAAATGGCTTACGGAAATTACAACAAAATTGTTTTATTTTAAATTACCGTGTTTGTTCGTTGGAATTAAGGAGATGATTTAGAAAAGTCTTTGATTGGTCGGAATTTGGGGAGATTGAGAACTTTTGGTGGTTTGCGTGGAGGATCTGATATTAGGTTTGTTGTTAGGCAGGACATCCGAGGAGTCAGAAATTTTTAATGTACTTGGGGGCAAAAGTCATACATTTGAGAAAATCAAGTTTTGGGTTTTTTTGTTTGTTTGTTGCTGCTGTTATTGGAACTTAGACAGATCTGGCGTCTCCGACTTCCACCCTTTTGTTGCTGTTGTTTTGTTTTGTTTTGTTTTTAAGGTACTTGAGTGCCTTCTATTTACAAAATCTTTTAGTGGAAGAGATTGTATTTGATACCGATGATCCGAAGGGGCAGAATTAAATATAACTAATTATGTCAAATCTGTAGTTAGTGTGATTTGATCTGGTCTCCCCATCTAAGGTATCTGGGATATCAAGAGTGGAGGGTCAAGTGGTCATGAATTGTGTTCTTTCTTCTCTTAGCGTGCATTATGAATGTTCGCAAGAAACATTTTGTGAATAGATTTATCCTGGTGTGCTAAACCCCTTTGAGTTTGAGTTTAAGTTTGAATTTGCGTCTAATGGCGCGTCGGCACTATAACGCACCACTTTGCGCTTTTCGCGCTAAACAGTAATTCGCCAAAGAGGACCTTGCCCCGAATTATGAAGAGAGCCTTGTTTTTCACCTGTTCCTCCCACAAGAGAAAACCCCACCACCAGAGACGTTCACTATCTCACTTAACACCTTGTCACAATAGGACACTTTCTGGTACATTAAAACACTTCTCGTAGGCAATTAGACACCTACCACAACAAAACCAAAAACGAGATCAAAGCAGTGCCTTCCCCGATGTTTTCCCGTTACATATGTAATGAAGCAGAAAGCATTGCATCAATCAAGCGTGCACAATCCGCAATACTCTCAGCGTATAGAGAGCGCAGTTTGTAAGTGGGTCAACAGGCTGGTGGATTTACTGTTACATGCCGGGGTTTCACACGCTGGCTTGGTAGTGACCTGTACTGTGGTAATGAGTCATGCATGGGAAAGCCACAAGCGTAACTTTCAATGCGATCTTGAATAAGCCTGGGGGCTTTCTAATTTATATCATTATGTGTAGATACATAAGCGAACGGATAGGCTGCACTGAAAATCTGTATTCCCGATTACCTGGAAAACTATATTAAGAAAGGTAGGCCTCTCTATAATGTATAATTACGTAATCGGGTTAATAAAATTGTGGGCGGTGCAACTTACAAAACAGTGTTAAAAAGAAAGCGTTTTCCCGTTATCAGCTGTCTGACTGAGAATATAATAAAATTATAAAGGAACAGTGCTGAAGGTGAAGCTGGCCCCAAAGAGAAAATGTAAGTGCCTTGTTACTATTTGATGTGATTTAATGCTGACAAAATTTTCTTCACTTTTGAATAATATGATACCTTTGATAATGCTATGCTAGTTGATATGAGTTGACAGTGCGTGAATATGAAACTGGCAAATATGAGAGAAAATTAATGTAAGTACCTTGTCAGTTCACGTTTTGATTTGATTAAATGCAGGTAAAATTTTCTTTATTTACGATATAAATCTGATACCTTTGATAATGCTAGAACGTGTGTTTTCATTTCGATATTGAACGGGCATAGATCTAGATGAAGGAGCATTGAACAAGCAAAAACAGCCATTCCCTATTTAAATAAGCATGTTTGAATAGATCTATATCTGGCCGTAACCATATCGGTTTCTGATAGCTGAACAGGCCAGATTACATTTTTATGTCTGCGTTCATATTAAGTGGATTATAAATTTAATTTAGCTATAACTGAATCCAGGCGGAGTGCGTGGACCACCTGATATAGGAAACATTTTCCGTATTATGTGGTTGGCTGTCCTTTGTATGTAGAAGGGGACGAACGGGGACAAGAGAGAGGCAGGGAAGAAACGTAGGAAGAGAGGAGCCCACAGCGAGCATGAGGGAGAGATCGAGAAGAATAGAGAGAAAGGAATCAGAATAAGAGGGAGCAGGTAGAGAGAGAGAGAGAGAGAGAGAACAAGAGGAAGAGAGAAAGTGCAACAGGCAGACGGAATGAGAGACAGATAGAAAAAGAGAGAGAGAAAAAAAAAGAGCGAGAGGGAAGAGGGAGGTGCGATGAAGATCCTTTTGCAGCAATAGCATACATGTGTACTTTGAAAACGCCGATCTCATAAAACTGATGATCTGAATTTTTCATAAGACAGATTTCACTCTCAAGGATGGCATAAGCCAGAAACAACGCTGATGTCCGATGTCCCCTGATGAGGTTCAAAGCGAAAAATAAGATCGAGAATTTTTCTGATTCGGATCCTGTTTAGATCTACCGGTAACGCTTGGTTAAATTTACACACAATCAACGTCATGGACCAAAAACGTTTTAAATGTTTATGGTAAAAACGCAGCGTCACTATCAACATCGTTGTTTTATTTTTAAATCTGATGTATCAAAATTGCTGAAATAAGTAAGGAAAAGTTGCCTACGTCAACTCCTTTTTAACTTGGCTGAAGGACAATGACGAAACGTTGACGAAAAGTACAAAAGTTTGGGATTTGCGTTAGTTTGTGAACAAGGCAATGAAATATATTTGCAAACTGTGACCTTAATTCTTCTTTGTTGTATCTCCGTTTTCTGAAAAAAAAAAAACAACTAGGGATCTTTTAGAATGTAGAAAAGGAAGAACAAATGCACATTTTGACACGTTTAAAATGTGTTGTGGCATTTATCAAGCTGTTTCACAGTTCAGATTTATTCAAACTCCTTGTAATGATAATAATACTAAAGTCACACACGTTTACCGTGGAATTTCTCAGTTAAGCAACCCCTATAATATGCCTAGATAAAAATCTTGAACACGTTATCGCCAGTTTCACTAATGGGGAGAGGGTAGGAGCTGATATCAAAGTTCACAGATCAAACAACTCATGCAGAGATGGTTTCGGTTGCTTTAGGTGTTAAATAGTACTCGATCGAAGTCAGCTTTTTTGGGGGGCTTTGCTTTTACTGTCTTTTGCCATATGAAATTGTTGACACGTAAACTGTTGGGGACAAAAAGGTCTGCTGACAAATTAAACGTTTGAAGAAAGAGAGAGCTCGCGGACGATTCACAGGGCAGACTGGGCACAGTCTATTCATAACCTCATCCCCTCAAAATGCTCTTTTGTGCGAGTGGTTATTAATTGTAAGTGCAGAGAAGTCGGAGGCGGATTGTCGGGGCATTGGTGGTGGTGGGAGGGGGGGGGGAATTTTGATACAGAATTTAATTTGACATTTTGATGGATCATAGCTGCATTATCATAACTAGCTGAGTCGGGGACTACACAGGTGTAATTTTTAAAAGTTGAGTTTCAACCACCAATGTGTACAGCGAGGGGCAGAACGGGATTTCCTCTCATACAATTCAATTCCACTCTAAAAATATTTTGTCTTTTTTTTCCGGCTCAAAATGTCGAACACTTTATTCTGTTTCACCCAGTTATGTCTCAAAGATATATAAAGCGAACTCCAAGACCTTTCAAAACATGTCCACACACGCCTTTACGTCTTTCTATGCATAATATTATGCTATTTTGTAGAATTAATGCTCAGCGATTAAAAAGCCTGTCATGATTACATTGGATGCATTACGTCCTTTATAATAATGATGTACGGTATCTTGTATAATTTATTATGTTAATATATGGCTAGTTTTCTGTGTTTGTCCGTGATAAAGAAACCAGAGGTAATGGAAAAAGAAATACTGTTTATGTCATAACTGAGAGGAATGCCAGTCGTCTGTCAATGAAATTCTTACATATCTGGATTGGCATGAAGACACAGGTTGATTTCGAAAACCTGTGATTGTATAAACGTATCGCTCTCATTAAAAAATGATGTATTGTTTTGTTCATTGTCTGGCTAAAATCAGTGTCGATGTTTTGTAAATATAACAGACAGTTTACCTCCGCGACCAGCAGGGCGTATCAAGTGACATACAAATGGCACAGAGTGTAGGCACTGGCTGTCGTTACCTCCACAATATTAGAACGTTCGACGGAATCTATCTTGGAATCAGGAATGAAACGAAACTATAACAAGTTTAATTCCAAAATGCTTTGCTCTATTATATATAGGAAATGAATCAGCTTGCCTACTGTTTGATTATCTACTTAACCGCCTATGTTGACATTCCCTTTCAGCCCACTTTCCTTACACGATAAAGAAGGATACGCCCCAGACTGCAGCGTTGGTGCATTAATACAACCAATGCGGCATGCCTGAACTTGTCAGACTTTAATTTGCCTTCAAGTGTCTATGAAGTGTCTTCATTTGCTGTGTGACTCAGTGACAAAAGGATATTTTAGTGGATAAACTCAGCAGCCGTGTAGGGTAAGTTTATCAAAACGACACTACTGTTACTATCTTTATCTGTTACGAAATAGATTACGTTTTAGCTCGTTTTTGTCACTGTTACAGACATGTACCTCCGTCTCGGAAATCTCGTAATTATCTCATTTCTTTCGCCTTCTTTTCGTTACACCGCTTGTTTCTTCTCTTTGGTTGGTGAACGCTTCTGTCCTACTGTCCTGCCAATCTGTTATATTCTGTCAATCCTCTTGCTTCTTCCTTGCACAATGTTGCAGTTATCGTGTCCACCTCTTTTCTCCAAACTCAAATTCAAACTCAAACTCCTCCTCTACCACCACCACCACCACCACCACCACCACCCCTTCTCTCTCTCTTTTCTCTCTCTCTCTCTCTTCCTCTCTGTCTCTTGCTCTCGCTCCTTTTTCTCTCTCCCTCGTGTTACTTTCGCCGTTTCTTCATCTTTTTTTTGTTGTTGTTTTCTTTTCCGACATAGTGAAAGGTGTGTGTGTGGGGGGGGGGGGGGGGGGATAAATATGAATTTATCATAATGACTTCCACAAGGAAATAAACTCAAACAAACAAACAGGTTGGATTGTGGTGGGGGGGGGGGGAGAGGGGGGGGGGGGAGAGAAGAGGGTCAGTGGGGTCACAAGCACTTGAACAAACCCCGACAAACGTCTAACGGTCTAACGGTGCCAAATTTATGTGCAAGATAGATCTTCGCTAATGTTGCTACAGGTACAAACAGTTTCATGGTGAGAAATTTAAGATGCACCAGTGCACAACATGGATAGATTAATAAACTACCACCTGTCTGTTATACTCTGCAAGGAAACAGCGGCGCTGAATGTTTAATAACCATAAACACTCAGCGTATGACAGTTCGTTCAAGGAATTCATTTCATGGCAGATTATTTTACAAATTAGCATTTTTAAAAAGCGTCGCTCATCCAAGTAATGCAATGCCCATAATTATACCTAATACTGATGTCATTGAGAGCCCCTAGTCCACCGACTCAAACCTGCCTTTCGTCTAGTTTGATTCAATGCGCGGTCTCTATTTCTCCGCCTACTGACTCAAGAATTTAGACACTCCCGACCAAACTGGCAAGACAGGATTGCCTTGGTGTCGCCGTTGCGCCAGATACAGTTTAGTCCATAGTCCACAGTTCACACTAAAACACGAGACAAAACAGATGTGACATAGTGCGCCTCGGGACTTGCACATAATTTCAGTAACTGTTTACAGGACAACTACATTAAACATTTACTAGTGACTATTATTCATTTTTAATTGGTACTGTTATTACTACTTTCACTTCAGCTTTTGTTACATCTGTTTTATTGTACTATTAACAATCTTACTCACGTTCAATGTACTTTTGTCTTCATGTAATGCACAATCTGAACAGAAAACACGTAAATGTCACCGTAGTTTTCAGTGCAATGGATTCATTCATTTTTCTTCACGTTCCTATGACTAGGGCACAAACCAATACATAACTGACACCTGGTATCAACCGGATAAGCAAATGGCGACCTAAGTTTTCTGTCTGTTCCACTTTTTACACAACTGAGAAATTCGACGTTAAATTTTTGGGGTTTCAGTTATTATCGTAAGGACTTGGAATAAATTGGAACTGTATAACAGCTTGATAAGTGCCACAACGGATTTGACGAAAGTATCAAATTGTGTAATTGTTATACTTCTAGCTTCTACATACTAAAAGATCTCCAGTTTCTTAGAAAAAAGGAGATTGAACACACAAGAACTAAGACCACGACATTTTGAGAACCGTTGAAGCAGAGGGAAAAGTCTTCAAGACGCATGTAAAACAGGATTTCCCAATGTTACTTCGTTTTATTCCCCTGCCCCGTCAGGTTTATAAATAGAAATGTTCTTTCTCTCAATCTCCTTTCGCGCTGTAACCTTGACCCGAGGGGCATGACATGACGCAGGTAAGCGGGTAAATCATTATGCATCTCCCAAAAATTGTGTCGGGAAGGGACTTGCCCCAGTGATCTTCACATAAATATTCTTGGGAATTAACATTTAAAACGGCACCCATGTTTACCTGAGCTGGGTGGCTGTAAGGGATACAGGCTGACTCATCAAATGGTCACAGATTTTGCAACAACCAGACGATTAATATGCGTCCGGGCTTTTAAACGGCTGTAGAATTCTGCTGTTTTAACTCAACCACTATGAATCATTGATTTGTTTTCTCGTTCCATCTGCGTTTCCTGGAATTTTATTCTCTCTCTCTCTCTCTCTCTCTCTCTCTCTCTCTCTCTCTCTCTCTCTCTCTCTCTCTCTCTATCTCTCACTCTCTCTCTCTCACTCTCTCTCTCTCACTCACTCATTCTTTCTCTCTCTCTCTCGGGTTTCTCTAATACATTCATTCTTTGTTTCTTTCTCTGTCTCTCTTTCTCTCTCTTCCCCCTCTCTCTCGCTCTCTCTCTCTCTTTCTCTGTTTCTTTCATTCATTCATTTGTTTTCACTTTCTTTCTCTCACTCTCTCTCTCTTTGTCAGTCTCTCTCTCTCGGGTTTCTTTCATTCACTCTTTGTTTTTACTCTCTCTCTCTCATTCTCTATCTGTCCCCCCCCCCCTCTCTCTCTCTCTCTCTCTCTCTCACACTCCCTGCCCCATCTCTCTCTCGGCTTCTTTCATTTATTCATTTGTCTCTCTCTCTCTCTCTCTCTTTCTCTTTTTCTCTATACACACACATTTTTGTTTCCTCCTGTGCCTATCATCTTCTCTTCACCCCACTTCTATGCACCGATGGGGCTTTTATAAATGGATAGCCGCTTGATAAACTGTTGTATCTCAACTCTTTCAAAACTTGAGATATTTGTCATTCTTGTAGTCCTTGACAGCCCGCAGGTTGTTTAGCAAGTTGGGAGATCAAATTCTGAAAACTTTAGGTTCACTAAATTTGTTTGCTTTTTTCTTTAGATATCCTGACTGTTAAGTCTGATAAAGAGAGTTATCCAGATTTTTTAGTTCTCCTGAGAAGTTTGTAAAAACCGAGTTACGCCAGTTTACCATGCAACCCTGGAAATGTCACCCAGGTAAACAGAAGCCCTTTTCTCCATGAAATCTCAAGGATGGCGCTCATTGCGTCAGATGTATAAATAAATCTCAGCTAGAGACTAGAAAAGGCCTAAGCGCCGTCGGTGTGCCAAATTACAACTTCATTACTGTCTTTTGTGTCGAGTAGCCAATGCAAGAATAGGTAGGAGCAAGAAGCGCCAGCTAAGAAAGATAGGCTTACACTACACTAACAACGTTCGGGACTTTTCTTCTCCTTGGGGTCAGTCTTCATTTGAATTTCTTTGTCTTGGTTTGACTTCCTTCTCCTACCATTTTCCTTATAATTTACTTTTGGTCGTCCTTATTTTTTGTGTTGCTTCTCTTTTTTATTTTTTTTTGCATTCTTTTTCTTCTGGTTGTTTTTTGCATTCTTTTTCTTCTGGTTGTTTTTTGCATTCTTTTTCTTCTGGTTGTTTTTTGCATTCTTTTTCTTCTGGTTGTTTTTTGCATTCTTTTTCTTCTGGTTGTTTTTTGCATTCTTTTTCTTCTGGTTGTTTTTTGTCCTTCCCTTTTCCTCTCCTCCTTTGTTCTTTTTCCTTCCGTCCTCTTTTTTCTTTGTTCGTTTTCCTTCCGTTCTCTCCTCCATTGTTCGTTTTCCTTCCGTTCTCTCCTCCATTGTTCTTTTTCATTCCTTTCTCCTCTTCTTTTTATCTTTCTCCTTCTTCTTTGTTAAATTTCTTATTCCGTCTTCTTAACTCTTTCTCTCCCCCCCCCCCTCCAACAACAACTTTCCCTCTTCTTTTCTTTTGTTTTTTTCATCTTCCTTCTTCATTCGAATCATTTATTATCAGCAAAAGGAAGCGTAAAAAGTGTTATGAATCATGTACTGTCCACATGTCTCAAATTCCATTTTGCGGGGGCAAATTCGACAACGTGCGTATTGAAGTTCCAGAGGCAATGAAGCAATATCCGTGTTCTGGTACCCCCAACCTTCCATGGCACATTTTTCTACAATTTTCTTCTGTGGCCTGGACAGGGTTAAGGAACAATTCGCTTTGGCCCCCCCCCCCCCCCAGGAAGTAATATGACACCTTTCTCCGGTAAATTAAGCACTTAGCCACCGGGGCAGACAGAACGTTCTGTGAAGTGTGATAATTAAATTTGGTTATTGGTTAGCGACCAATCTGTGTAGGGGTTTTGAAGGGGGAGGGGGGCTGGCTGGAAGGTAGGGGCGCTAAGTAGTCCTCATATTAAGAATTGAAACTTGGTTCTAATTGAGATGGTTTCCTGGGGGCCAACAGTCTTAAGCTGAGACTTTCGTGAAACAACGGTCGGCTTGTCGGTTCTAATAACATAATGAGGGAGACAAAGTACTTTTCATTTACAACGAATTAAAAAAAAACACAGATAGATAGATAAAAGGATAATAAATATAATGAGTGAGCACAATAGGAAAAACAATTCAACAATGGAAAAGATGTCTGAGTTTACATACAGATTTTAAGTCGTAAATGGTATTTGTACAGTCAAAGTAGGTCATCCCATGTTGGTCGTGGTTTGAGTTAATATCAGAGTTTAATTTTCAACGTTTTTTTTTCTTTCTATATTGCTTTTTAGTGCCCTGGTTTTACCATAGAACCATGAAACTTGCAGGGAAGGGACTGGACTGGTGGGCATTCTTTTGCGGTATTACATAGACCAGCTGATGGTGTGTGCATTTCGTGTAAATACTGAGGAATGAGCTGTAATGTGGAGTGGCTCACTTTATCTCTGGAGCAACCAAATTATGATCATTATTTTAAATTCTGAAGATCAGGACGGATCCAGGTAGTCTAATACTGTCGAAGGCAATACAAACATCAGGTGAAATATTCTGCTGAGTTGTAAAAAAAATGACCGTAGATTCTGCACGACAACAAACAGAATTTAATGAAGATGCAAAGAGAAAAACGTTCTGTTTGCGCTGTGCTTTATTCTTTGTTTACTTTCGTATCTCTGATGGCCAGAAGAATTATTAGTTTAACAAATAATGTATACTCCCGAGAGAAAGATCTGAGCAGATTTTGTTCTATAACTGATGTTGAAAAGTGAATTTGACACAGATGGGCATATTATATTTTTGTTTCGTACTCCGACAGTATTAAGACAACATTTCAAGAAAAAAAAAATCAGGTTTATAGTTGGCGCCCAGGTTACATTTAAAACCAACATTTTACTGATCCCCTGGGGAGGCGTGGCAGATGAAAACAGTTAGTCTATTACAGCAGCCGAGCCAGTAAAAAAAAAGGTAGTCTAAAATGGCTTGCAGACCAGCCAGTTTGCTTGCAAAAATGAAGTCATATTTCAGACCAGTGAATTATCTGGTTTTCTTTTAGGTAAGATGTGTTTCGAAACGTATGATATAATATAATGCGTATTATTTTGTAAACAGAGACTAACGTAATACAGTTAGAATAGAAATCTAAAACAAGTACAATAGATGTAATGGTAATACGGAGTATTTTGTTTTTCATGAAACAAAATGTGCTGTCCATAGTTTATTTGCGATTGGGTGAGTCATAATGTTATTGTGAAAGCAAAACCTCGTATCTACATGTGTCTTTGAATGAATTTAACGTATACACCAAAAATGAAGTATAACTTTGTGTTTGCCTTAGAAAATAACATTTTTGTTTTGTTTTGTTTTCATAGGTTTGTCTTTTTCTTCCCTATAAAATGGATCAGTTGTGTTAATTATTGTGAGATTTCACCGAAAGAGAACGTTTTAGTTTTCATGTGTAGCGTATTTCGTCTCCAATGCAAAGCTTATGCTTGCTTCCGCCGGGTTTTCCAGCATAATTATAATGACATGAGGTGAATGTGATGCCTGACAAAATCGCTCAATGGAGGGTCGCGATCCATACCAAAGGTGTTGTGTTTTTTTTCTAACTCAAAATAATGATGATGCTTGAAGTATCACATCTAAACCTACGCTGAGCCTCTGATTTCCTGTACTATTTCACAGGTAAGGGATGAAACAGACTAAGGGTGTCGGCAGTGAGTAGTGTATTAGTATGATGCATAATTTATGAGCGGCGAGTCACCAGCCATGCGCCTACACCAGCCCTGGTGTGTTTCACCCCTTAGAGAGGGAAACATCTGGTTCAAAATCCCATTCATAGGAACGACACTCTACCACAGTCTCTCATGGGATCTGGGTCATACTAGAGCTACTATATAGCTGGTACAGAAATGTGTTTCTGGTCAAATGCTTACGAAGCAATTAATCACCGCTAATGATACAGGACATAATTAGCACCATTAGTGTTCTGTTCACACCTCTTTGATGTCTTTCATACGTCAAAACACAATGTAAACCCTTATATGAACTTCCGCCATTGTTCATCATCTCATAATTACTGCAGAACTGTGGCTTTTGATGTCACGTGACCTTGCGCGGTTTCTGGGACACTCTGAAGTAGTCAAGAGGGTGACTCAGTGCGCCAAAGTAATGCAGTTGACGTCGTTGGGGTTCTTGTTATTATTGTTGTTGTTGTCGTTGCCATTTGTCTAAGGACGCTGTTGTTGCTGGCATTAGTACACCTATTGAGGTCCACGTGACTCTGTTGACTTCTTGAGGCTTTGGATATTGCTGTTGTTGTTGTTGTTGCTGCTGCTGTTGTTTTGGTGAAGATGGTAATTTGTTGGTGAGGTCGGAATAACTCGCTTGACTTTGGGGTTCTTTTACTATTATTCAATAATATTTGTTGTTGTTGCTCCTGCTGACAAGTCGCTGCTGTTATTTTTGTAATGATGTCGTTGGTGATCATCTACATCTGATGGTGCCTGATAACGACTTCTGCTGCTCTTCACATTGCTGTTTAATTCCCGCCAATTCCCAGGTTCAAAATTCGTAAAAGCATTTCATCGATATTTCAGCTTAGTTTGAGAATTGATAGATTTTTTTCCCCATAAATCTAACAACATAATGATTATTATTTATAATGGTGTAATAATATCAGTTTCCCACTTTGGGTGTTTTTTTTTTTGTGGTCTTTATCACATCCCCCAGGTCTAAGGTCGCAGAGGAGCGGCCAGCTCCGCCAGTCCGCTCCCCCCCCCCTCCCTCCACCTCTGACCAAAATAACCATACGGACTGTCCTTAGTCAGACAAACAAGAGAACAGGTTTGGTTGTTAGTTATGTTTCGGCCTTTGTCAGTTGCGTTTCGGGCTTCAAAGAATGCGCCACTTTTTTATTTTGCTGTAGTGAATAAATTTGTAGGAGAATAAAAATTTTAAAGTGAGTTATTTGAAACTGGTGTGTTCGTTTTATTTCGTTCCTAATACTTTAACCCTCTCACACATCAAAATGGCTCGTCAAATTTTGTATAATTTTATATGAAACTGATTCTATTCCTACATATTGTAATCTAAATTACGTTGAAACCCATTTGCGCCCGGAAAACCATCATGAACTTTTAATAATTATGTCACAGACATGTACAGCACCACAATACAATTTGCAAAGGTGGCATTACGTCGTTGAATACAGCCAGTCCTTTATCGTACTTGTTTCTCTATCAGATCCAGACTTGGCTGTCCGTTGTACTTAATTTAGGCCTATGTTTTATTTCTCCCATGTTCCTGTACTTTATATTCCCCAGTCCCATTCACAACAGTTCTTCAATCGTGCAATCTGCGAACACATGGAATAAAAGTGATTTATGTCGCTATAACGGAGGCCTCGGTCGCTATATACCCCATGCTGCTATCTCTCAAATGGGGTAATTCCCTGTGGCTTATAACAGTTCTATTGCTCACAATATTGCATATAATGGCGTCTAACGAATCAGACTAGAACCTCTGTGAAGATATGATTCGTTTATGGAGGTATCCACTCTTGTGATTTCATTTACTGCTTTCGATTTTTTTTTTGTAAAAACCGGATTTGAGTGTGTGTGTGTTTGGAGGGGGGGGGGGCGTGCCATAAAGGTATTTCTTGGGCCCGGGTGAATAAAAGAGGCATTGCGGTTACGAAAGTGCAGCGAAAAACAGTTTTCAGTTTTCTCGTACCGCTCTGTTCTTCTCCTCAATGTTTGTCGTTATCGTATAGCTTTGTGTAGGCGTACTGAGTGTTTAGCTGACGGGCGCAATTGAAGGGTTTACTTGCTTTGTCATCCTTCTGTTGTCTCTACAATGGTGTCGTCTTGACCTTTATTTTTATACTAAGTAACTGTAGCTATGACAGAGAATGTGTTGTTGGAACTTTATTTGGATTGGATTCAGGTTTCCATAATTTGACTATTCATGCTGGCACAAACTACCGTGTTGAGATGTGCCTTAAAAACAGACCCCGTCTTGCATTTCGATCTGCGCTACTCTCTTTCTCTCTATTTTCTCTCTTTCTCTCTCTATTTTCTCTCTCTCTCTCTCTCTCTCTCTCTCTCTCTCTCTCTCTCTCTCACACACACTCTTTCTCTTTTCTCTCTCTCTCTCTCTTTCTCTCTTTCTCTCTCTCTCTCCCTCCCTCCCTCTTTCTTTCTCTCTTTCTGTCCCGGCGTCAGATGACCTCTTATATTATGATAATTATACGAATTTGTTTGTTGAGAATGCTGTATTATCGACCTCTCCAACATTTTCTTCCGATAGAATTTGACCTGTACACTAGACAGTCTTAACTTTCAAGCCGTCTGTTCCGATGTCTATTAAAGTCCTTTTCAATGCTTAATGTGAAAACAGTGCCAAATTTGTGACCACATGTAGGAGACAGTTTACTGTCAACAAAGTCATTAATCATAGATATATAACTGCACACCCTGTCATTCAGGACTGCTTCAACCAGGAATTTGGCTGAATGCTCAGGTCGCTGAGGTCCCATCTTCAGTGTTAGATCTTTGGTGACGTGATTCATTAGACTTTCAAACCACCAAGCTAAAGGTAGGGTGTGTTGGTTTGTTGTAATTCTCGATAATGATTCATGTTTCCACCAATAGACCAAATCGTCACTGTTCCCTAATACTGTAGTAAGTGGTTTTGTCTACTTTTCATGAGAAGCAAAAAAATTGAAACTGTTTTATTTTAGCACAACTGGACTAGTGACGAGCACTGTTTGAAAATTTGCTATTCGATCATTTTTTGGCTTAGGAGCCTAGAACCAAGATCATTATTTTGATGCGGCTATGAACATCAGATATCTAACAATCGATTTTTCGAATTTGAGTTGCTACAGTCTTTGGGAACTGTGGCGGAATGTACTCGCTTATTCTGAAGTTTGTGTCTTCTTCTTCTTGGTCTTCGCTGAACTCAAAACCACTCGTAAACCCATGTTGTTTTATCGCATAATAATTATGTCCACTTAAAATATTTATGTACACAATTTATTGAAGTATTGCTTTAATTACAATCAAGCATTGCGATGAGAATAAATATGTGCCAGATTTGACAATCATACAATGAATGAACCATAGTTTTGTGCCGTTTATTTTGTGATTTAAAAAAAAAAAAAAAGGAAACAGTGTATGTTTAAGCTATATTTAAAATCCGCCAGGTTTCCTCTATAGTCCTTAACGACACAACAAAACACTTCAAAAATATTTGTCTTCTACTTGTCAGGCAGTGAAAAATAACTATGTTCTGTGCGTGGTACATGCGGCATGCATTCTTTTGGTTAAGTACCTCATTGTCGCTTGGTAAAAGGACAAGTCACTATGTCTAATGCAAAGCAAGATGAATGCATTGTAGTTCGTACGAAAGTTTTGTTGGAGCAAAAGTAGCCCCGTCAAAACAGAATGGTTAGGCGTGGGATACTTTGTCATTGTAGAAATGTTTTTATTCTCTGCCCTGGTGCGCTTTAGGAAGCCACTTTGTCTGTGTGTGTTCCGTATCTAATAGCCTGTGTAAACAAAACAAGGATTGCGCTGTCGCCAGCTGCAACAAAATACTGTAATGGCATTCTGTTTAGCCAGTTAAGTGTTTGAAAGATCATATTTATCATCATGTGAATGATATGGCAGTTATTTATATAATTACGATTGATTGATCCATCGACTGATTTAAAGCGTGGTAGATAAAGTGGCATAAACGTCTATTGTGAGATTTTCTTCCTTTTCTTTGTCTTCATCCTTCTTCTTCTTCTTTTCTTTTCTTGTCCTTCTGGTAGTTGCAGTAGAAGTGTTATCTGAAGGCATGTGGCAGGTGCGTGTTTAAAATTATGGCGTGCATTTCCTAATGATACTCTTGATTTGCTGTCAATGACACTACTAAGACAAGCACAAGTGGTTGGTGCCTGAAAATGTGGCCAGACAGGTAATGTAGATTCAACATCTGGAAAGTTACATCTCCAGATCTGGGAGTCATCAATATGCGATATATATATAGTCTAACATTTAACACCTGCGTCTCAAGATGGGGATCTCTGTAGGCCAGGATCTCTTAACTTGTAGTCATGGATACCACACGTTCTTCATGTTAACTCTTGACTGCCTTTACCGCCACAAGGCAAGAAAAGTCTTTTGGTCTATCCCGTAGTCCGGCTGACTGTTTTGGGCTTGACAACCAGTTTCCTCCTCCCCTTTCGGCCCTCGACACTCTTGCGGACTCACTGAGCCTCGTGCTGCCCACTCTGTGATTAAGTCTTCCTACATCTTTCTCGTCTGTCTCTCCTTGCTACGTGTATTGTGCCTTGCAGGACTATTTTGTGCAGCGAGAAAGAAAAACAAAACGGTAAAAAATGTTTTGGCTTCAAATGTTTCCGCTAAGGTAGAAATACCTTGACATTGTCCCATCATCTCTAATCACTTCCCTCTTGCTCCACAGGCCGGAAAAAGATGAATTTCCAACTTTATCAGCGAAAGATTTGTGTATGATTCATTGTTTATTAATACATTCAATTCCGCCACACACGTCGAAAGAGATTAGATTTTCAGCTCCATTAAAGGAATATTTGGGCACGTTTACGTCTCTCTTCTTCTTTCATACGCCGCAGACCTATGACTCACTGTTGTTTAAGGTTAGAGCAGTACAGTTCATTAAAAAAGACCCGTAAGCTCAAAGGGTGAATAAATTTAATCTCTAATTTTTTACAGGAATTGTCAACATTGTCTAGTCTGGCGTATAGAGCAACCGGTCTCTGAAAATCCGCTTTTGTGATTTGCCTTTAAGCTAAACAAATACTGTTTATGTAAAATAAATTTAGTCATTATTCCAGTGTCGGCGACTTGTGAGGTTCGATTTATAAAAAGGACAAAAGAGAACTGCAGTTGTCAAGTCTGCGCTTTAAAATCCACACCCTGAAAACTGTTTTACAATGTGTATTGGAATGTCTGTCGGGATCTCTGAGTCAATTCATTTTGACAGAGAGTTCGGTGGATGATAAATTATGATTTTATCTGAGATATCTCGGTTTGATGCCACCCAAAGCCTCAAAGGCGACTTTGCTAGATCCGTAACTGTTCCCTTAAGCCACTGTTAGATTGGCTCCTTTCTAACCTCTTTTTCCACCATGTATCGAAGATAAGTAAACCTACTTTCCAGAGCCGTCTTAACTCATGGGCTCAGAAGGCTTTTGCCCAGGAGCCCCAAGGTATTGGGGGGGGGGGGGGGGAGGGTGCCTGCAAATTTATGAGTCGTTGCATAGGGGGTGGCCGCAGCCTATAGGCCCATTGTGAATGACGTCATAGAGTGTTTTTTTGTTTGTTCTTCCGACACCCAAGAATGCCGATGGATCAGCTGATGAGTGTAACTTCGAGATATGTCTAAGCGGTTAAAATGCCTGCTGGTTGCATTGCAGTTGACTGTTATGACAGGGGTGGAATATGCATGTACACACGTGTCATTGTTTACTGTATAGAACTACTTTTAGCTCGCCGTCGGTTGGTTCACGACGCCTCAAGTGCTGGCAGTGCAAACCAGCTAACGAATCAAAATCAGTGCTACCATCGCCATGGTTATACGTCGGTCCTTACAGCAATGGTGGCCGATATGCGCAATGGACCTATCGCTTTGCTCAGGAGCCCAGAATGACGTCAAGACCGCCCTGCTTCTTTCTTTACAGCTCTAAAGCGTTGGACCAGCAACGTAAGGCGTTTTGTCACGTCAAAACGGGGTTGGCCCTAACTGCCAACAAACTAAATTTTTACTTTTGTGACTTACTGTAACTGTTTACTGCTGGGACGAGTAATTCTGAAATTTAGGACCAGCAGGCTCTTCATTCTAAAGACAAATTATGTGTTTGGTTAAAAGATGGCGCCTTTCCGTTGTGGATAGTCGGGGAATATGCTGTATCTGAGAGATCTCGTTAGCTCGTGGTCGCAAGTATCAGTAGTTTTAAGATTCTGTGGTTGCATTGAATTAGGACCCGCCATCTGTTTTTGTGGCTCCTTTTTCGGATAATGCTAGATGCGGTGGTTAGAACACGATTGTAGAGGGAATGTAAGAGAACTATCACGCATCACGTATTTATTATACCCGAAAATGAGATTCCATGACGATTCATTGCTTTCAGCCGAGGAATCTTTAGTAGCTGATGACAAAATGGAGGTTTTTGTCCGTCGTTAAGTGTCAGTCACAACAGGTCAGATGACATTATAGTTTGAGAACCAGTTGAATGAACTCACTAAGAAGATTAAAAATGTTAATAATAATTATGTTTCGGAGAAATTAGCATGAGCACATGCTTGGTCTGTAAAACAGTGTTGTGTCTGTTAAGTCATGTATGCTGTCTGACTGTGTTCATCCTGTGTGTGTAGTGTGTGTATGTGTGTGTATGTCAGTGTGTATGGTATGCGTGTGTGTGTATGTGTGTATATGTAAGTGTGTAGTGTGTACTAGATTATGTGAACGTGTATGTGAGTGTGTAATAAGTGTGTGTGTGTGTGTGTGTGTGTAAATGAGTGTGTATGATTATATGCGTGCATGATTGTGTGCGTGCATGCGTGCTTGGAGGCAGGTCCATAACTATGTGTATGCCAGTTATCATTTGATGGGCGACACGACCATGAAAATGACCCAAAAGTCTTAAGTTAAAGCACTTGACACATTTACTGTATGACTGTCACAAGTGTGTGAATAATCCCGAAGCCTTGCTACAGTTTGTTGTTATCATACTTAATGTCATTAGTCATGCAGATATTGTTTTCTCGAGTTTTCTATCTCTGTCTTCCTATCTCGTAAGGTTTAGTCTGTAACAATGGCTTTCAACATAGGCGGTCCCCCAGGGTAGAGGCCGATTTTGATTTCTGGAGCTGGGGTGGGGGAGGCTAAAGCAAAGAAAAGGGCAACAAGGGGGCGAAAACGACAGGGTGGGGTGGGGGGGGGGGAGGGGGCAAGACAGAAAATTTTGAGCCTAAGAGGGCGATTGTCTGAAAAAGGTTGAGAACCACTCGTCTGTAGTTATGTAACACGTCAGAGCTCGCAATGGCACGGTATGTTTTCTGTACGTATATGAATAGATGCAATTCTGAATTTGGGAAAGTGGCTCTTGTTTGATATTAACCAGGAAACATTTTACTGCGTGGGCAAGTCTGATTTGTAAATTAACGAGAACCAGCATACTTGATCCTTTATTTAATGGTGCCGTCACGATGTGGCAAAAAGAAAAACGTGTATGTAGCAAAGCTTCGGGTAAGAAATAATACAAAAACGGTTCAATCAGACGCAAAAATGATAACTTAAGCAAGGCTTTTTCTTTTCGCCACATTTTGGCTTTGATTCAAGCCTTGCTGCGCCCCTCAGATTTTCTGGGGTTTTTTTTAGGTAATATTTTGTTCGTTTGATAAACTCACTTGTCAGCTGCTTATATTTTCAACCATAGTGTTCTCTAAATTTAGTGATTGACAACGAGCTATCTCTACCTCCCAACAGAACAACTAACAACTTATCATTTACTTGAGTTGATAACACATGATGTACGTTTCATTTGATTAACCTGTTTACTTTTGTTTATCTAGAAATGTCTAGTGGATTGTTTATTTATGTAACGCTTATAATAATGATTGTGGGTCGATCATATTTCAGCCCCGATTCTGACAACCAAGCTATCTTTAAGCACGGCAACGGCTGACCTTTTGAGCGTTTACAGGGCATCTGTTTGTCTACCATCCTGACAGGCTGTCTGTTATCTGCGTGTGTATTGATGATATTTCTGTATCTGTGTCTGTTTAGGACCAAGGAGGTGGGCTTTTTTGTTAGGGGTGGGGGCGGTGCTTCCGAATGTGAGACGAAAGCCGAACCAAACGCCTGGTAATGTGGGTTGCTTGACTGCTAATAAGAGCGCCAATGTGCATCAGGTTAGACTGCCGCTAGTGGGAGCTCAAATGTCAAAGGTTAACATTTCAATGATATGCTCACCCACTGCGTCTCCAAATTATCGTATCCATCCTGGCACTTTCATCTTTCACTATCCTTTCCAACTTCCAAAATTATTCATGAACGAGTGTTTATTACACCCTGGCTTGCCATGGACAAACCTGCCCCCCCCCCCTCTCTCTCTCTCTCTCTCTCTCTCTCTCTCTAAACTTATTTCGAAAATACGTTCATGCTTTGCAAAATGGTATCAGGTCGCGACCAGCCTTTACTAACTAATTTATTTCGTTCCAGAGGATCACCATTTGCAATGAAAATAATACCCAAAACACGGATATTTAAACAAACTACTGATGACCAGATTCGATGCCTTCTGATGCGGCTGCTCACTAGATTACCCTGATTGACCCCAACACCTTTAGGATACCACTCACATTCACGTATTACATAATATAGTATAATGTTATCATTGACCTATAGTTTGGTCAGTGTATGTAACGCCAGTGTTATTGTTTTTCAGGTCATTTTCTTAGAAGTTTCGCTGCTCTGGGCATTTACACTTCACTTTTCTTGTTTTCATTTTTCTTGTTAATGTTTCTGTGGTAGGGAATTTTTTTTTTTTTTTTTTGCCCTTTTAGGCCTTCTCTTCTCGATTTCCAACTGCCAGGGCATCTTTACCCTGCGTAACGTGCAGACGGGCCTTCCGAGTTTTTCATCCGTATCCGAGAAGACTAAGTGCTCGATCCTATCTACCATAGGATGAGGGACAGGAAAATTTTCCTGCAAAATTCGAACAAGCCTGCACCGCCTGGCAGTCGAACCCGGTGCCGTCGGCATGAGAGGCGGGCACCTGGTCTCTAGACCACCGTGTCCGCGCCAGTCTTATTGAATATAAACCTGTTTTATAAGTATCGTTTTGCTGCTTCTGTCTAGCGTTAAATTAATTTGCCTTTTTTTTTTAAAACCCAGTTTTGAGTAACTATTTTTGTCCCACCCTTATCGTCGTGTCTTCTTCGTCTCTTTGTATATTTGCCGTCGGGCATAGTGGTCTGATCGCTAGCAAAGCAACTTTTAACCTTAAAACACAACAACTAAGCAACCACGTCAACGCCAGCAGCAGCAGCAACAACATTCTCTACGTTACAAGTGCCTTGTTAAACCAACCAATTAATTCCAAAACAGAATTTGTCACGGACACAACTTGGTCAAAGAACGATGTTTGTAAAAATGCCAACACCAGAAAATTGGGTTTGTACATTTGTACTCTAGATACCAGTAGTACATTTTCCTTTGGGAATCAGCAGACCTTTTGATTAGCAGTGGCGGCGCGTGCTGGCCAGACGGATGTCTGGGAGGTTCGTTAGCGGCTATTTGCTTCAGGGTGATGCTCAGAACAAAGGGAATGGCTGGCTGATAAAAAACACCCTGTTAGCCGAGTATTGAAATAGCCAGGAACTCTAATGCATATGAAGGCCAATCTGAGAGGATATTACTCAGAGGTTATTATTGATATTGGCTGGAATCTGAAAGCTTTTCTAAAGTGATACCGAACTTTTTCTATAATTATTTTTTTCTTTATTTTTTTTGGTTATTGTTGTTGTTATTGTTGGTGCAGGTGGTGATGTTGGCGGTGGTGGTGGTGGTGGGTTTTTTTTAGGGATGAGGGCAGAGGCTTTGCATTAACTTACGCGGGTAGCCAATATTTGAATGCGTTAAAAATAACAAATCCATCGAAAAAATTACTTCCCACACATTGAATGTTAATCTTGTTTAAGCTGTTCTTGAATGATCCCAAGTACTTGTATGAGAATGAGTTTTAAAAAAAAAGAAAGAATGTAAGAAGAAAAAAGGGATGAGACGATTGTAATAGGTACCGACGTGATGAAGAAGTCGTTGGACCAAGTGATAAAAAGCGCCATAAATGGAGTGGGCCATAAATATTCGAGTGGAAGTTAAGAAAAGCTATCGAAATCATTTGTCATATTAAGTAAATATCTTGCCTGTACTATCATGGCAAGATTCTGTGAATTGGTCATGGGAATAAGAATACAGGTAATGGATATATATATAGAGGACTTTAACTGGGTCGTCCCCAGACCTTACATTGGATAGTCCTTACAGTCAGCCAGGAATATATAAAATTATTTATCTACGTACTCTCTTACTTATCTCTTCAATTATCTAATGTATACACTTTAAATTCCTTTACTAATCTAGGTACGAACATACCTTTATGGGTAACTATTAATATTTATCAAATTAACCTTTTTCTATTCTTCCAATCATTTATTTATTCACTTATCTCAAATCACTGAGCCATGCACAGAAGGAATACATTCCAAATCGCAATCTGAGCCAAAATAGCAATGCTAATACTAATAACCATAAAAAGACAGTTAATGTAAAAAGAAAAAAAAAGGACGAGAGATATTATAATGGGAAGGCGAAAAAGAAGCTGCCGAAGAAGAGGAAACAAAACTATAAAAATCCTAAATAATAGCATGAACGATAAAGAAAACGAACATGAAAAAACTGTTAATTACACGCCAAGTATACAAAATGGGACAGGACAAAGCAAACAACAAAGAAAATCACAGACAGTGGAAAACGATGTCTTACACGGAGGAAGACAAGTGTTTAGGATTAAAAGGATGCAGCCCTGCTTATTCCTCCTGCAGCCGTGTGTGTGTGACCAGGAAATCTCTATTGACCGTTGGCACGGGGCAGAAAATCCCCTGCAAGAACGTGCTGAATCCTGATGTGGCCACAGACGTACAGGTCGTGCATGTTGAGTGTCCAGACGGAATGTACGGCCCGGCTTTACGTGACTTGTGTAGCAAAAAATTCTCCAGGTTTGAGACCCCTTGCGTCGTGAGGAAACACGGAATTGGGCTCTGACAGAGTCCCTTACAAACACAGCAGGAAATAAAAAGTCTGCCAGGAATTGGGTGGAAAGTTTTCCTTTTGTTTTCTATTGACTTGGTTGTAGTCTGTTGATTTTCTTCTCTTTCCTCTTCTTCTTCTTTAAGTTTATTTCAGGTTTGTCATTTATTTTTCTCAGTCGGCCCAATGTTTTTAGTGCTGCCGCATTTTATGTGTGTCTGCCATACGGCTTTCTTCACTGGCCGGCAATAATGTTTGTTTCTCTGATAGGGTATCTGTATGTCTGTCTGCCAAGGTCTGTACGTAAGTCTGTCTTCGTCTGTTTGTGTGTCTGCCTGGGATCTGTTTGTCCGTGTACCTGTCTGTCTGTTTGCCTGCCAGTGTCTGTCTGTCCATCTGTAGGTCTGTCAGTCTGTCTGCCTTTCTGTCTGTATATCAGTCTGTCAGTCTGTCTGTCTGCCCACCAGTCTGTCTGTCTGTGTACCTGTCTGTCTGTTTGTCTACCAGTGCATGTCTTTCAGTCTGTCTGTCGTTCTGTCTATATGCGCAACAGTCCGCCTCATGGAGACGGTCAAGGCATGGACCATTTCAATGCAGTCTCCTTTATTTGTTCTATTCCCAGATTAATCTGTGTGGCTGATTATTGTAAACCGTGTGGTATGCAGTTGGCTGACTGTATTTGGGGCATGTCTTTAATTCAGAGTGCACTTCCTCCCAGCTATTGACATGGGATATATCCCCTATTTGATCAGCTAATGTCCAACATTGTTGCAAGTTGGTTGTGCGTGTACATGATTGGGTGTGTGTATGTGTGTTTAGGCAAGTCGACCGGGTAAGATTTAGTCACCTGCTAGATCTGATTCGGACATACCCCGGCTGGTAATTAAAAGACACAATTCGGCTATCTATCTATCTATCTATCTGTCTATCTATCTATCTATCTATCTATCTATCTATCTATCTATCTATCTATCTATCTATGTCTTTCTCTCATTCACTCTATCTTTCGTTCTGTTTTTTATAAACTTCAAACAACAAAACAAAACCCTCTGCTTATCGTGACTCGGTGTCATATTTGGGGGTTGCCAGTTGTTTATTTATCCCTTTATCGCGATTTCCTGTTTCTCTCCACACCCCGAACTCTCTTTTTCCCCATCTTGTTCCCGTTTTCTTGTTTCATTATGTCCCCTCAACCCTCTCTCCTTTCGTCTCTCAGGTTTCCTGAATACATGTCTGTGTAAATGAGATAATGTCTGATTTATCTATCTATCTATCTATCTATCTATCTATCTATCTATCTATCTATCTATCTATCTATCTATCTATCTATCTATCTATCTATCTATCTATCTATCTACCTATTTCTCTATCTATCTATCTATCCATCAATCTAGCAAGCCCACCAGTAGATAGCTATCTATATCCGATCTATGCCCAACTTCCACTGGGCACGACCCCACGGTACACAATGTTGACAGAAAGCTTTAAGTCAGGGCACAATGACATGTCAGTGTCACACTGCATGTTAAGCTATAATTAGCCCCTTAAGCTATATCAATATCAATGCAGGTTGCTTCAACTACAGCGGTATCACACTGCGCGGCATACCTGTATCCCCGACAGCCACACAAGGCACTGGCAGTTCCGCATGTTTCGGCTAGAGAAAAAATCCCTATTATGATGGGGTCCGTTACAACTATCTTGTGAATACAAGTTCTTTTGTCTTGTCTGCAATAATATGGCCCTCCATAGCCGAAAAAAACAAGCCAAGCGCTCAAACATTACTGTCAAGGGTAATTCAGTAGCGTCATTGAAGCACGCTCGTATCTCTTTACCTCTTTGATTCTTTCTTTGTCCAGAATGTATAACACCTGTCTTTCTATGGTGGTTAGTGGTCTAATTAGGTTAGGTTTGTCATCAAGCAAGCCTGTCTTTTAAATCAATTTAATATGTGACCGTCCGTGTGATAACTGGCCTTTTGATCTGGAAATTAAAGTGTTGAAAACATGCTTCGTAGAGATTTCGACAATGTAACATTGATCATTACAAATGACTGCCCATGCAATGCCATAATTTTCATAGAAGTACATTGTTAAGATATTATGTTTTGCCGAAGTCATACATTTTGGAAATGATAATTCTGATATGTATGTACAATATGTCTGTTTGCTGGTGTGTACGTGCTCATTTGTGCATGTGATTGATCCGTAATGTCCTCCGGTTTTGCAAATCCAATGGAAATAACACAAGAAGTATGGATTTGCGTTCCTTGTATCATGCTGACAGTTTCTTTAATGCCCCCATTGACGTCTTCTCCAAACATACGTGTTACGTTTACTCTAGTAAACGTAATATTTTCGTGTTTTTCAGTTGCTACTGCAGCAGGATAAATATACGTTAATGGGTAGTTAGGCCCGGCGCGCACTATGTTAAAATTAACCATCCGTTCAATGCAAGCAATCTTTCGCGTGGTGTGCAGCACTGAAAACTCTTTGCCAAGCAAGCAAAAATCTGCGTTTGCGCGCCATGGAGCAGGCAAAACGGGATAGCACCCTGACTCAAGTTTGTTTTGCCTAAGTTCCAGTGTGAGATGTAGAGTTATACGGGATCTTGCGCCCCCATGAGACAGAAACACGTTTGTCTCCCTAGCAAATCTGAGTAAAAACTCGTCGCAAAGAGGGTTTAGCACGCTATCACTCCAAGATAAAAGTGGGCTACTTCCAAATTCACGGGATTGTCTTTCCTTGTAGAATGAAAGTGTAAGATTTCATTGTTGTTTTTTTAATCCATCTAACTGTTCATAATGTCGTTCCAAACTTCTTTTCTTTTTTTCTTTCCACCCCGAGACATTGCAAAAGAAGCACTGAAATTCATGAACATTAGTCGGATAAATCATCTCCAATACCCATACCCATCTGGAATTAGGAGAACGATATTACTGTCAGGCGTTCAGTCTGTCTGTACATTCCTGAGCCTTGACGCTCACACCCTGAACGGAAATTCCCACTGGAACAGATTCACAACTGTTTGTTTAGCTGATGGCCGCCTGATCTGGGACTGAGCCTTGAAACAACATGGTACTTCCCCCTTGTGGATGTCGGGCGAGAAATGAGGACCAGATCTCTGTTAGACCCGACCAGGAAACGTGTGTGGATTTCATCTTTCTGAGATAGACTAATACTTGGGTAACCAAATCGGCAGACACCGTAAAATTTGACTTTTCTGTCGTGATAACTATGTTCCCCACTCCCTTTATAAGGTTTCCCCCTCTCGTTCTTTATGTGAATCTGCTACGTTCTTATACTGAAGTACAATGTCGTTAACCGCCTATTGTCCGAGGATGGCAAGAAAGCAATTCTTAAACGTAGTTTCAGTGTCATTGTCGGTGGTTCACGTCAGTACATATATGTAGAAAATTTCAACCAACTTCATAAACAAATTAAAAATAAGGGGACTCGCAAGACGATGTTCTGCATTAAAACTGAAACGCCGCTGCCTCTGAATATGATTCAAAATGAAAATAAATGTGGTTGAAACAGATCAGACCATGCAAACGCCCTTCGCTTGAACATTAGAGAAAAAAAAAAGAAAAAAAAAACTATGAAGTGAGAAAATGACTCGGGAGTTAAAGCCCTCCAAAACCGGTAGGTCTATTTCATGGTACTTTCCAGATGGCTACCCTACGGGAATCCAACGTGCTGGATTAAGGTCAACTTTACTCGTAAGCATGACATCGTTCCTACGTAGATCCATATGTTATGGTAAGGCGTTGACGTCGGTTTGATATAGGGAATCCGCCTTACGGTAATCCGACCAACCCTACGGAAATCCTTTACAGATGTACGTCGGATTGACTTTGGGATGCTGGCTGGGTAATGTTTCAAGATATTAAAGAAAAGGTGGTCTGTTTACGGAAAAGTTTGAGAACAACGGTTGTTTAATTAGTGTTGAGGCTGGCAGCACTCTGTGTCAAATCTATTTTGTGTCAGTTTCGATCGAGTGCTCGAAGACTCTCTTTCCGCTTGTTGACCCAAAACAAGTGTTCATGCGCCCAAACTAGTGAAATACACGTGTTCCAGTCGCACCAGTGCGCGAGATCCCGTTTAAACCCATAGTTTATATCTCACATTAAAACCAAGAAGAAACGGACTTGTATCCGTGGGGCCCCCAGCCTTACTGTGACAGAAGAAATTTGAAAACCGCAGAAAAACTGTGGGTCGCAGAAAGGCTTCTAGGCAAAGTCAAAGTTTGGCACGTCTGTGCTGCTGTCCAAGCTGAACTCGCAGTTAAGTAGATCTATTCTGTTTAAATTCTATACATTTCCTATTCAAATCTTTTGTTGTTCAATTGTTGTAGCTGTTCAATTTCCCCATTTTTTTCTCTCTTATTGTTTTTTCGGTTTTTTTTGTTGTTGTTTTTTGTTTTTTTTTCTTGAAAAAGGCTATTGCCGAAATATCGGCCATTTTCTGTCTTCTCTTTTAGTTTGCGTTTCATTGTATAGTTTGGGTATTATTTCTCTCTCGAGGCTTTGCTACTTACAACTTTTTCTTTTTGCCCAATTTTGACTGTGACAGAAGAAGGTTATCAAAAATGTACTTTCTAATTTCAGCGAGCGGAGATTAGATGGAGCTGCTAGTTGGACATAGAATTTGAGAGATTGGAGCATTGAAATTAAAACAAGGGCAGTGGGTGTGGTTTGTTAGAGATTTTTGTTAGTCACACACAGCGGGAGGCTTAAGAGACTGTCCGCCCATAGTGAAGTGTCAGTGAGATATCATTCTGTGGATAAGTGACGCTGTGAAATGTCACAGGGGCAATGGCTCTCAAAGTGTGGGTCCCAGCATTGGAGTGTCTGGCGAAGCTGTTTATAATGGATCATGGACATCATTTGTTCTATTATTTCTTTATTTTTATGTCTTGATTCTTACAATTGTAAATGGAGTCTGCAGTGCATCTTTGGTAATTTTTAAGGTTAGAGCTGGGGTCATGATTAAATGCACCCACGACAATCGTTTTTCTATGACGGCATTACCAGAATAAGTTTTCTTGTTGTTTTTTTTCAGAAATTGGCCACAATTTAATCGCAAAAATCATGTGAGTATCATGGCAATGTGGCCCAAATTTTCTATAGCCCTCGCCAAATTATTTTTTAAGTCCTAAATACGACATTTAAGACTGAGGATTGGAAGCATGTACCCGACATAAAAACTAAGAAAGACAAGAATAGGCCGTAACTGGCAGAATAAGACAGAGCGTGTAATTGAGAAGAATTCTTCTGGGCCACAATTCGTTGCCAAGAAAACCGGAGCGGTCTGTCGAACAGAATAATTCATGATATTTCATTGTTGACCATCATACTCATAACAACTAAGTAGTGTCGACGCTTTAACGGGGGTGGACTGGGTGAATGATGTCTGATAGGATATTGTGTGGGTAACAAAAACAAAACAAAAGTCTGAGAAACTTTGTCGCCGGGAGTAGAAGTGTCGTACGATAGCACGAGGCTGTACGTTTGTTTGGTTGCATTGAAAAATAAAGGACTTACGACGTAACGAGTGGGCGTTGCATTTGGCCATCTTGTTTTTTCTGTTTGTTCACGATTGGGTCCTGGCGAAGCGGAAAATACAGTGGATAATTTCTGTATTACATGTCGGTCTCAAGCTGGGTTTTCATGTCAACGGAAATGGAAACGGCAACAGAAAGGTCAAAAACCCTTCAAGAAGTGAAATAAAAAGAAGAATGTTTTCACGTGCACGAAATTGACGTCTCCGTACACATGGAAACACTCTTTCTTTTTACCCCTTGGTGGATTTTTGAAGTTTCCGTCGCCGTTTCCGTTTCCATAGACATGAAAACACAGCCTTAGTCTTGATGAGAGACGGAGTGAATGAAGAAAAGGGCAATGGAGGAAATGTAAGAATGGCGACACAGAGGTGAACGGGAAGAAAGGCGGGGGGCGGGGGGGGGGGGGGTCGGAGGGAAAAAAATTAGCTAATTAATACGAACATGAGACGAAATTTATCAGAAAAAGAAAATATGGAGATAACTAATTTAAGAAGAAATAGAGAAAATGACAAATGATGAAAATAATGAAATACGAAGAAAAAAAAATCTGAAAGAAAAAAACATTGAATAAAGTTTTCTGTCCGACATTTCTGAAAACACGGCACGAATTACAAAAAAAAAAAAAAAGGAAAGAAAGAAATAAAGAAAGAAAAACGAGTTAAGAAGATATCATGGAAAGAGAGAATGACAAAAGACGGAATAGAATGCTGAAAAAGAAAACAATGAAAAGAAAATAAGAAAGAAATAAAGTTTTCTTTCTTATTACTTGTTTCTTTTGCTTGCATTAATGTTCACTCTCCCAGTCTTAGAATCACAGTGTCTGGCTCTCGCATACATTCACTCACATACTCATTCTTTCATGCACTAGATTTTTTTTTGAATGATGTCAACTCCGATCGTCAGTCAGAAACTCTTACATTTCAGTCCATTGTTAAAAAAAGCTACAATTTTTGTGCCCTGTGAAACAAATTTGATCCCAGAATTGCGTTGCTCTGACCTTTTCGATAGTTAATCATCAAACCAGTTCATATTTTACCCATGCCAGAGTCATTCATATTTTATTCCATTTCACAGCATCCTCCTCGGACCGCCATTTTTCTCATTCCCACTAGCCACCAGGAAACTATCTCGTTTGGAGATTTGAATATGAGAAGAAGTTTTTGCCCGAGCCTCCTAGCGATCAAATTGCTGTTCTTTCATTCTCCCCATCCTGCATGCATGGCCACCCTCTTAAACTGTGAACGTGTCACAAACTGCAGGGGTCTTTTTAGAAAAATCTCTCTCTTTATGTGGTCTCTCTGTTATGTGTGGAACTGTTGCTGGAGAACTTGTGCAGCAAAATAATTGAGGTCCTCTCACAAAAGCAATTAAGTTAATCCTCGTGTCAAAGTTTGTCTTCCCGTGGAGATCGTGGCTAGCGCTGATTTTGTTTCCTGTTGTCTGCGCCCCCCCCCCACCCAACCCCCAAACACCCTTCTGTGCCTGACTCCTTTCAGTGTTTCATGTGTTGTGTTTCGTCCTAGACCAGTGTTTCTCAACATTAGTTGTCCTACGCCCCACTTCTATTTTTTAAAATAATAATAATAATAAAGTTGGCCCCGTCATAATTGGACAAAGTTATTATGCCCTATAATTGTATACAAAAAGTGTATAAATTACACAGTAGGTTAAAATACTCTACCAAATAAAGCTTTCTGTAAACAATCCTCATGCCCCAGTCTGAAGTAGTCCCACCCCCCACCAAACTATTGCCAGGCCCCGCCTTAAGACACAGTGTGACCTGGACCCACCAGGAAGAAAAATGGTTGACTCACAAACATCTTCATTGTCTCTTTTTTCCACTTATATCTATTGTGAAAACATTGTTTACGAGTACTGTGTTTTTTAACAGATGCCTCTGGTCTTAAGCATTGTGATTTTGCCTCCATTTTATCGTATTGTCATTCTACACTCGTATCATCTTTGTTGAATGATAAATCTTATCATGTGATGATGCGCCGCTAGACAGTAACTCGATCTTCTCCATTATTTTTTATTACACCCATCTCCACCATCCGGATATCTTTCTGTTGTTGGAATGATCTTTGGGTGTAAATCTGACCTTATTCTTCCAGTTTGCTGCTCTAGTTATATAAATAAAAATAGCAATAACAACAATAGAGAAATATAAGACTTGGCTGTGGACATTGCAGTTCATACTACATGTACAATGCTGGCAGTTCTGCTCATAGACGTCACTGCTATCCATATTTTGTCTGCAATGCCATTGTGAAACCACGTAGAAAAGAAACACGGGGTAAATAGTTCCATTTCCTCATGCCTGTCTACGAACACGTAACGTCACATTTCAGATTGTTAAACAGTGTTACAGCACTGAGTTAGGTCTGTTTTGCCTCTGTTTTATTACAAGATGATTATGAACTGTGGAGTTAAGCGGGACCTGGCCCAGTGGCGAGACTGAAACTATCCGGTCTTGCTAGCTGGGGCGAAACGAAACTGTCTTGATTCAGCAGGCGAAAAGAGAGATCTCGCACACCGAGTCAAAAGATGCAAGACAGACTTAATTTAATGCGGTAGGGTCTTAACTCTCATAAGGAATAAGCCAGTTTGCACTATTTGAACCGACACTATTGAGATTCACATGGCGAAACCGACACACCAGACTAATCCCACCGTGGATGATGAGCTCCTAATGGAAAACAGCTTCTAATGTTGTCTCACCCCGCCCACATCTTCACTCCACATGGTACTAGCTGATTTCTTCCCTCTGTCTCTTCCTGACATAGACAAGTTCACCAGAAACAAAGCCTCGCTCAAACACCTCTTCTATCATTTCATTATTTTCTTCTGTATTTTCTCGTTTGGTGGTTCGCTGATGATGAGATAGTCGCATCATGTTATCTGATGAGATATTACACAAACCACAGAAAATCTGTGGGGTCGCAGCAAGGCTTGAAGCAAAGAAAAAATATGGCAAAATGCAAAAGTTGTGTGTGGCGAAGCCCCGCGTAAGAAATAATACAGGGCAATACAACAAAGCGTAAAGAAAAATGGAAAATACACCAAGTTTTCGATATGTATTACCGTTCTCACGGGAATAATGCTAACAGGGTAGAAAACTGAACCAATAAAACTATTGAACAAAGAAAAAAAGAAAAAAAAAAAAGAATGTAAAATCAGTACGAGTACTCTTACTCGTAGCTGCGAGGCCAGGCTTAGATTATGGGAGGGCAGCACGCCCATCAATAAAATGAAAGTTAACCTTGCCAGACATTCATAATGACAATTCGCTGACCTTCTTATATGACGATGATCAAGCCGTATACACAGGGAATGGAATTTCAATGCTCTTCAATATGCCAAACAGTGCTAGTTTTGCCTCCCAGTGAAACTCAAGTTCTAGGGTTGTGGACAGATCCAAAACCGCAGGGTCAGGCCTTTTATATCTCACCGGAACTTATCACGCCTCAATTGTACCTGCAGTCAACTGGTCAGGACAGTGCCTGGCATGTGCTTTTTCCGGGCGCCGTCGGACCTCGTCAGATAAATTAACCAGACTGACCAGGCACAGAAGTGAATGAAAGAACCCATCACTAAATCTTGTCACGCCTGTCAGTGCCAACAAAACGCACTACCGGACACCCAAAGACACCCTCAGAGTTATCATATTCTCGTCACAACAAGCCAAGACAAGCCAGTGCGGTCTTTCTCAGCAGTTCCTCGAAAGAGCGGTTCTCACATTGGCAGGTGTATGGCAATGGACTACCATGATGGCTCAAACCGTACAAAAATAATAAGAACAGATTGAGCGGAACTGTCTCTGTGATAGTAAAAGAAGTTGTGTATAGTTAAAACTGGGTTTGAAAGTCAGAACAGTCACAGGAGAAGCCACTGGTTTTCATATCGAGGGTTATCACCAGAATGTGTCATGTCCAGTTTGTATTATTGCTCTTAAATGTCTTTACATATCCAAGACACACGGCGTGTGACAGAACTCAATAAAACTGTTCACGTAGCCGTCTCGTTATTGCAATTATTTGAACTTTCATTACGGTTACAAATTTCAAACTCGTTTTCTCTCAGTTTATTTTGAACATAAAACAGTTTGGTGGCCAGTCCTCAATATTCCAATCCCCCCCCCCCCCCCCCTAAGTATGAGACAAAACTCATTCAGTATACACTAACCATAAAGGTTCTCACACAGTTACTGGAAATAGGAGGAGCAACAAGGAACTAAATAGTCCACTTGTTGATACCAATCCTTGTTGTATTTGTGATTCATAGCTTTGCTATTTGCAACAAAAGCAGAATCTAGCGAGTTGTGACACACTTAATCTAGCTTTTTCATCAGCACTACCCACAGGGCACGTCATCTGTTTGTGACTCACGTTCTAGACAGGAACCTGCGGCCAGTGTGAGCAAGAATGTGTCAGAGAGAACTATGATAATTGCCGTATACTGTGATATTATGCCTCGCTGTGTTTTCGTCACCACTAACGTATTTAACCCTGTGGGGGCCAGTGCACCATATTTGGAACACGTAACGTAACCTATTTATTTGTTGTTGTTGATGATGATGTTTTCAAATACAATTTCTAATTTCTAATTTATCGGTAATGAAGTTTTCATGATTTATTTTTGGTATTTTTGTACAAGTTTAAAATAGATTTGCCTGCTTCATGAGTTTTGGATATGATTTTTTTAAGTCTCTAAGACTGCGGGTTGGAGAGTTAACGGCTTTTGGTTTCGGGTGTTAAGGTGCTCACAATCATGTAAATCAACAAAACTGTGTCAGATTTATGACAAGCACATTTGCTCGTTATTTCCTCGATGAATGCATGGATTTGAGTGCATTATGGTTATCCTAAAATCATTGGATATCGCCATTTGAAACCTTTATTTGTGGCTAAACATCGACTTTTATGGGAACAGTAAGTTTGTGTCGTATTTCTGAAAGATTTTTTTTTTTTTTAAAGTCTCTTGTCGGTTTCTGTCATTTCAGTTCATATGTTGTTTTTAGAAAAATGGGGATTATCATCTCCCACTCTCATGATAACCTACTAACTATAACAGTATAATGGAGCTAAAGGGTGAACATGACGTAAGCGTCTTAAACACTTCACCAAAACTTTTTCTACTGCCTACATTTTCACGATAGATTACGTGTACACATTTGTATTGGACAAAATCCAGTCTTTAATATTATTTATTAACAATTTATTTGAGACATACACACACACACACACACACACACACACTCACAAAATGGATTTTACGTCGAGTAGAATCGAAAAGTATAATTTAAAAATTCGTACTTCGCCTTTCTTTGTTCTTCGTATATTTTTTCATATTGCTGGTCGAAAATCAACTTTGAATATCACATCTGTGTGTATTCTCCCCGTCAGGGGCCAATTAGACTTAAATAGAGATGTCTTACCATTAGCTCACTCGAAGGTGTGAAGTATAATATGATATGGCCAAGTTATTAAAGAGAACTGACATTGTAGACTTTGGCAGCTCAAGAGCGGCAATTACCACAGTTTAGTATTCACATGGAACAAAACTTCCACGTTGCAGTTACAACACGGCATAACGGCAACAAACATTTCCGTTGCTATTTCCTCTCTAGTCAGTCATTCGATATTTTGAAAGTCAGTCCCGTTTGTTTTGACACAGCAGTGTGAACGCTGAGTTTGTAAATGTCAGACTGTCACTTTCTGAAGCGATCTGCCAGATCTGGTGATGGAGAGATTACTGCCAGTTGCAGGAATAGTTGACAAAACCTATTTTTACTGCCGCGGTATATATTTTGTAAAAAAAAAAAAAAAATCGTAAACGCCCCAATACAAAAATTTTCAGGAGATGCAAATAAATAAATGGCGTTGCGTATCCCTGTATTTTTTTAATTCTTTATTTCTCTGTAAACATTGGTGAGACGGGACTGCGACGCGACAGCATCACTATAAAGTCGCGTGGGCTAAAAGTTACAAAAGTCCTACTCGACAGCGTTTCAAGTGGCGATGTCTGACACTTGTTGGACTTTATCTCTTTATTCTTTTTAACTTGATTCTGGTTTATACTCCATTTTATCGTTTAATCGGCCTCGGCTGTTTATCAGGCCTTCATGTGTTGAATGATGGAGGTGATGTAGGATAAACTCTGCCATGTTTGCACGCTGCACGCAGTGTATAATGAGTGAGGGATTATGTCGAGAATTGGTGTGCACACAGCTCCTGCAACTAGAGCAAGGCTACCCCCTGTCCTTCGGGCGACGTTTATTTATTTACAATGTGCTTTGCGCTGCGACATTTCTGATTCCCCTGATAACCTTTTGGCAGCAGGGAACCAAAAAGAAGGATTTTTTAAACATTGTTTCTGGTGGATGAAAAGGGGAAAAATGGAGAAACGGGGAAAGGGGGAGGGGGGGGGGAGGATTATATAACAAAGAGTGATTCAGAAGTAATAGCGCTGATTTAGGGTTTTTTTTGTTTTGTTTTCTTGATGACGATTTCTAAAAAGAAAAAAGGGCGTGTGTGGGAATGGCTGCCACGATATTCATTGATTAAAGGAAATAATAGTAATAGTAATAATAAATAATCTGATAATGAAATTTGTTAGAGGGATCGTCCTCTTCTTCTTCGCTCGTTTTTCAAAGGCCTACACTAACTTGATCCCCCTATTTAGTTCTTTAATTTTGAAAGATCTCTGCTCTTGGCATTTGTACCTGAACACTACTTGATCCCCCTGAAGGAGGCTCTTTCCTATAAAGTCCGCAGTCAGCTGCAAGTTCTCTGCCAATCCCCGTGCTAGTTCCACGGTACTTTTCTCAGAGTCAGAAAGCCACGTTTCCGTTCTTAAAACGGCATGATATACTGGAGAGCTCTATAATAGAGATCTACTGGAGGAATAAATGCCGAACTTTTGATTAAAAGAAAGGAGTGAAGAGAATATCAACTCCAGGACAAGCAGCAATACAGACACATTTTATCTGGTTCACTGACTCGAGATCTCCTCCATTATCTCCTCGTTAAATTGCTGGTCCCAGTAAATGTTTGTGATTCTCTATTCTCTCTTTATGCGTGAGTGCGCGCGCGCGCGCGCGTGTGTGTGTGTGTGTGTGTGTGTGTGTGTGTGTGTGTGTGTGTGTGTGTGTGTTATTATTATTATTTAGACGTAATGGGTGTTTCCTTTGTAAAATGTCAGACAGATAAACATGCAGCGCTGCATTCCGTACAGCGTACAAAGAGCATTCTAATCACTGTCATTACTCGCGCTTAATGCCAGATAGCCACTCGCAATCATTTTGCTTTAGAGCTAGCGTGAACGAGATCATTCTGGGGAAAGAGTTGGAAACAAAATAATGTATCGGTTAAGTTTTTTATAGAACAAGTACGTAGGAAAACATGAAATTTCAGAGTGACGCAGAGAAAAGCCAAATTTAAGGCCAGCCGAGATGCAATAAAGCTATTATAACTATTTCAGGATTGCCTGAAAGTTAAAATTTTGAATCGTTGAAATCGTGGAGTTATATAATTATCCTTTTTGGGATTATCTTGAAATGTAAATCTTTGCCAGACAAATTACATTGTGGTGGTCCCAGAAGTTTCCCAACAATTTTGCTTTTTATTTCTCCCTGTGTGCTGTTTGTGCGTCTTTTATGTGTGTTGTCTGTCCGTCTGGCTCTCTGTCTCTTTCTTTCTTTCCTCTGTCCCTGTCTCTCGCTTCTCTCTGTGTCTCTCTCCTCCCTCTCTGTGTCTCTCCCTCTTTTCTCCTCTCTCTCTTTCTCTTTCTCTTCCTTTTCTCTCTCTCTCTCCCTCTCTCTTTCTCTTCCCCCTTTCTCTCTCTCCCTCTCTCTTTCTCTCCCCCCCTCTCTCCCTCTGTCCCACTCTCGTTGGCTCCCATTCTATCACTATATGACCGTATGCTTTTAGCGATTGTACCACTTTTACCTCTCCTTACCATCAACCAAACCTCAATCGCTTTTTTTTTGTTTTACCATATTGATTTACTCACACAACAAAATTGCCTATTTTTCCATTCTGACAATTCCCTCAGAGTCAAACTACGTTGACCTAAATCCTTAACCACTTTCCCAGAAAGTACCGAATTTTTTTTTTTTTCGCTTCTTCGATGTTTTCAAAAATTAATAGTATCGACCCAGCTAAATCTCCTGACTCTGCTGTATGCAATTCGCAGCCAAGACAACCCCAACAACAAGTATCGAATCCATGTCATTCGATAGTAATCGTGAGTTCACATCACGATATCCGAAAACGTTTCCAATTGCAACATGGGAGTGTGTTACAGATTGGGGTATGCCCTCGCGTGTTATGGGGTGGTATATTATGGAATTTAGATGTTCGACTGCATTTAATAATAATCGAGAGGTTTTACTAATTACTCTGCCATACCATGCCACATACACTAATAACAATTTCGAGTAAGTTATATCAAGGACCTTGTAGGGCCACAAATTTATTACTTAAAATTCCTAACAATTTCGTCTATCTTACATATTAAAAAGACAACATCAGCAGCATCAAATGAAAATACTATAATACATAACTAGAAGTCTCCTCTAGATTCTTAGAAGATTAGGAAATCTATATCATTCTGACTCATTCACAGTTTACTTAGTAATCATTTATCTTCAGAAATATAGTCTGCCTACTGTCTCACAAATAATATTCTTATGTCTCAGACGACAATATTAACTCAGTAATAGCTTATAAAGGATCAAACCGTCAAGACACACTGACGTAGTTAAGATAGATCTAGATCTGCTCTAGGATGGGCTGGCAATCCCCAGCCTCATCCAGACACATCAAATTACAATTTACAAATGTGTATATCAGTCACTCAGTCTAGATCTTAATGGCAAGTAAAGACATTATAATCTTGCATCCTTTGGTAGCACTTCTACTGGAAAAGTAGGGTCAGATTCACGTCATCGTCGACGCACTGTCTCAAAACTTACGATTGGTTCCCTGAAACAATATCAGGGAACTGGAGAAAATAGCTGTGGGTAAATTCATTGTCTATCAAGGACATAGACATGTCTTTAACGGTCTCATGATTCTCTCAGGCTGAATCTTGCCGACACCCTCGCAGCCGGAAGGATCTGCATGGAGTGAGTAAACCTAAAGATGGCTTCGCTTATATCTTCTGCAAACCCCAGCGAACTGCTCAAATTTGATTGGTGCATCCATTTCGAGCTCAGCTCGCAATCTATTAATAGTAACAGACAAAGTTAAATTAGTATATCAAAAGCGTTCGCAAAGTCTCTCCACCCTCTACGTTTTATGTACGAATTTATTCACTCCTTATTCGCCCCGTCTTCCCTTGCTAAAGTACACCCAAACCACGGGGTCGAAAACTGCACCGTCACTGTTAATTTATCCATTCGTTCTATCTTGCCCCACTTTCTTTCCATCTCTAAGAAAAAGCGTTATAAAAACAAACTGTCCACGGGAATAGTTCAAGGACATTTGCACTGGCTAAAATCAATGATGCCATGAAATAAACAAAGCGTGACCCAGCACGGCAATTCAAATCCTAACCCTGACATATCCCCCACCCCAGTGAAAATTTTAAGAAAAATGTACACGATAAGATCCAAGAAATCCCAAAGTTATTGTGGTAGGGGCTTAAGTAGTACTGTAGAAAAATGAGCCTTAAGCTTGAGAAGAAAAATCTAACTAAGAACGTGCATATTGGATGGACAAAAAGCATACAATTATTGATGCCACGTTCCATAGAATTTATTCTATTTAAACACTCTTACTGCACACAATCAAAATTCTCAGAAACATCTATAATAATAATGAGTATATCACTGTATACTGCTGGATTAAAGTATAACTATTATGAAATAATGAAGCCTTACTGAAGGAATAGGCTTATAATTATATAGTCAACACACACAATTGCTGCTTATATACATATTCACACATAATATATTGTTAATTAAAATACTGTGGTATCCAATGGCAGCAGTAGCTCTGGTAGCTTGGTTTGCCATGTCTCTATCTCATTGACCCGCTGACAAGGGCGTCAGGTTTGCCAGAAGTTCAGGTCACAGTCAGGAATGACGCTGGTGGAAAGAGGATATTCACAAAAAAGGATTGTAAAACTGGTTCATAAAGTAATGAACAAGATAAATGTGAATCCATCCACCGTCTAGAATTGAGGGGGACAAGCACTATCCAACCCCAATACAAGACACAACACTCTCTAATGGGAAATTAAATGAGACGTGACAAAATATCAGCTTGGGAATTGTCACCGCCCGGGATAGTACGGATAACAAACCGGTATTCCTGGAGTGCAAGACTCCACCTCGTTAATCGAGCATTTTTAGCCCTGTTAGTCTTTAAGAATAACAACGGACGATGGTCCGTTTCAATTATAAACTCGGACATGAGTAGATATCGCGAAAATGCGTTTACAGCAAAAATGATAGCGAGGCACTCTCGCTCGATAATTGCATAGCGGCATTCCCTATCCAGCAACTTGCGGCTGGCGTATAGACATGGCAGCAAGGTATCGTCTCGTTCCTGTAATAACACAGCTCCCAATCCCTTGTCCGATGCATCAGTGCGGACAATAAATATTTGGTTAATATCTGGAAGTATGAGAATGGGGGAAGTGGAAAACAATTGTTGAACGGTACGAAGTGTATCAGCACATTCGGTTGTCCATTTCACTTTATTAGGAAAATTCTTTCTTGTGAGGTCCGACAACGGAGCTGTAAGCGAAGAAAAATTTGGAATGAATTTCCTATAATAGTTAAGAAAGCCCAATAAACTACGAACTTCTTTCTTAGTTCGAGGTGGTTGGAGCTTTAAGATGGTAGTTATCTTCTTGTCATCAGGAGTCTGAACGCCGTGGGCAATTGTATGGCCCAGAAAATTAATTTCATTATATCCTAAAAACACCTTACTGGGTTTCGCTGTAAGGCCAGCTCGACGAAGAGCAATAAAAACTTGTCGTAGGGCTGCGAGGTGGCCCGACCAATCGGTTTCATAAATACAAATGTCGTCAAAATACGACACTACGGAATTCATACCCTGGAGCAATATTGTCATCATACGGGCGAAAGTAGCAGGGGCTGTAACTAACCCGAAAGGCATATAGCGCCACTGCATAAGACCCAACGGAGTCTGAAAAGCGGTATATTGCTTGCTATTCTCATCAAGCGGAATTTGCCAATAGCCTTTGGAAAGATCAATTTTAGAAAAAATCGTTGCCCTGGCTAACTGAGCAAAAAGATTCTCCTGGTTGGGAATCGGTTCAGCGTCATATATCGTAACCTCATTAAGTTTACGATAGTCAATACAAAAACGCACGGTATCATCTTTTTTTTTCACTAAGACGATGGGTGAGTTATATGGACTCGTCGATCGCTCTATCACTCCTAGGTGAAACATGTTACGTACCTCGGTTATTATAGTCTCTTGTGCGTGCAGCGGACGCGGGTATGGTTTAACAAAGACGGGTATATCCGTCTTTAATCTTATAACATGCTGTACCAAAGAAGTATTACCTGGTAGATCAGTAAAGACTGTAGTAAACTCGTTAAGCAAATCTCTTAAATCTTGTCTTTGCGATTCAGATAAATCTGGATTTATATTTACATCCGAAGTGTTTTCAGAAGATCGAAGTGCGGGGATTGAATTCTCTATCTTAATAGGATCATCATCGTCAACTGAAACTAAGGCCGCATTGGCCTGAGCAATTACATTTCGGCGATTATTCTGTCGATTATCATCGTCGGACAGGTACTGCTTTAACATATTTATATGGAAGACTTTGTCCTGTCCTCGAATCTTGATAAGATAATTTACTCGAGAAAGTCTCTTTAGAACTTTAAAAGGTCCCTTCCATGTAAGAAGGAGTTTATTTTTCGTCTCCGGAAGGAGAACAAGAGTTTGGTCTCCGACGGCCAAGGTTCGCAATCGGCTACCTTGATCACGATATTGTTTATAAAGACTAGCATGCGCAGCTGAAGATTTTTGTGCGAGCTGACATGCGTTAAGAATTCGATGGCGCAAGTCTACAACGTATTGATATGCAGACCGCGTATCGTTGTCGTCGGTGTCTGATCCGGCGAATAAATCATGGAGTATGGCCATTGGACCACGCGGCTTGCGACCATACAATAATTCGAAGGGGGAAAAACCCGTCGATGCGTTCGGCAGTTCTCGGTATGCAAAAAGAATAGCGGGGAGTTGTCGATCCCAATCACTCGGTTTGTCGGCCGACACTCGTGCAAGCATACTTTTCATGGTAGCATTCCAACGTTCACAGCAGCCATTAGACTGTGGGTGGTATGGAGATGTCAACCTTTGTTTAATACCGACCAATTCCAAGACTTTCTTAAAAAGCTCAGAGGTAAACTGTGGACCTCTGTCCGATAAAATTTCAACCGGAAACCCAAGACGCGAAAAAATAGTAATAAGGGCTTCAGCGACATGATCAGCTGAAATGTCTTTTAGCGGAATGGCCTCTGGCCAACGGGTTGCGTAGTCAATGACAGAAAGTATAAAACGCTGTCCTCTGTCTGACTTGTGTAGGGGACCAACTATATCTACGGCAACGCGCTCAAATGGTCTGGAGACCATAGGCATCTCCTGCAGAGGAGCTCGCGATGCTCTTCCTTTAGGAGTACGTCTCTGACATACGTCACATGTTGATACGAACCGGTTTACATCTGCGTAAATACTGGGCCAAAAAAATTGCGATAGTATTCGAGACTTAGTTCTGGCCTTTCCCTGGTGACCTGCCAAGGAAGTGTCATGCGCGAGACGAATAATGTCGCGACGAAAAGATCTTGGTACCACAAGTTGCATAATGGTCTCTCGCTCACTCCGAAAATTACGATATAATAAGTCATCTTTCATAAGAAACTTAGAGGTATCCGGTGCGGTAGGATCAACTTTAGCAAACAAATGTTTCAATGTGGGATCTGAATGTTGCTCATCATGAAATGCACTAGACGTTATGTTCATTTCAATAGTAGGATTACTCAATGGACTGTCTGCTCGTCGACTCGACTGTAGGCGTGTTGTCGCACAAGCAACACTCTCATCCTCAGTCCAAATTTCCAAGTTACCGATAGGAAATTTATTTACTTGAGGTACATTCCCTATGATTATATCAGCCACTGGATTAGGCAGTACACATGCAGGAACAATACCTGTGAGAAAAGGTGTATCAATATAAACTTCTGCAAGACGGAATCGCTCTACAGATCCGCCAAAAGTAATACAAGTTACCTCCTTGTCCAAAAATTGTGTTGGACGGACTAGTGACTGTCGAACGCCGATAGTCGTGCATCCGGAGTCACGTAGAACAGAAGCGCGAATCGCGTTCACGCGGCCCTGGTAAAATGTTAATTCACCCAGTTCATGTAGGGCAGACATGACTGGAATAGTCTTTGATTGTCATGAAGATTCAGAATGACCGTCAGTCTCATAAGGTGTAGATTTAACCGAGCAGGCATTTGCGGATTCCACTTTCGCGTTACAAAATCTTTGTATGTGGCCTACCCTATTACACCTAAAACATATAGTACGATTAGGATCGTTTCCACGATAAGGAAGACTCTGCGGTCTATTATAATTATGATTATCATCAAAATGGACTCGTCGTTGTTAATTAAAATACTGTGGTATCCAATGGCAGCAGTAGCTCTGGTAGCTTGGTTTGCCATGTCTCTATCTCATTGACCCGCTGACAAGGGCGTCAGGTTTGCCAGAAGTTCAGGTCACAGTCAGGAATGACGCTGGTGGAAAGAGGATATTCACAAAAAAGGATTGTAAAACTGGTTCATAAAGTAATGAACAAGATAAATGTGAATCCATCCACCGTCTAGAATTGAGGGGGACAAGCACTATCCAACCCCAATACAAGACACAACACTCTCTAATGGGAAATTAAATGAGACGTGACAAAATATCAGCTTGGGAATTGTCACCGCCCGGGATAGTACGGATAACAAACCGGTATTCCTGGAGTGCAAGACTCCACCTCGTTAATCGAGCATTTTTAGCCCTGACAGAGTGATTCTTATTTTGTTTGTTTTTCTTGAGGATTACAGTCATCTTGCTACAACATAGCTTGTGACCTCACTGGAGAAGTCACGATAGCTGAAGTTAATTGTAGCAGAGAAAGCACAGGCAGTTTTTTTTTTCCCCCGACTGTGTGGCATGCAATATGCCAACCGTCAAAAATAACATATTTTGACTGAATATATGGGTTTCAGGCACATCTGCCCGTGGATCCATGAAAGAATAATTATTTCTCTAACGTGGACCCACAGTGCATTTTGTCCTTTCTGGAAAAGGCAAACATCTACAACTTGCTGTAAAAACGTTTATACACATTTACGAGACCCTTTACAGATCTGCGAATATAATACTTTAAGTATACAAAACTATCTAATTCTATTTGTGAAATTTAGAAGCTCAGAATACCAAACATAAATAAAGTACTCATTGCACCGTAAAAACCCAAACTCAAACTCAAACTCTCATCTTTGGATGAGCGTGGAGGCGAAAGTGTGAATAGACAAGACATGGAGCCACATCGTCATGAATGAATTTGCTAGAACCTGCTGGGAGCGTCCCTTCCGACTCCTCTCTTCACAGCTTAGTTTAAAACAATGAAACGTTTTTTCCCCTTGCCATTGAATTCAGGAATAACGTGCGAAGAGCGATTGGAATAGTGGCTGATGAAATGGACGAGTGAATTATAGAGGTCAAAGTGTACCGTCGGCAGTTTCTTTTGTTTTTGCTGGGAATGCATGATAATTATGGACGGAGTTTGATGGGGAATGATACTGTTGTTTTCACGCAGAAGGAAATGGGGATCATAGATTATTCCTATATGGCCAATGGATGCTCTCCATACTAAAGTATCGGTGTGTGTGTGTGTGGGGGGGGGGGGGAGAATTGGCTTTTGAAAATGTATAGTTTAATGGGAATGGACTAATTTTCTCTTCATCAGGGCTGCAAAATGTTCCCAACCTGTAGAGTTTGGGAAATGTTGGTCCTGGTAGGCTTTCAAGCTGTTTGGATCGGCTGTTGCACGGCACACAGACAAGAGAGATAGAGAGAGTGAGAGATTTAACATGTTCTTTCTTTTGCTTGTATACTCTGTCTGTGTTTCTGTACCTTGCTGAGATTGATTACTGCACTGATTGAATTCAATCATTGACTGATTGTCCAGCTAACTGTTATACATTTTATTTGCCTCCTTTGTAAAACGGCCCTGTAGTCTAAAGCGTCACACTATTCCTATACTATGCTCCTACATAATACCTTCTGTGAGCCATATCAAGAGTCTGAATGAATATCACATTGGCGTGATGTACTAGAAAGAAACGGCGCTACAAATTACTTATTTCCCTTATCTGTATGATAGACAGGGTCAAATACTTCTACTGTCAATATGTGACAAAAAAGGTCAGGTCAGCTTTGGATCATCACTCAAACGTGTCCAAAAACAAAAAAATATAGCTAAATCATGGTGTCCTATATGATCAAACCTTTGATCTTGAAAGCCAACGTCATTTCTAAAGCCTGTGTTTTCCTACCGTATGCCCGGAGCTACAATGAATGAGGTCAATAGACATCGTTTTTTTTTTCTGATGGAGTTGACAGATTACGTACCGACAGTTTCGTACCGACATGACCCCGCACAGAGATGAACCTTTCTGCTGTCTCGAGTCAAAACGCGTCTCGATACGGGTACTAGGAAAGCCTTTTTGTTTTTATCGCAAATGTGTTATCTTTAGCCGTCCGTGAAGATAATGTTCAATGTATTTTGAAGATTATTAAAGAAATAAACATTTAAAGAAAATTATGGGATTAGAAAGAAGAAAAAAATGTATTACTTTCAAACTTACGATATATAACATCCACGATACAGATTGATGTTTGATGTATCAGCCTGAAACTGTCCTACAGATCTAAAAATAACACTATAAAAGTCAGGCCAGAGAGACAGAGAGAATTTCTTTCATTCTGAAGAAACTCCCATTTTCTGACCCCCGCTCCTTTTTCCGCCATGCTCCATCCCATTCTATTTTTTGTTTTAATTTTCATGTCGTCTATTTCTTTCTCTGCGACATGCCTTTGTCGCAATCCCAGACGTAGTAGGTGGAAGAACTATTTAAATCAACGTGGAGAATCGAAAGAAAGTCCTTTCGATGGAGACGTGGGTCAAATGAAAGAAAACAGATTTGATTTTATACTTACTGATTCAAAACTTACATTTTAAACGGAATGAATTGTGTTTTTGCTGGGGAGGAGGCCAGTAGAATGACTGGTAACAACAAGGAGATGGGGTCTCCTCCACCCCCCCCCCCCCTTCCTCGCCCCCGCAGCTATCTTTTTATCCTTTCGTTTCTTGGACACCAGAGCTCATGTCATGGATATGTCTCAGAAGACCTTTCGGTCCCTCCCTCGGGCGACACATGTTATGGTGAAATCATTCAATTAATTATCTCACTGGCCGGTGACCCTTCTGGTCGGTCACTCGCCACAAGGGGGATTTATTAGAAAGGGCCTGACCTATGAGGACACGAAACGTAACCTTTCCCCTGGGCGGGCTTGTTTATGATGTTTGTTGGTATGTTTATGACTGTACTTTTGTGAGTCAAAATCTGGCAAAAAGCAAAGGTTGCACGTTGCAAAGCCTTGCGTGAGAAATAATGCAGACACGATACAATGAAACGCAAAGGAAAAGGAAAGACAAATCAAGCTTTCTCCCAGCGGACCTTCTTTTTGCAACATTTTGACTTTGCTTCAAGCCTGGCTCCGACCCCCCAGATTTTCTGTGGGCTTTTTATAATGCTTTTTAGGAGTGTGAATATCGCAATGTCGGGATATCTCTTTACAGACGCACATCTTATCCGTGTATGTTTATCTTTATAATAATGTTTGTGTATGTATATTCTAGTATTTGTATGTGAATTCAATGGTTAATCACTGATATTTAGTGCAGTAATTGTCATATTATGGCCCATGTGTGGGAAGGGTCATGACTTGTGAAATTAACGGGTCTGACCAGGTATGTCCCTTGGTTAGTTTGTTGCATATTAGTGATACACCCGAACATTAGACTGTTTCGATTGGAAAGAAACATAAATAGCAGTTGTTTTTGTGGTTCTGCAATGGTAACAAAAGTAACAATGATGGCAATAATCTATATAAAAAAACAGCAAGGAAAAAAAAATTCACTGCTGCGAGGAAGAAATGCCCAGACCTGAAAAACTCACATGTGAAAGATAGTTCTTTTTGCTACCATGTCTATTCCTTTGACATGAAAGCGAAGTATCGTAATTTTGTAATAAATGAAATTAGGCCTAAAAATATCGAATAACTAGCTGAGGTCCCCGGCCCTGCCCGGGATACATCGGTTCTGGGTGGTTATTATGGACCTGCTTCATCTGGCCTGTTCCTATTTGTTTATTTTATTTTTGTTTGTTTTTAAATAAGTCTTCCTGCTCTGCCTTTGTGAGTTGACACCCTGCGCATCCCGCACAACAGCATGATTTGCGCACGGGTTATTGTGTTTGATAGTGAACACATCGCAGGAAGTGATAACGAAACCTTAAAATGGCGAACCATGACTCGAAATAGATCTAAATGATGGCGAAACAATAAATTTCCAATAAAAAAAACTACACCGATTTGAGACTTCTATTAAAAACTGTGCACTCTTACATCCATTCTGATGCACCATATAAAATTTGAAGTCTGAATGTTGAGTGGTTCAGAAGCCTTTTGCAACGAAAAATCTCAAGTCCACAAATATATATAGTACTAGCTGAGGTCCCCGACCCTGCCCCGGATAAATCGGTTTGAATATTGGTTTCAGTTCTGGGTGGTTATTATGGACCTGCTTCATCTGGCCTGTTCCTATTTGTTTATTTTATTTTTGTTTGTTTGTTTTTGAAAAAGTCTTACTGCTCTGCCTTTGTGAGTTGACACCCTGCGCATTCCGTACAACAGCATGATTGGCGCACGGGTTAGTGTGTTTGATAGTGAACACATCGCAGGAAGTGATAACGAAACCTTAAAATGGCGAACCATGACTCGAAATAGATCTAAATGATGGCGAAACAATAAATTTCCAATAAAAAAAACTACACCGGTTTGAGACTTCTATTGAAAACTGTGCAACCTTACATCCATTCTGATGCATCATATAAAATTTGAAGTCTGAATGTTGAGTGGTTCAGAAGCCTTTTGCAACGGAAAATCTCAAGTCCACAAATATACTATATAGATGCTTTCTCCTCAACAATGATGGCCTCCCTCCTGCCTTTGTTTTGTTTCCACGTTATTACCGTGTATGTCATAAAAAGTAACCATATCAAGCTTGGTGCCCAGTGTCCCGCATGAGTTCTGAAGCAGGACTGCAGATTACTACTTTTATTGTAAGAGAGAGGGAGAGAGAGAGAGTACGTCATCGAATAATGCTTTCTCCTCAACAATGGTTGCCTCCTTCCTGCTTTTGTTTTGTTTCGACTTTAAACTTCCGGTTGCGTTTCAAAGTTTGAAGGCATGAGTTTCTGTGCCGTCTGCTTGGTAACGACCATGCGGGTGTTACTGTGCCAGTTGTGAGTTGTTTTCTTCCTAGATCTACATAATCTGTGTGCTGATTGTGCGTGTTGTTTGCAACCCGTTCTTGCAACGGGTCCTTACACTAGTACTTCACCCACCAACAGCTCAGTAGTTACATATCAAGTAATAATAATGAACAGAACATTAAAAGCATTAATTAGTGGATTATCTGTCCTTTTGATTTTACATGCTTCGGTTTGGGTTTTATTTCCTTCTGGTTTGTTTTTCATTCTGCTCCAGGCCCGCCTTAACTTTATAATGGACCCCTGGGCAAAGCAATAGGATTTTCTCCTCGGTTTCAGAAACCAGTGTAGATTTGCGTGCACGGGCCCCCTAAACTCTTAGGGGCCTTGGGCAGCCGCCAGTGTGCCTATACGTCAAGACGGCTCTGGTCTGCTCGTCTGTTTGTTCATATTTTTCATGATGTTTGTCTATTGTCTACTTCGTGTTGTTTGTGTCGCTAGCTAATTACCATTACCAATTTTTTCAAGCTTGTTTTCCAAGCTGTCTTTTCTGTGTCTTTTCCTTCACCAGTACTGTTTTTCTTGTTCTTCCACGGAATCCACTGTGATCATATGTCTCCTCGTGTTTGTCCAGATTCCATCTCTTGCCAGTTTTGCTGCTAAGTTTAAATATCAAAATATTAATTTTAAAAAATCATGCTTTTTGCTGTCTCATCCCTTTAGCAATTTAGCCCTTTAGCCCTTTAGCCCTTTAGCCCAATAGAATGTTGTTAGGAGCGCATAGCCTAATTACAAGGACATATAGAGAAAATAGATTTGTAGAGTCAAGCCCTGCCTCCTTCCCCTTTCCTCCCCTTTTGGCCATGCCTGAGCTATTAATTCCTGACTTCCTCAATTTATTGTCCCCCCCTCCCCCCTTTCCACACACACACACACACACACACACACACACACACACACACATTCCCACAAGAACCCATATCTATCCATAGCAGAGCGAACAAACAAGAAGAATTGATACCCTGTGCACCAAATCATAAACCGCACTTTTACACCGGGCACTGCTGGAAAAACCCTGATGACCTCACCGAAATAGGCTGAGACATCCCACCTTACACCACTACCAGCCCATTGTCCTGTTGTCTTTTTTGCTTCTGTCCACTAATCTTTCTAGCGCCTCACAAAAAGGCAGGGCCGGATTAAGGCCTTTAGAGGCTCCCTAAAAGATTTTGGTGTCCCCTTATATTGTATACTTGTGTACATTTTAATGAAATATAAACAAAAATAAACCATAAAATAAAATGTTATTTTTCGAAATGAATCAGTACTTACAGTAAGATGGAAACTTTGTGTTTATTTTTGTATACATTTACTTTATTTTTTCCTACTTTTTTTGAATTGCGAAGTATTTGAATAAATCTAACAATGAAAAATGTCTGTTGTGTCCCCCCCCCCCCCCTTTCTCTTGATGCCCTAACCATGTTTTTATTTTGCTTAATGGTTAATCCAGCCATGCAGAGAGGGGAGTGGCATTCTCCCACCCCCCGAAAAAAAAGAAAAGAAAGTAGGAATAAAATGCCCACTATAGTGAACCCTTTTAAAACAATGATAAACCCTACCCGGCTCTAACACTCACTCTCATGCAAGAACCATAAACACGTACATCAAAAATCCATTTTCCTATTTTTTAGCCCAGAGATCGGATTTTCTGATCCAGTATTTCGAACTTTTATTTTAAGCCTGAGTTAACCTCCAGTTTTAACTTCGATAATCCACATAGATATTTTGGTTCTGAGCCTGTTTGCCACTTGCAGAATCTGTTGATTGCACACAAGACGCGAGGTGTGATGGAAATCGGAACATGCGGAAATCGGATTCTGAGCCAAAAAGAGACAAAATTACAGGATTCCCGGCGTCCGAATTCTAGCAGTTTCTTTCTATTTCAGCCTCATTTCCCGCTCTTAAGCCAGCGCCTCGCTTCTTTGACTCAATTTCTCTACGGCCTCGACCTCTTTCATTATCCTCTTCCTCTTCATCTATCCGCTTTATCTATAGTTTTTGCTTAGTTCCTCCTTTTCTAAATCACATTTGACCGCCCTCATAGTACTCAATGAACCTCCTGCCATCAAGGTTTTAGACAGTCTCACAGAGCATCCTTGACCTACTAAACAATCTCATTTTCACATCGCTTGCTTTCCGATATTCCTTTACATCAAATAGAAATTTAATCTTACCAATCTTTAGCGCCCTCTAAGCTGATACATAAAATTTATGAAGTTCTTAACCTGGAGCCAGGAATTACATTACTCATTCTCCTGAAGTACTATCTGTAGTAAGCATCTCCCAACGGGGAATCTTGATAAATTGGCATTATATTATGACGAACTCGGGCAAAACGCCGTATGTTTCAAAAAGTTCATGGTATTTATACGGCAGAAGACATCGACAGTAAACGGACACCTAATTGGAAAGATTAATTTAATGATTAAGAAACTGCAAGGACGATAACATGTTATCTTTTCCTGCTACCAGTGAATCCTGACAATCTTAAAGTCTTTGCATCTCAACAACTCGGATAACAGTGTTTGTTGAGACTGTCAGTGGTTCTTCGCACGACGTAACTTTTAAAGTTTACTTTAATGCATTGGCTATAATTGTAATGATTGGCAGACTGCCACCAATTAGGGATATGGAATGAGCGCTTTCATTAATTTGTTGGCACATAGCCAGTTCTTACGCCAGATACGTATCAGGCCATGTACTCGTAAGACCCACCTCAGTGATACCGTTAAGTAGTTGAACAACTGACACAATTGGCTGCTTTTAATGTTGAACAAATGGCTAACCCTGTAAACAGCTTGAACCGCAGTTTATCAGAGTACCTTCTAAATTCATGTTTTTACACAGCAGTCTTAAATATTATCCACACAGAATACTCATCCGTTTACCCGTAGCCTAATCTTAAATCTTAAGCATTCGACATGCATTTTTTTGTAAGACAAAAAATGTTTCATATTTCAATAGGTTACAGTCTGCTGCATCTAAATGTCTTGAATTAAAACGAATCATTAATGGGGTGTACTTACGTACATGACCACATTAGTTTTAACCTGTTGGTAATTCACTGTTAATGTAATCTCTCCACTTTAAACAGCGATTTGCTAATCTAATCTTTAGAGCTGCGGAAACACATTTTGAAATGGGCGGGAAGTAGATCGAATTACTGCTTGAAACATACTACAATTACAGCGATGCCTGCAACCCACCGCTGGCTTATTGCTGATCATTGTCAAAGATCAACTTTATAGAGTTAATATCTGGCACAGGACTCAATACTTGTATGATTATACGTGAAGATAAGAGAAGAACAAATGCCTTCACCTGGATGGAAAAGCTTCTGCAGGTGTTTCGATGGGACATGTGAGATTGAAGAGTTTTTCTTATCGTTTTCTACTCAGGCACTTACATGGCGCCGTTTGTGTTTTATTTTGTTTATTTTTGTGAAGTTTTTTTTTTTTATTATTCATTTTTGTCTTTCTGTTCATCTATCTTACCACCGTAGGGCTGAGTTCACCTCTTGCGTATTCTAAGTTTAAGTTCTTCACAACCCGCTGCCCACAGTCAGCTGTAGCTGTATTGGTTGGTCTCGGCCTCTCCTGCATTTAAATCTGTTCAGTAAGATGGCACATCTGGAGGAAGATACCGATTTTCCTTTAATTCTCTCTGTCTGTTTGTCTCTCTCTCTCTCTGTCTCTCTTCCCCCCCCCCCCTTTGCGAGTGGTCGGTAGCTCCTCCTGTCCTGTCGTTCTATTACAATAACATTCTGTCTGTCGTCTTGCTTTTTCCTAGCACAATGTGGCCGTTATCGCCTCGTCCCGCTTTCTCCACACTCAAACTGAGATTCCCTTCCGCCTCTCTCTCTCCCCCTCTCTCTCTCTCTCTCTCTCCCTCTCTCCCACTCTCTCTCTCTCTCTCTCTCCCCTTCTCCACACTCCAACTGAGATTCCCTTCTGCCTCTCTCTCTCTCTCTCTCTCTCCCTCTCTCCCTCTCTCGTTCTCTTTCTCACCCTTTGTAAGCCGAAGATCTAAGAGAGGCCTGCGGTCGTGTGAGGAATCACAGCCTCAACAAGCATTATTATCAGAGCTGTTGAGATGCACAAAAACTTTAACACACCAGATTCGGCTCTAGCAAGAGGAGATAACCTGTTACCGCCCACAGTTTCTTCATCCTTCTCACCATTCAAACACAGTTATCTTTGCCTTGGGTGCCGCTAACAGCTCGAGCCTTTGATGTATTGTGTCATTTTCCAGACCACACGTGAGCTTGTTATTGTCCTGTCTTTTAACCACTACAGTATTGCTTAACTCTTAAACTGCTCACTCCAAAATGCTATGATTTTTAATACTTTTTTTTTTCCTTTTTGATTTCATTATTGCAATCATTGCAAATGCAAAAAGGCGTTCTCTACACCAAAGTATAATTGATTCATTATTACAGTCATCACAAATGCTAAAAGGGGCGCTTAGTAAAGTATTGGACAAATAGAGACAAATTTTAAACACTATTAAAGTGGACAAAACAAACAACCATCCATAAACGTTGAAACTGACCGGGTTAATCTCCATCGTGAATCAGCTGAGCCGAGCAGAACAAAACCAGCTGAAACGAAATTAAATCGAAAAAGTAAACTTACAGTCCGTGGTCTTCTCAGACCATGTGCAGTTTTGTTGGAGTATTTGTGTGCTGTGGAAATTATTCCACATTTCGTGGAATTAAATTACCTTAAATTTGTTAAGATATATTTCATACAGCTGGCAACTTGCTACAGACGATTTGGAGAAAATTTGTTCCAACATTAGCCAAGCTATCAAATTCTACACTTCAAACGTTAAACATGACGGGAGTAGCATGGTGAGAGGCAGTAAAATTATTTCTCTCCCCCTCTCTTTCTCTCTCTTTCTCTCTATCTCTCTTTTCTCTCTTTCCCTCTCTCTCTCTCTCACTCTCTCTCTCTCTCTCTCTCTCTCTCTCTCTCTCTCTCTCTCTCTCTCTCTCTCTCTCTCTCTCTCTCTCTTATTATTGTTACTTGCAAATGCTATGCTAACATTATTTCTCTAGCGCTGAAAAAAAAAATAGATTAGTGTTGTTGTTGTAACTTTTCGATGAAGTTGCTGTGTTAAAAATCCACTGATACTCGGGATGGACGTGTGTGATGATAATAATTATCCTTTCGTGACCACTTGGCCTGATGTGAACAGCAAAGGGATATTTTCAGTACTTTTGGCAACAGTTCTCATGAGGACATCCCAGACGTGTCTCATGTCAGCTCCTCTTGATAGGAAAATGTGATAAATAAAAAAATGAGGGGGGAAATTTAATCCCGAGGGCCTAGGGGGTCAGTGAGGTCAAGAGGTTAATGTGTTACGTCTGCAGTTGGGTGGACTATGTGCACGTAGGCCAAGTTGGGCGTTCTATTCTGGTGCTCTGATATAATTGTTTTATCTGAATGTTTGTATGTTTTTTCTTGTGTGTACAAGTAAATATATATATATGTTTACTTAGTCAAATAATCTCCCTTGATTCTAGACCTATCTATCTATTTACCTATCTGTCTATGTATGTATGTATGTATGTATGTATGTATGTATGTATGTATGTATGTATGTATGTATGTATGTATGTGTCTCTATCTATCTGTCTGTCTGTCTGTCTGTCTGTCTGTCTGTTTGTCTGTCTGTCTGTCTGTTTGGCAATCTATGTATTATCTATCTATCTGTCTGTCTGTCTATCTGTCCATCTATCGTCATAACTTAATTTTTCCTCCATACCTCCCCACATGTCCTGTGTTATCTTGTTCTTAATCTATCCCTCTTTCGTCTCTCACCGTCTGGCCTCCCTATCCCTCCCATGTATCCCGTCCGGATTAGGACATCTTACCATGAGATTTCCGTTTGGGCTTGAAGCGCCAATGAAATTAGTGGACATGGGCCCAGGGCACTCAATAGCAGTAAACGTCACTGAACTCCTTATTTGGTGCCACAGTACAACCAAGGGCGGACCTTCAGTGGGCGACTTTGTTTGTTGTTGTTTTTTTCACAGAGCACAATTTTTTGGCATTTTGATTTTGCAATTTGGCCGAGGATCTTGGAAACTGGGGGGAAAAAAAAACACCTCTAGATAGAAAGAAAATAATTTTAAGTTCTCAAATCAGGATCCATTTTTTTTTTTTAATCGAGGAAATTATTTGGTTGGACTTAAGCAATCAAAATGTGCCAGATTCGTGTAAATACTATAAATTATAAAAACTACAGAAAGCCTGCAAGGCTTGAAGCAAAGACAAAACAAGACAAGAAGAAAAAGCTGTATGTACCGACTCCTCGCGTAAGAGATCCCACAGAAACGATACAATAAAACAGAAAGAAATTTCTTACGAAAGCTTAGTGTGTCTTTCCTTTTCCTTTTCGTATTATTGAATCGTTTCTGTATTATTTCTTACACGAGGTTTCACTCCGAACAAAATTTTCTCTTTGCCAGCCATATTTTATCCCAGATTTTTTTGTGGATATTGCACTGATAAACAGGGCGTTTTGTTGAAAATAGTAATTGTGATGTTTCCACTTTCTCTCACTAACTTTCTTCTGACACCAGCCGTGATGGGCACGGCACAAACACACTAAATAATCGACTATCTCTCTTCTATGAGTTATAACAAACGATATCTGTATTGCTTACATATATACAATAATTATTAATTCATTCAATAATAATAGGAACACAGGTCATACAATTTCATGTGAATTTCGATGGAATGAAGTTGATGCAAATCAGTACATGCTAATTAAATGGCTTCGTAATATTCAATTTCTAGCACATTTTATAAAACACATGGGAACATTCAGCATAAGGAAACCTCTCCTTTAGGGGTGTATGGCGCTATCTGGGCACTGGTTCTTCCTCTCTACCCTGGCTTGACTGCGCAGTTAGATCAACAGGTATCGGCAGGTACCAATAGGTCGGGAAGCCAAGAAGCCACGATGTCGTTAATCAAAGTACAAGAAGTTGAGAAGCCAAGAAGGTGTTGTTCTTCCTCCTCTGTAGAAAAACAATCGTAACTTCCTAATCTACTGCTGGAAGGCATGACTTCCATACTTACTCCATGACGGATATTCATCATTAACAATTTTAACCGCTGACACTGTTATAAGTCAGGCTGCAGCTCCCATACTCCATAGGCTCCCATATAGGCAATAGAATAAACGATCAATACAGTTTTAATGATATTTACACGTTCCCCACGAAGAATAACGCTCTCTCTAACGGACCCCATCCTATAAGGTTTCGTAACATATATATAACGGCGTTTCCGTGACTCTCTCAGAGGCAGTAGTTATACCAAAGTAAACCCACTAGATTTAGGTTCTACAATCATGAACATTAAGTAAAATACACATACATCGTACAATTAACTTACCACTCAGCAACAGCCCAAATGCCGACAAGATACCAAAGATACCACGCTCTGACAAAGGATGTTTGCGGGTTCCCTGACCTTCCCCACTCACAAGACTAGTACAAAGTTACAGTTGCGGTTGTGGTCTCCTCTTCGGCACGAAGCTGGTGAGTGCTCTCAGCGGTCTGAAGTTGGAAGGAGCGTTCGGGGATTTATACCCAGTCAGGTAGCGTCCCAAGACGCTCACCGAGTGTACATTAGTTATCCTAATAGCCACCCCCGTCGACTCCACGTCAAATACTATTGAAACAGCTCTACCCCCCAAGCAATTCCCAGGTGATCTGATCGACAAGTACGGCGGTCAAGTAAACACTACCCTTTTCGGGTGTCAAAGCGCTTCAGTTGCATCGGCTACTTTCCCCCTCTGGCCTACAATAACTCTGTCTCCCCGCCGTTAGCTATCTTCCCACGCTAGCTATACCTTGCCTGTCTGTCGCCCTGTTACAATCGCCCCCACTTAAGTCGATTTTCCCTGGCAAAATCGGCTAATAAAATTATTAATCTACTGGTAATCTAGATAGAGTGTCGGCCCATAGAGCGTCTCGCCCCCTGATGTTGCTGACTCGAAAGTTATATGGTTGCAGCGCCAGGTTCCATCTAGTTACCCTCGCGTTCTTCTGGTCTTTAGTTCGCATCCAAGTTAGAGGTCGGTGGTCCGTCTCTAACACGAAGTTTCTCCCATACAGATACGCCTGCAACTTACTAACGGCGAAAACTATGGCCAGGCATTCCTTTTCAATTGTTGAGTAGTTCTTCTCCGCAGGTTTCAACTTTCTGCTAACATATACAACTGGATACTTCGTACCCTCGTCTTCTTGAAGTAGGCAGCCACTCACTCCAAGGTTAGATGCGTCTGTCTGGAGAATCAGTTCCTTGTTCCAGTCTGGCATCCGTAGTATCGGCTCGGAACTCAAACAAATTTTTAGGGCATTGAACGCGTTCTCCTGCGCGTGTCCCCACGCGAACTTTGTGCCCTGGGACTTCTTTGTGAGGTCTGACAACGGCGCCGAGATTGCACTGTAATTTGGTACAAACTTCCGATAGTACCCCGTTAGCCCCAGGAAACTCCTCACTTGTGTCTTGGTCGTCGGTCGGTCACAGTCGACAATGGCTCGCACCTTACTCTCCTGCGGTCTTACAGTCCCCTGTCCCAGCTTATGGCCTAAGTACTCGACTTCTGTCATCCCTATTAGCGTCTTGGTAGGTCTAGCCTTTAAATTTGCCCGTCTCAGTCGCTCGAAGACATTCCGACAACGTTCCAAGTGGTCAGGCCAATTTGCACTGTGTATAAGACAGTCGTCTACAAATACATCTACCCCTTCGCCAGCATCTTTTAATACTTTCCTCATGAGCCTGTTAAATGTGGCGGGGGATCCCTTCAACCCGAACGGCATGACCCTGTACTGGTATAGCCCAAACGGTGTGGCGAACGCCGTCAGGTGTTTATCTTCCTCGGCCATCGGAACTTGATAAAAGCCCTTTGTCAAGTCCAGCTTGGTGAAATATTTTGCCTCCGCTAGATTGGAAATAATGGCTTCTACCTCAGGCATCGGTTCGGCGTCATCGGCAGTCACAACATTTAGCCGCCTGTAGTCGTTGCAGAAACGATGTTGACCATCGGGCTTCTTAACTAATACAATTGGACTATTGTACGGGGACTCGGACGGTTCGATGATTCTGGCCGCAAGCATCTTGCCTACCTCAGCATTGACAGCTTCTCTAGTTGAGTACGGTAGTTGGTAGGGTCTTACCTTCACAGGTTTTTGATCTAGCAATGGGATTTTGTGCTTGATCAGGTCAGTGAGCCCCGGTACATCGGTAAATATATCTTTGTATTCTTCCATGAGCTCTTGCATCTGTTCTCTCTGATCCTGATCTAGCGTGTCCCCTAACTGTACATCCCTGTAGGTTTCGGTCTGTTCTAGCCTAGGCATGACTGTCTCCAGAGGCATCGAAGTCGCTTCCTCTCCTCCATCGGTCTCGTCAATTATAGCTGCAGCCATTGCCTCTGTGTTTTCCTGTTCGTCTTCCCTCTCAATATACTTCTTCAGCATATTCGCGTGATACAGTCGTCTCTTCCCCTTGACGTTCACCATGTAGTTCACTGACCCTCTCTGCTCTTCTACTTTGTAAGGCCCTTTCCAAGTCATCTGTAGTTTCGATCCGTCACTTGGGAGAAGTATGAGGACGGAATCGCCCACTTGGAATTTCCTCTGTTTGGCCCCCCTATCGTAGTATTTCTTCTGCCTGTGTTTTTCGACGCTGCTGTTCTCGGCTACGACTTTCATGGCATCCTCCAATCGTTCCCTCATATCTACCACGTATTCGTACGATGACCTCGTTTCTGACTCCGCTTCCCCAGTCCACAGATTCTTCAGTATTGCAAGTGGTCCTCTCACAGGGTGACCGAACACTAGTTCAAACGGCGAAAAACCTGTACTGGCCTGTGGGGTTTCGCGATACGCGAACAGCAGTGGACACAACATTCTGTCCCAGTCCTTGGGTCTGTCATGAGCTACTCGGCGAAGCATATTCTTCAGCACTCCGTTAAATCTTTCACACAGACCATTGGCCATCGCGTGGTAGGGCGAGCAGAATATCTGTTTCGTTTTGAGAAGTGCACTGACCTCTCTCATCAGCTCACCGGTAAACTGTGATCCCCTATCTGAAACTATTTCCTTTGGTATGCCTAACCGAGAAAATATTTCCATTAACGCTTCACTGACCTGCTCAGCTGATATCCCCCTTAAGGCTACGGCATCCGGGAAACGCGTGGCATAATCTACTAGCGTCAAAATATAACGCGATCTCCCATGTTCCGTACGCGGAAGTGGACCAACCAAATCTATGGCGACGCGCGAAAAGGGCGTGTCGATCAGGGGTGTCGGCACTAGGGTTACCTTTGTCACCCTACCTTTATTGGATGTCCTTTGACACGCGTCACACGATCGACAGAAACGACCTACGTCCGCACCTATCCCAGGCCAAAAGAACGACTGCATTATTCTGTCCTGTGTGCGCGAAATTCCTAAGTGTCCCCCGAACACTCCTTCGTGAGCTATCTTCACCAGCTCACTTCGGTACTGCTTAGGTACCAACAACTGCTCCACATCAGCACGTCCAGCCCCGGCCTTCTTTACCCGATAGTAAATTCCCTTACTCTCCTTTATGTGAGTACCTACCTCAGCCGATTGCTCCAACGTGGCTCTCTCCCTTAAAACTCTCAAAGTTTCGTCCTCTCTCTGGGCCCGGGCTATCTCACCTGGTGTGAGTTCCCCTATCTTGGCCCCTACCCTTACCTCCTCCGTTGAGTTGCCCTTGGCCTCCTCATTATCTGTGGTCTGACTCACTTTCGCACTCGCATTCTCACACTCATGCTCTTCCTTGTCAATCTCCACCTTGCGAGATCGCGTGAGTACCACACTTATCTTCTCAAGAGACGCCCCCTTTATGTTTCCTATAATCAAATCGGCCACTGGGTCTTCCACTACTAGCGCTTTGAGAAGCCCAGTATAAAATGGGGTTTCTACCCACATTTCCGCGACAGGAGCAGACCTTCTCGTCCCGTCCATCAGGACATAACTCCTTTTCTTCCCAGTTAAGCTGTTAGGAGGCAGTTTGTCCCTTTTTATAATCGCACACGTGCATCCCGTGTCACGAAGGATAGTAATCTCTTTATCCCCTATCCTCCCCTTCTCCAAAAATGGAGCGGATAAATCATTCTCCGGAACATCGTCTTCGGGCTCATGTTCTGTCGAACCTTCTAACTCAATACTCTTACCTTCCGTCTCCCAAGAAATGAAGGTCTGTGGCCCAACACTCTGCTCAGCCCCTGGTTGAGTATTCGCCCTGCCCGATGACTCCCACTGACTGTCATCGGCTTCCTCATCGCTGGTTAGTACGACTGCGGTCGTCTCTTTCTGTCTCTTCCTACAGAATCTCGCAATATGGAGAAGTGACCCACACACAAAACAACCACGCCCACTCTCACGCTGGGACTTACCTCGGTTGTGCTCGACAGTGGCAGCAGCACCCTTCTTCGTCCTGCCCTGGTCACACTGCCTACTCAGGTGATTGGGAGAGCCACAGTTGAAGCATACCGGTTTACTCACTCCTAAACCCTTACTTCTGCTCTCCTCAACCCTCTTACCTGACTTCTGCTGTTGCTCCAGCCCTCGCTTCGACTGATGAGCCTCACTATACAAGTCCGCCATCTCAACTAACTCATGCAGGGACTTGGGGTCCCTCTCTTTCAAATATATGGAAAGATTACAGTCGACAATCTTCAACATCTGCTCCCTGACTAACAGATCCGTAATCCCTTCCATAGTTCTCTCTGCCTCTGAGAGGTCTACCCACCTCTCAAAATATCTCTGCAATCTCACGGACAGCTGCGTATAAGTTTCGTCCTTATCTAGACGACTCTCCCTAAACTTACGCCTATAACCCTCTGCCGTGAGGTGATACTTCTTGAACAACACCTTCTTTACCTTCTCGTAATCCCTACTGTCTTCCTCGCTGAGACCGGAATAAACATCTAACGCCCTGCCAGTTAACAATGCCCCTAACATGTCTGCCCAGGTGTCTTCTTCCCAATCATTTGCCTGCGCGAGCCTTTCAAATCTTTTCAAATACGAGTCGAGATCCTCGCGCGAGTCATCAAAAATGGCAATTTTAGGTACCTTCGGGGCAGCAGATTTTCCATTCCCTTTACCATTGTGACACCCGTTTTTGGCTAGTTCCCGTTCGCATTCCATTCTCTCCCTTTCAAATTGTCTTTCCTTCTCCTTTTCTTCTCGTTCGCGCTCCTTTTCTTCTCGTTCGCGCTCCTTTTCTTCTCGTTCGATAGCCCTTTGTTCTCGGTTTTGGGCTTTCTCTTCGTCCCACCTAATTTTGAATTCCTCATCACTAATGCCTTCTTGTCTGGCAAGCTTCAGTGCGCCCAGATAGTCCATCAGCAATTGACCTGTAAACAAAGCTAACAATAAAGCCTGGATCGTAACTGTGAAGTTAACAACAATATTCCTGCAATAGCAGACAACAATTTTCTCTGTGACAAAAGATAAAATTGAACAGTCAATGCACAGGTAAAATCAGAGCATGTCGCAGGCACTAAATGTCAATCTCTCTCACTCGCCTCAGGGCAGATGACCTGTCCACACAATCACACAATAGCCCCTTGACACGACCCAGATCAAAATTAAATGTTATTTACTAGCAGGATCCCACTTCTGACACCATTGTGATGTTTCCACTTTCTCTCACTAACTTTCTTCTGACACCAGCCGTGATGGGCACGGCACAAACACACTAAATAATCGACTATCTCTCTTCTATGAGTTATAACAAACGATATCTGTATTGCTTACATATATACAATAATTATTAATTCATTCAATAATAATAGGAACACAGGTCATACAATTTCATGTGAATTTCGATGGAATGAAGTTGATGCAAATCAGTACATGCTAATTAAATGGCTTCGTAATATTCAATTTCTAGCACATTTTATAAAACACATGGGAACATTCAGCATAAGGAAACCTCTCCTTTAGGGGTGTATGGCGCTATCTGGGCACTGGTTCTTCCTCTCTACCCTGGCTTGACTGCGCAGTTAGATCAACAGGTATCGGCAGGTACCAATAGGTCGGGAAGCCAAGAAGCCACGATGTCGTTAATCAAAGTACAAGAAGTTGAGAAGCCAAGAAGGTGTTGTTCTTCCTCCTCTGTAGAAAAACAATCGTAACTTCCTAATCTACTGCTGGAAGGCATGACTTCCATACTTACTCCATGACGGATATTCATCATTAACAATTTTAACCGCTGACACTGTTATAAGTCAGGCTGCAGCTCCCATACTCCATAGGCTCCCATATAGGCAATAGAATAAACGATCAATACAGTTTTAATGATATTTACACGTTCCCCACGAAGAATAACGCTCTCTCTAACGGACCCCATCCTATAAGGTTTCGTAACATATATATAACGGCGTTTCCGTGACTCTCTCAGAGGCAGTAGTTATACCAAAGTAAACCCACTAGATTTAGGTTCTACAATCATGAACATTAAGTAAAATACACATACATCGTACAATTAACTTACCACTCAGCAACAGCCCAAATGCCGACAAGATACCAAAGATACCACGCTCTGACAAAGGATGTTTGCGGGTTCCCTGACCTTCCCCACTCACAAGACTAGTACAAAGTTACAGTTGCGGTTGTGGTCTCCTCTTCGGCACGAAGCTGGTGAGTGCTCTCAGCGGTCTGAAGTTGGAAGGAGCGTTCGGGGATTTATACCCAGTCAGGTAGCGTCCCAAGACGCTCACCGAGTGTACATTAGTTATCCTAATAGCCACCCCCGTCGACTCCACGTCAAATACTATTGAAACAGCTCTACCCCCCAAGCAATTCCCAGGTGATCTGATCGACAAGTACGGCGGTCAAGTAAACACTACCCTTTTCGGGTGTCAAAGCGCTTCAGTTGCATCGGCTACTTTCCCCCTCTGGCCTACAATAACTCTGTCTCCCCGCCGTTAGCTATCTTCCCACGCTAGCTATACCTTGCCTGTCTGTCGCCCTGTTACAGTAATATATTTCAAGGGTTCGAGTACGCTGTTTCTGTTTGGCGTCCAGGGCTGATACACCTCTGGCAAATGAGTCACTCAGGAGAACAAGAGAAGAAAGATTGGTTTGATTGGGTTTTGGACATGCACACATGGTAGTCTTGATTCTGCCCTCAGAGAAGGAGATAGGAAAAGAGATTAAGGAGGGAGAAGAGGAGATAAAGGGAGTGGGCAAGAGCAGAAGAAAATGGGGGGGAGGGGGGTTGATGGGGAGGTAGGAGGGAGTAGAAAAGAGTGGACTGAAAGACGGAATGGGGTTTGGAAAGGGGGGGGGGGGAGAGAGGAGGGAAACGTAAGATAAAAGATAGATCATGATGGAAATGGGAAATGAAGGAAGATAATAATTATACCGAAAAAAAAAAGGATAAAGAAAGTAAGGAACCGTAGCCTGATTACAAAGCCGAATAGAGGAAATACTGAGTTAAGTTCTCTGTTCATCCAGAGCTTACTGTGCAGAACACTACGCTACATTAACAAGAGCCAGAAAGAAACTTAACTACAAATTCACACGAAGAGGGGAGAAAGCAGGTTTTTTTTATGTCCTTACATGTTGTTGGCGTCGTCGCAGTTTGTACATGTCATGTTACTTTGTACGTTTTTCTGCAGGCTGCCCCCTTACATGCTGTTATTACCTTTCTGGTTTTCAGCCCATGACTTCTTGTTATTTTTCTTTTTGTATTTTTAATTGATGTCTGCACTCGTACGTATGTCGTGTTGCTTACTGCCTTTTGCTGATGTAAGTACCCCCTCCCCCTCATTTTCTTTCCTGCCGGGGGGGGGGGGGGAGGGTGCTTCCACCCATCGATCCTGTCTTTCTTCACAGTCCCCTTTGTTCCCGGCCTGTTCTTGCCTCCGCCCATTCCCATCTCTTTTTCTATCTCTTTGTAGATGGCATTCTTCTTACAATACCGTAGTTGGTGCCACTGGCGTCATGTTACATTGTGTATTTTATTGCAAAATGCCATCCATTCATGTAATCGCAACTACTAGATGTCCTACCGGGCATTGCCCGGAATAAACAATCGCCCCCCCCCCTCTCTCTCTCTCTCTCATATAATAAAAGTAATATACCAGTCTTGCTTCAGAACTCATGCGCACCACAACATTACGCACCAAACTGAACGCTTGATACGGTTACTTTTTATGACATGCACGGTACTATGATATTACGAATCAAACATGCAAAAATACAGATGTTACATAGCAATAAACATTGTTATCTTTTAAAGGTACACGCTTGAAGTAAACAACTTTTAATTATAGCCATCATCTTCCTTATCTCAATTGCCACCTTCCTGCCAAATTTAAGGCCTGAAGAGTGTATAGTTTGGTCAGTTAGTCATGTCAAAGGTTGCAAGTTACTGAAATATATAATAGATGTATGTTGGACGTTGAGTCAGATGTAACTCACAACTGAAATTACGGCATGACGAGATTGTACACTAAATTTGTCCTCACTAAATTATGGGCCCTGTTCTTTGCATTGAACGTATGTGCCAAAAATGCCATAGTACGCTCACACCGCTCGTGAACTCTATTTTGCACTGTTAAATGGTGCAAGTCCATTTTGTTGTCTCACCAGAGTTAGCGGCAGAATGTGTTTGTCTGGTTTACCCTATCATCGTCAGTGCACCGCGAATAGGAGCAAGCCTCTAGGCGCACTAGTTGATTTTGATTGGCCAACTAATTGGATGGTGACGTCACGGCTCTGAGTTTCAGCAGATAGATTTATAGGGAGATCTCACCTCCGCCAAATCGCGAAACTAGATCGCTAAGGTAAAACAAGAATTGAAAGAGACCGCCTTCACCAAAGATGGTGTGCAGATCTGTTTACTGTGGTTTGTTCATATTTTTGGGCTGATTGAAAATATTTAGAGGTGTTGTTAAGCTTTTCTCGCCCTGGAAATGCACAAATGGGTATTGCTTACCGCAGCGATCTACTTTCGAATTTCTGCTCCATGCTAACAGTGGTTCCGCGGCGCCTCCTGTGTATCGCAGTGCAAATCGACCAATAGTGAAACCTCTCTATACATACATACTCCTTGGTTTCAATGAGACCTTTGCGCACCAGCCAACTAGCTGGGTCTCTCTGAAGCTCAATGTTGTGATGTCACCGATCCAACTAGTAGTCCAAACAAAATCGACTAGTGGGCGCTGGGCATGGGTTTTGTATCCTTTTCTGTTTCACGTTGAGATCAGGTGCATGTTGTCCCAGAAATCCTTCTCTGTGAGCTCTACTGGTGAACTGCCTGTTTTGCATAGCAGTGACTTAAAAGCATGATCAGCACAATGCGAAGATGACAGGAGTTTGAGTTTGGCGACAGCACGTCCACAGCGATAATGGTCACATTGTGATAGGAGAAAGCACGACGATAGAAAGAATATGACAGATGGCAGAACGATAGGTCAGATGGAGACTTTACCAGAGGCGCCCACCACTTATCTGCGAAGATGACAAGAAAGAAAACTGAGTGACAAAACTGCACAAGTAAAATCAAGAGATTAAACCCAAGAAATAACCAACAACAAGGAAGACGAAGAACAAAAGAAAATTAATTAAAAGAACACAGGATCAGATATATAGGACTAAAGCCGTACATCAAGGTCCCGGGAAACAAAGGTCCCTTCGCGAAGGCGACGGGATAGCATTAATTTAGTACTTTAAAATTTGTTGAGGGAAATAGCCTGTCGCCTTTTCATGCAGTCGGCTGATGATTTCTCTTGATGGGCCAAAATCTTCTCCTTTGTCCCATTCCTCGTTATCTATTCCTCCGCCAAAAGCAGTAACAACAACAACAAAAAGAAGATATCGGGATATCACACTTTCGTTCTAACCTGTCAAATTATTTCGGTCTTGTCTCTTTTTCACATTATCGGTTTTGACGAATTTAATAATATGGATACTGGTGCCGGTTTGGAGTTTGCATTGTACACCATAATTTTGGCTTTTCAACGTGGCCTTCAGATTTCCTGTGTGCCTGGCCCTTTTTGGTGACGTTAATTGTAATCCGTTTTGCCAGGATGGCATGTCGCGTTAATGTTAAGAGGTCACGCTTTTGGGGAGCCCTGCTCGCCGTAAATGGAAAATTTATGAGCAGCTAATAACATGGGTGCAATTACAGCTGCCTGGTTAGCATTTTGTGTTTGCTTTGTAGTTTGCAGTTCTGTTTCTTTATAGCTCACTTCCGTTTTGTTTTTATACCTTTTTTTTTTATTACTTGTGTCGTGTATCCTATTTTTCTAGGCAGCCTCGCAGGTTTGAATTGTAGCCTTGAAAGGGACAGGGAGACTTAATCTTTGTTGCTTTGTTAATTGTTTTTAGAAACTCAGCTGTATAAATAGCCAGATTTTGTTTGTGATTTACGTTTTTTGTATCTGGTGCGGGTTGAAACATGTATGCCGATGAGGGAACGCTGCAGTGGAACAGTGAAGTCAGCAAGCTTGTCTGTACGTCTGTAGACTTTCCACCCCCTTCCGTAATTCACATGCTGACCCCTGGCCCTTGATATAGAGGATTATGTGACATCATACCGCCCCCCCCCACCAGCCCCTACTGGAAAAGATTTCAGACTTCTTCCACCCCCTCCCCCCCCTCACCCCCCCCCCCCACCAAATCCCCGGCCTCCTCTCGGCAATGGCGGGGTGGGGTGGGGGGACTAGAGAGCGCCCAGAATGACATTTAGTGTAGCATAATGTTGTGTAGATTAATCGAGAGACAAGGCGGGCTCTTTTTGCCCTGATGTTGTAAATCATCATTACTGTACAGCCGAAAATCACAAGCACATTAGTGCGGCATTGGATGGACGCATGCGATAAGCACATTATACACAGCTAACTTGGTCCGTTGATAGAATAAAAGTAGATCTCTCTCTCTCTCTCTCTCTCTCTCTCTTTCTTTCTCTCTCTCTCTCTCTCTCTCTCTCTCCATTTATCTCTTTCTGTCTGTCCGTGTCTCTCTCTCCCCTATCTATCTACCTATCCAACTGTCTGCCTGTCTGTCCGCCTCTCTCTCTTAACTATCTATCTATCTATCTATCTATCTATCTATCTATCTATCTATCTGTCTATCTGTCTATCTATCTATCTATCTATCTGTCTATCTATCTATCTATCTATCTATCTATCTATCTATCTATCTATCTATCTATCTATCTATCTATCTATCTATCTATCTATCTGTCTGTCTATCTATCTATCTATCTATCTATCTATCTATCTATCTATCTATCTATCTATCTATCTATCTATCTATCTATCTATCTAATCTAATCTATCTATCTATCTATCTATCTATCTATCTATCTATCTATCTATCTATCTATCTATCTATCTATCTATCTATCTATCTATCTATCTATCTATCTGTCTGTCTGTCTGTCTTCCCCCTTTCTCTCTGTTTCTCCCTATTGACTCTCTTCTTTACCGCCTTTTCTTGCTTCTCCCCACGAATATCTTGAACGTCTATAGTAACACTTTCGCCTATGAGGGAACAGAACCACCCCTACCACTAGGTCGATTGAAATAAAACGTGGGCATTGACGAAACGAACGGAAATGCTGAATAAAGGAAAAAATTGGGGCGAAGTTGATGTGTTGAGGATGGAGAGATAGTCAGTGGTGGGTGGAAATGTCGAAAACATCACATGTAAGTGTTACATTTTTTATTGGTTCTACGACACCTTTCATAATTCGCCTGACCTCCTCAACGGCTCCGAATTGTGAATATTGTGGGGCGGTTTAGTTAGCTGGAAGTTATAGATGGTGGAAAGAAAAACATTTCTATAACAACTACAGTACTGCCAGTGAAGTAAAGGTTGGTTAACCACAGATGACGATGCTATATCAGTGTTATTACTGTGCTACTTCCCAAGCCCCGATGATCCTTAGAATGTCAATTTAATGGTTACTACAATTCCCACCCCCTTTGATCTCGTAGTTTTTCTCACAGGCCAGGTTTTAATAGTCCGACCCTTCTAATTTATTCAACAGGTCACCACCTTCGTCTTCGCCTCCTATCGCCTGTTTATTATAATATAACACTTTAAAAACTATTACGCATTCATACGGAACGGCAATAAAATATCTTTCGAGGCATTTAATTCCCAAATATCATATTTAATTTAAAGTGAGTCCGCCTTGGTGCACACCAGCGACTTTGATCGGTCGACTAGTTGGCTAATGACGTCACTACAGTGAATGTCAGTGAGAAAAAACGAAGTTGGCTAGTGTGTGGGGTCTCAGCTCACTGAATCTCAGTGCCGTCAAGTCACTATTCAACTAAGTCTGCTGGTGTGGGCGTAGACTTAGAGATCGAATTAAAGACCAACAACATGATGTCTCGTTCTGCTCTGTTCACGAACATGTCCTAATGAAAATGGTACGCGCTGGATACCATTATGATGTTATCGCTTCCAATCCCGTTCCTTTTTTGCACGATTCCCAAAAACTGGTTGACATAGTTTGCAAAACTCAAAAAAAAAAAAAAAAACTAACAATACCTCGCCACTGAACCCTGTCGTTCTCACCACCTGTTCATTTGTTGAGCAAAGAATTACCTGACACCTACCGTGCTTCATGAGATACGTTATGGTCTTCAGATTGCCTTGATCACCGTTGATCTCAGTAGTGAGATTCTTTTGTTGTTTCTACTATTGAGAAACTCTGGTGTGTGCGGAACACGTCAATAACAGATGGAAGAAATACAAAACTCTGTCGCACTGTGGAAAATGACGGCATACGCCAAAAGTAATTTAATTTTACCGGAGGCCCAGAGAGCATCGGATTTGTGTAGGGCTGGCAGGATTACCATAGGGAGATTCCCAACATCATACAGAGCATGGCACGAAGTTGTAACCAATGGATCTACGTAGGGACGATGACATACCTGTGTCCAAACTTGACGTCATTCCTACGGGTAGCATTGCCGGAAGTTGCTGGCTGGGGGGGGGGGGGGAGGGGGGGCACTGAAATGAAATAAAAAAAAATATCGCGTTACGCCCCGCCATGTTCCTAGTTCATTTTCTATTTTATAAAATGACCGAAAAACACGATTACCCGTACAAAATTATTACTAACATAGTAAGATAGAGCGCATTTCATTGTATGGATGCCATTTTGTTAAAAAGTCGATGTGGCCAAGATTGGTAAGTACGGTTTATTCCCGTAATATGGCGCAGTACGATGACCTGTATTCATAAACCAAGATTTAGATCTATAGCATATCCTTTCTTTTCTTTTTTACTTCTTACAGCTGAAAGCAGGTTCTTTTGAAATGGAGTCAACATGAAAATTTTTGTCTTCCATTTTCAATTTTTTTCCATGTTTTGGATTATCATTGTTATCTTTTCCACATTGTTCCTCCAGCCCTTTTCACTGTTTGTCTTCACATCCATCATAATTATAATGATTGCGGTGACGTCAACTTACTGTACATTAAATTGATTCATGTCTTGATTTAATACCATTGCTGTCGTGGCGAATCATACGCCTTGCCAAGGGTAATACAACTAACTGTAAATTGAAATCTGAAATATTTTGGAACTTGCTTTGACTTGGAAATATGAACAAAGTAATTACAATGGAAAGCTGATTTGGCCCCAGCGACTCAGTGTGAAAAGTTAGCTAAACTGGCTTCGTTAAAGGCGGCAGCATACAAAATTGTTGATTTTGATTTAATCTGATTTTCTTCCTTGTTTTGATTCCCAGAAATCAGATGAGCAAAGTATAGCCACACCATGTCACGCCGAGAACGGCGTAGTGTCAGTCTTGGTCGCCATAGAGACCGTGGATCACGTGACTCCTCGAAACCCCCTCCGGAAGAGGATTTGTCTACACGTCACAACATCTCCAACTTCCTGTTGACCTTACAGAGAATTCAGGTAACAATTTTGCCTGTTGATGTTTGTTGTTGTTGCTGTTGTTGTTTTGTTTGATTTGAGGTCTTTATTTTAGGAGGTTCGCTGCCCTTGGCATTTACACCTCACTTTACTTGTTTTATTATTTCTTGTTCTGGCGGGGGGGGGGGGGGGGGGAGGGGGGGGGAGATGATATGGATAAATTTTAATCTATTAATTTCAATTTTGCCCGGGCAGCGGCCTTTCGGCCTGCTCTTTACGATTTCCAACTGCCAAGGTATCTTTAACGTGCGCAACGTGCACACGGGCCCTCCGAATTTTTTCGTCCTTATCCGAGAAGACTAGGTACTCGATCCTACCCCCCAATAGGACCAGGGACTTGAAAATATGAGAAAAATCCAATTTCCAAGAACTACTCGATCCTACCCCCCAATAGGACCAGGGACTTGAAAATATGAGAAAAATCCACTTTCCAACATGCCTGCACTGCCCGGGTTTAGAACCCGGGACCCTTGGCATGAGAGGCGAGCACCTTGCCTCTAGACCACCTTGTCCCCTGTTGTTGTTTTGTTATTGTTGTTTTTGCTGTTGTTGTATGGCTCTTATAAGTCCATTTCTTATAACTATTTCAGCCTGAACCGAGACGTTGTTGCTCTTTTGTTTTCTTTATTGTTTTGGCCATTGTCATTCGGTGTTGCTAAGCAAGAATAGTTAATTTTGTCTAATATTTAATTTTTGGCATTAGAAAGAGAGAGAGAGAGAGAGAGAGAGAGAGAGAGAGAGAGAGAGAGAGAGAGAGAGAGAGAGAGAGAGAGAGTGAGAGAAACAGAGAGAGAGAGAGAGAGAGAGAGACAGAGAGTGAGAGAAACAGAGAGAGAGAGAGGGAGAGAGAGAGAAAGAGAAAGAGAGAGAGTTTGCGTGCCACAGTGTGTGTTAACACAAAAATAATATCCCACCCTGCGCTAGCAACGTACTCTTCAAGGACAATAACTAAAATGTATAGATGCATGCGCATGCATATTATAATAACGTAACTGTATCACTCCGTGCAAGTGTGCGTGTGTGGGGATGTGCTTGTGTGTGTGAATACAAAAAAGAATGCCCACATGCACCATCTCCTCCGCTAACAATGCACTCTCCAAGGACAGTAACTATAATGTCATTGTGTAGAATCTACAGAGGCAGGCGGCACAATATTATGTGTATTATCACTGTCGCACTACATGAATGTGTCTGCTCTCTTGGATGCACTCATATGACTGTGTGTGGATAAAAAAAAAATATAAATATACATTAGATACACTGTTCCTGCACTGTCAGCATACTAGCCAAGGACAATAGCCAGATCGTACGAGTGTGGGCATAGTTATGTTTGTTACTGGAACGTTGCGTGCGTTTATGTGTCCATATCTGTCTGTGTGCTAGCTTTAGTCTAAGTGTGTGTATGGCATCCATTCAGCAAACAGATTGGAGGAAAAGATACATACGGAAACTCATTCCCATCTATCGCAAATGTCAGGGAGAAAATGATCTGTAGGACGGGGACTCCGACCAGGCTTGGCTGTAATGAAATCTCACCATTGCCGTGGGGGAAATGTCCATCATATAAATGACCGGCTACTCTTGAGAGGGTCCACTGGCGTGTTTTGGAACATTTCGACCTCTTCCCTCTGTCTTCTGTCCTTCCTTCTTTATGACCTCTCTTTCTCTTCTTTATATTTTTAAGATCTTCTATTCCTCACAGTACCGGGATGCAATGGCCTGACATTAGAGGCATAGACCAATGGAAACTTGGTCGTTGGATCTGCAAAATGGGTTTGACGAAAACGAGTTCTTGAGAGATTTTAGCAAGAAAATGTAAATGAACACATTAAACTTTAGCCATTGGTGGCTATTTTCTGGGGACCCTTGTATTCTACATTATAAGCTTTAGCTTAACAGTGAGCACAACTTAATATTTTTTCTATTCGGCTTGGTCTTGGTTTTTATTCTCAATGGCGCTCACAGTTTGTTCCTATGCTGTAGTAGCATGCCTTCATTACGGTCACAGTGCAGCAACATTCTATCTGCACTGTGGACGTTCCATAACACTTTCTACTTGCACAGTTACTTAGTTCGAGGTTTTCATGTCGTTCGGCTTATTAAAGCCACTTTGTAGCCCGGGTTTACTGTTCCCTACAGCAATTTAAATCCTCACGTTATTTATAGCTGACTGGCTTTTGGGGTCCATTAAACGTGATCCTATGGCGAAGATCACCCGCCAAAACAATGACGTGGAGGATATTTATAATTCACAACTTGTTTGCCACAGTTACGCTGATGGTGCACTGAGTCAGCTTGTTTTGTGTCTATTTTGACTCAGTGTGCGAGGTCTCTCTTTCCACCAGCTGTCTCAAGACAGTTTTGAGGGCCCGGACTGCTGAGGGAGACTTGCTTGGGTCTTCACGTGTCGCCATAGTCTAATCTCACACTAAGACGAGACAAAGGAGACTTCCTAAACTTAGTATGAGATGCGTTTGGATATTTTGAAGACTATTGTGCCTATAATTGATAAATACTCTGTAGACAAAAGGTGATTTGTCAAAGTATGGATCACACTCTGCAATATACCAGAGTTTACTGGCAGTTCAAAGTAACTGTGTGCCCATTTGCAGAGGGGAATACGGATATCACATTGCCCTCTTATTCCGTTTCTTAAACATACAAATTTGGAAGCCATATTGTCACTTTATTGGTAGGATTTATGCAAATTTGAAACGATTATTGTTGCGTTGTCTTAAGTTTTGTATTCTGTATTCACACACTGTAATATATGCATAAATTATTAAACACCGCAAACAGTCACATGATTGTACTCAGATCCATCACGGGCACCACTGGCCCCATACATGCAAATTTACATTGGTTTTTGAAGCAAGGGCCGCCGCAGTGTATTGCTTTGCCCCGAGGCCGATACTGGCGTTAATACGGCCCTGATTATAATATTAAATTGGGAACGTTTCGATTAAATATTATATTTGCAATGAAACATCAGTCGGAAGACCATTCAAGCATGCATAGGACTAATATTAAAACCCGGGTCGATATTGTATTGCAACTGAAATCATCACGTGACACTGTGATTTGAATGGATAGTAAGGTGTTATTTGGGCTGACATGCTCCTCCGTTTAGGCCCGGCGCGCACTCTGTTAAAATTAACCATCCGTTCAATCCAAGCAATCTTTCGCGTGGTGTGCAGCACTGTAAACTCTTTGCCAAACAAGCAAAAATCTGCGTTTGCACGCCGTGCAGCAGGCGAAACGGGATAGTGCGCGCCGGGCCTTAGGGATTAACAAGGCTACTAGATCGCAGCTTGTAAACCACTGATTCGCCTTGAATGCCGACTTTTAAAGAAACGTTTCAACGGAAGCGGTGTCTGCAGTTTGGCAAGTGCTGTAGAGTTGTTACTGCCATGCAGTCTGGACACCGGCTGTTCTTGTTCACAAAGTGACATTTCGCAAGTCTTAGTTTCTGGGCATGAAATTCACATGAACCCCCTAAGTGGCAACCGCTGTTGTTGGTTTTCTTAAGATCACCTGTTTGTTTATGTTATTTCATTGCCCTGTGACGTATTTGCCCAACAAAGGCGAATCTCTAATGGGGGCAAAGCGACGTTTGAGACGGGAAAGAAATTTACGTTCGACACAACGGAGAAAATAAACTGATAGAGAATAGGCAGTTGAACAGACAAAAGAAGCAACTACTATAACTGAACTTAAAGGCGGGGGGGGGGGGGGTTAGGCATTGTGGACGGTGTTCCCAAATTGCCAAGTGTCAGACAGACACAAAGACATACTGGACAAGCATGGATAGAAAGACGAACAGCAGATTAACAGGAGTCTGAGTTATTACAGACGTAATGAAAGACAGAGGAGAGCATTTTACGTATCCATTCTGCTATCTATCTATCTATCTATCTGTCTGTTTATCTATCTATCTATCTATCTATCTATCTATCTATCTATCTATCTATCTATCTATCTATCTATCTATCTATATATCTATCTGTCTATCTATCTATCTATCTATCTATCTATCTATCTATCTATCTATCTATCTATCTATCTATCTATCTATCTATCTATCTATCTATCTGTCTGTTTATCTATCTATCTATCTATCTATCTATCTATCTATCTATCTATCTATCTATCTATCTATCTATCTATCTATGTATCTGTCTATCTATCTATCTATCTATTTATCTATCTATCTGTCTATCTATCTATTTA